>OY720263.1:27500-142500 GCA_963082625.1 Pasiphila rectangulata | reverse complement strand
GTGTCACCACCACTCACCATCAAATTCTAGCTCTCTATCCCTGTCCCGGTCTCTATCTCTGTCCCGCTCCCGCTCGCGGCGGTGCTCCCTCGTGCAGTCTCGCTCGCGCTCGGTGAAGCCGCGGTGCCGGTCAGTCGGCGTCCGGTCGTGGCCGCGAGAGGACGTCACCTCGTTCAGGGGGAGGGATCTGGAAATAGTTGTGGTGGTGGTAGGATCGCAATGAATCGTGTCATCTATACAAATATAATAGAGACAAGATTTGTAATTAATAAACTAAAAAACAACTGTAGGTACCCATTTTACAAAAATTCTGTTACATATCAAATGCTACTTTATTAGTGAGTAACAGGGCTATGTTTGTAATCGCTAATTTTAGCTAATTTAGGGATCCCAACGAAATCTCCGTTAATGTGTGACGCCTTAGCGTAAAATACATTACTATTTTCTCTGGTTTCGGCATAACAAAAGAACGACTTTACCGATTTTAATGTTTTTTTTTTGTATGTATTAGAATGGTTCCCCGGATAGTTTAGATTCACAATTGGACCCAGTAACATATCCATGTGTGATCTTCATCGGTTTCCGTTCACCAAATCATACTTCCTGAATGCAAATGCTTGACTTGTTGCAGAAAACATCAAAAACGCTAACATTTTAAGAAGTTCCCTCGACTGCCCATGGAACCCCAGAGAAAAGAGTTTTTTTATGAAAATGGGACCAATCGTTTTTTTAATAAATAATTTCGGCCGTAAAACCACAGTAAAACGTCCACTACTGAACACAGGCTCCCTCATGGAGCTCCATGAGGGGTTCTTGCCAACTCACCACGCTTGGCAGGCGGGTTGGCGAGCGCAGTATGGGATGTTGTGTTTGTGTGTGCACAACACGGAAAGACGCTGGTGCGCATCTCCCGGAGGTATCTCTTAGCAGGCTTTTACTGCATGCAAGGGCATGACATAGTAACGATGACGAATATAGAGACATTTATTAATGAAGGCTTAATTATTAAATTTTTTGTAATGATTTTTTTTTATAATATAGTTTGAAGACTATAAGTATTCTATTGTACTGGGCTTCCTATGCTTGTAAAAATTGAGTACATGTACATTTGAAATAAACAAATTTAAAAACCGGCTAAGTGCGAGTTGGACTCGCGCACCGAGGGTTCCGTACAAACCTGTAGGTATAAGACCTGAGTATTTGATATGAATTTCAATTTACTACCTCTACGCGTTCATGAGAAAAGGGGTAGTTAGTTTAAAATTATTAAAAATATTTTTATTATGTGATGTAACTAAAAATTTACGGTTTTCGCAATTTTTCCTTTATCTGTGCTATAAGACGTTGCTTCGTACCAAAATATCAAGATTCTGAGTTCACGGGAAGTACCCTGTAGGTTTTGATTCCCTTGCGAGTGTCGAAAATTTGGGGGCGGCATAAACGACTGTATCTTTTGATTGCGTTAGTAGTGATTTTTTCAGAGCTGCAAGCGACAGTAGACCTGAGTATTTAATATAAACTCCAGCTTGATACCTCCACGCGTTCCTGAGAAAAAGGCTCTTAACAGACAGACGGACGGACAACAAAGTGATCCTATAAGGGTTCCGTTTTTTCTTTTCGAGGTGCGGAACCCTAAAAACATTCTAGTGCCGGCTTCGAGCGCTGCGATTAGTCAATCTGGCCCCGCCGCGCTCCGCGCCGCGCGCCAGGCAGCCCAGGCGTCCACTCACCGCAGGTTCACGCGGTGCTCCGCCTGCCGCACCGCGGAGTGCCGGTGCTGGCTCTGCTGCTGGCGCATGTTCACCTGGTACTGCTTCAGGTATGCCTCCACCTGGTAAGGACAACTTGTCATCACTATCTATACTTCTATAAATATGGCCACCAACATCATTTCAGCCGTAAAACGTCCACTACTGAACACAGGCCTCCCTCGTGGATATCCATGAACGGTAGTTGCCATACTCTGATAAGGGATACCTCCGGAAGATGGGCAGCAGCGTCTATCCGTGTATCAACATCCCATACTGCGCTCACCAACCCGCCTGCCAAGCGTGGTGAGTATGGCAACTACCCCTCATGGAGATCCATGAGGGAGGCCTGTGTTCAACAGTGGACGTTTTATGGCTGAAATGATGATTGTGTTAAATCATAATAACTCACGCATAATGGACCAACCTGGAGTCTAACTACGGAAAAGGGAGTCACACACATACATATTGTGTTAAATCGTTTATCAAACAGAGCCAGAACTAGAAATAAAGTACATTTTTCATTTATTAGCTTTGTTACTTTAATAATATGTTTTTTCTCTTTGTTTGTTTCGTTTACCTTTTTGTGCTTTCATCATTCCAGCCAAGAAAAGTCCACTACTGAACAGCCCTCATGGATGTCTATGAGGGGTAGTTGCCATACTCACTACGCTTGGCAGGCGGGTTGGCGAGCGCAGTATGGGATGTTGATACACGGAAAGACGCTGCTGCCCAACTTCCGGAGGTATCCCTTAGCAGACTCTTACTGCATCCACGGGCATGAGAGGACGGGTAACATTCTACTGCCGGCACCCCACGGCACACCACCAACATGGCCAGCCAAATAACATAAGAATTTATAAATTACTTTACACTGGCGGAAAAACCAAACACAAAAAGCCATAAAATAAAAAGACAAGACAATCTATACTTCTATAGATAGATAGATAGATAGATAGATAGACTTTTATTTGGCAACAAAACAGCACAGACAAAACACAGTACGTATACAAGACCAAATTAAATAACTTATACTAAAAACCAAATTAAAAACTGAAAAATAATAATAACAGCTAACATACAATGAGATTAGGTAGGTTTTTTACACAAACACATAATAGTACAAAGATAGTCGGGCAGGGCACCGGCAAGTTCTTTCTGTGCCGCTGTTAGCCAAAAAGGACCAGTCTCAGCTATATGCTGCTCCGCACCAGAGGTACGAGGCAGCGCTGGTTTTCAGACTGATCCTGAAAGGGTGGCTTCACGAACTCTAACGCAGTCCATTCAATGATCCAAACAAAGAAAATAATAAGAAATAAATACTAAATAACTGTTACCTATACTGTTACATACATATATATAATTTAAATAATAATAATAATAAAATATTTTCGCTGTGTTTGTACCAAAATATATTACAAGGACAATAAAAAAAACAACCATGTAGATACAACAATTAACATTATGAATAAACGAATAAATAAATGTCACTGTCAAAAAAGTAAAAAATGTTGCTGTCAGTGTCAAAAAGTGCAGAAGGAAAAAAGTAAGGTTATAATCTACGCATGTTGGTTACACAGGTTAGAAAAACACGTCATCGGAAACGTGGATATTATTTTAGAAAATATTAAATGAGTCCCTAAGACAGACACTACATGCTTAAAACGAGTACAGAAGGAGTAATAAAAAAGGAGATTGGAGTAAAGAGAAATCAAGTTATGTTCGTCAAGTTTTGGTAAGTTCATGAAAGTGATTTTTGTAAGCGCATTAGTTCCGTTTTATACTTCATTCTAAAACATCCAATTGTTTTTAGCGTACGCAGCGGTGGAGGTACGCTGTTCCAGCATTTAGTGGCAGCAAATCGGAACGAACCACGGAAGGCAACGGATTTATGCCTTGGCGTCAGCAACATTAGGTCTATACTAATATTATAATGAGGAAAGATTTAAAGATAAAGATAAAAACCGTTTATTTGTGTCAAAATTAAATTACAATAATGCGCAATATAATTAATGACTAATTTAAATCTAAAAATAGCACAAATCGGTCACCACTTAGCATAAAGTAGTAATAGTTGAGGTAACTAGTACTGCGCTGGTATTCTGTGGCGCCGTTGTGTAGCGCACTGCGCACCTGACACAATTTCTAAGAAGAATATAGCGAAGACTCTATTCCCTGATGAAAGTTCCCCTGGGAGGAACTGAACATGTTGGAAACCTATTTTCGACGTATAATTATTAACGTCAGTAGAAAGCCCGTTTCATATTACTATAAAAAATATATAAATAAATAGCATAACGCACGAGTGTTTCGAACGTGAATAGTGAACCTTTAAAGGAAGGTATTCCTAACAAGCATTGGTACGGGGGTACCATAAAAGAGGGCGAACGCCTCAAAAGGTCACCAAAGGTCAAAAATGACATTTCTGGGTTTTTGGACGTTTTCGGCCATTTGAACACTTGTTTTTTTGGTAACCTTTTGAGGTCACTATAACTCCGGTCCCTGTGACCGTAGGGCCACCAAAATCAATCAGTACCCTTCTCTCATTAAGACGGTGCTAACAAAAAATGTTTCATGTAAATCGGTCAACGCGTTCGGTTGTAATCGTCCCATACACACAGACAGAACAGACAGACAGCGCTATGAATATTAGGGGGCTTCGCCTCCTAAAAACACTGAAATTATGGTAAATATTCCGTAAACATTACATAGAATGTTCACAACCATGATAGTTTCAAAAGTTAGTCGTCTAGGAAGTGCTCTGCGGTACACAGGCCTCATGGATCAGTACTGTCGCGCTGTCTGTGCCAGTCGCAACGCTTTGCAGGCGGGCTGACACACGGAAAGACGTTGCTGCCCATCTCCCAGAGGTTTTATTTTAGACGACTAAATTACGAGACGAGCTGAAGGGACCGTCTGATGCCAAGCGGTAACCTCCCCCTACGACAACTGCGATACCGCGATGATCACGTTCACTCCCCACGTGTATCATGGCTAATTGTCTCTGCATCCACGGGCAAGAGAGGAGCAGCATTCTACTGACGGCACCGCACGGCTATCAATTGTTCAGAATGTTATTGCGACATAATTACTGCTGCTAAAAAAAATCTTTATATATTGTATTTTCATCAAAACTTAGGCGTATGCATAATTTTAGCTCACCCGGATGTCTGGAAGTGTGTCGTGATGATGATGATGATGATGATGAATAATAATAATACGAACCTTCCCCTCACTCGCCTCGTTCTTCTGGTTCCTTCTAGAGCGAGAAGTCTCGTTCCTTCTCTCTTTCTTCTCCTGTTCCTTGTCCTTCTCCGGGGCCGTGGAGATCGGAAAGTTCCCGCCATTGTTGAAGTTCAAAGGATCGAAGTCCGCCCTAGTGCGCGTCTTCGTCCCCTTGGCCCGATACTGCTGAGACTTCGGCAGCACTTGGCTGTAAATCGGCATCTGATTCGCCATCTTAAAGCTAGCTTTGGTTCAAATATATATTTTTAAAAGGGTTTTAGAGGTAATCCACCTATCACTTTGGCTAATTGACATCTAATGCTAGAGGAACGAAGGTAGGCCTGTACGTATGCTTATCACATCGAGTTGTGTCTCGAGAATGTTCTACTGGTCGTCTGGTCCGCGGCGGGCCCGGACGGGACCGCGCATTGCGACCGGAGCGGCTACGTCATAGTGCTGATGACGACGCCATCTCGGTAAAGATCTGAAACAAAATAAAACAACTTATAGAAGTTGAAGGGATTGTTCACAGTACATTTATGCCTGCCAGGCAAGGCGCGTATGGCTACCACCCATGATCAGTACTTGGAGATCTATGAGGAAGGCCATGTCCAGCAGAGGACGTCCTACGGCTGAGATGACGATCATGATGATGACATTTATTGGTAAGTTTGGTCGGATAAGATTACGAGAAAGCTTTCGTATTTCATCAATATCATCATCTCAGCCGTCGGCCTGCACTGTCCACCCACGTCTAGTACTGGACATGGGCCTTCCTCCTGGTTCTCCAAGATCATGAGGGGGTTGTTGTCATGCTCGCCAACCTTGGCAAGTAGAGTGGCGAGCCCAGAACAGGATGTATACGGGAAGACGCAGCTGTCCATCCTTCGGAGGTATCCCATGGCAGATACGTAATCGCTCGTCGCACTCTTGTCCGACTTCTCGGACGTTATGTGCAAGGAAGGCATCGTGTTGCAACCAACACGAGTCTACCAAAAGAAAGCTGCATCTTGATTAGCTTCTCCACCACACTTGCCGAGTATGAAATGCATTGCACATATCACTAGTGCACATCAGTGTCAAAATCTTTTCAGAGGTTTATTTTCCGAGGGCACAATATCACTGTAAAAAGTCCAATCAAAATCAATAAAGTTTGGAGAATTCCCGCAATCCAGTCTAAATTGCGACGTAAAATGAAGTTTAAATGTAATGGGACTTTATTAAAAGAAGTAGACCTCGCTCGTTTTAAGTTCGGAGCGAGCAGCTCGTTAATATCCCGCTTTCATAATCAACTATAGAAATCACGAAGGTTAGCGTGGCTAAGACGCCTCTTCATCGAGTCACTTTTTTTAAATAGAAAACTACATTCAAGTCGGTCCATCCGTATTCTATCCACCATCTGGTTTCCATAATACAAGCTTTGCTTAGTTTGGGACTGTTTTGTGGGGTCTAGCATTATTTATTTATCTTTTTGGGAGCTACGATGCCACGAAACACATACTTGAAATAACACCCCTTTTTTTATTGGTGGTTAAAATATGTCAATCGTTGCTCGCAGAACCTCTTACTGCGTGTGCAAAGGCTATATAATACGCGTGGCAACCGGCACAGCAGCTCAAAGAGCTATACAACTCCTTTGAGGGCAGCCCTTTCACGCTTAGAAAGCCTTTAATTAGGACGTGGGCAGTGCAGGTCATTTCTCGTTAAAAATAAATATACTATCCAGTTATATAGACGCCTTTTAGAAAGGGTGGCGGAAAGCGGCCGGTGATCGTGAGAAATGGGAGGAGATGGGCGACACCATTGCCCAGCTGTGGGACACATTATTGGTTATAATGCTACTATATAAAATAACAAGCATTGGTACGGAGGTACCAGAAAAGGGGGCGAAGGCCTCAAAAGGTCACCAAAGGTCAAAAATGACATTTTTGGGTTTTTGGACGTTTTCGGCCATTTGCAGACTTTTATTATTTTGGTGACCTTTTGAGGTCACTATAACTCCGGTCCCTGTGACCCTAGGGTCACCAAAATCAATCAGTACCCTTCTTTCAATTAGACGGTGCTAACAAAAAAGGTTTCATGTAACCATCCTACCAGCTTAGTCAGCTGTTATTCTTAGGAAAGAACAGGTCAATACGTCTGAAGCTGACTAAACCACGGGTTTCCTCACGATGTTTGTAATAACTGCTGGGAATATAGAGAACTAGTTGCAAAAGAAGGAGTAGCGAAGCCTGTGATCAGAAGTGGGATCCGACGGGCTACTTAGATTAGTAGAGATCTAAGATTACATCAGTTGCAACTAGTTGGCATCGCTGCACCGTAGGGGGTAATTCCAACTGCGTGTGCGCGGAAAGGCTCGGTATAACACGCGTGGCGACCGGCACAGCAGCTAAAAGAGGTATACAGTTCTTTTCACATAGTCAAAGGCGATCGCTCAGTTGAACATGTCTGAAAATTTTTTGCCGACTGGGGAGTTGTTTTGACGTGCACCGCGCAAACCATTTCAGTTAAGTGCAAGTGATGTATAGAAGAATGGTTTTTCTTGAAAAGGTCTACAAATAAGTCAGCGACAGCATATGTCTATCTTTTATGGTTAACTCATTCATAGTAACCACTTTTCCAGTTAAAATTTTGATAAAAACGTCTGCATTTACTGCGAAGTCTTTTAAACAAACATGTTGTGAATATATATCCAAATCAGTTTCTTTAACATCTTGAGTAGTTCATATAGAACATATTTGTCCTTAAAACCATTTTATTTAAATCAATATTTTACGAGTTAAAGCGAAATTAAAACTCGCGCGACAAAATAATTGTGCTCGGTGATCCGTCAGCGGGGCAGTCATCTCGCATTACCAGCGGAAGCACTTCGCCCAATTGCTGAGACAATGGCACTTCAAGCGTCCGACCCTCGTCTGCCGTCGGCCCGCACAATACGCGAGGATTACGCGGGTTTTATGCTATTTAAAAACACATTTGCCGTGAGGGTACCTCACGGCAAGTAGTGACGACAGTAGTGTTGCCCCTCCTCTCTTACCCGTGGATGCAGTAAGAATCTGCCAAGGGATACCTCCGGAAGATTGACAGCTGCGTCTTTCCGTGTATCAACATTCCGTACATTGTCGCCTATCCGCCTGCCAAGCGTGATGATTATAGAAAAAACCCTCATGATCAGTACTTAGGATACATGATACATGGCTGAAATGATTAATGATGTAGCATTCATAGCTTTCATTTAGGCTGAGTCAGACGCCTTTTTGTATCTGTTTTTTCTTAGTTTAATTTGATATTTTGTTATTTTCTCTCTCCTGTTGTGTCTTTTATTTTTTATGTGTTTTGTTATGTGTGAGCGTTACAAATAATTGTTTTATCTATCTATCTATCTATTATCATCTCAGCCGTAGGACGGCCGCAGACTTCCCTCATCATGGACCTCCAGATATTGTGACTGAAAGCGGCCAGCATCCACAGGCGACCAGCATACCTTACCAAACTACTATTAAAGCCGCATAGATGACTACTTATGGAATAAAATACCGTGTTGGTACCCCCGACTTTCAGTCCGAAAGTCGTGGGTTCGATACTGATCAATGGATTATGATATAACATGTGGTTTATTGGTTAATAAAGACACCATGAGGAAAACCGCGGCTTAGTCAGCTGTCTCAGTATGACCTGTTCTTTTCTCTGACTGATTGCGGACCTAGCTGGGGGATGGTATAGGTGCTGCGCAAACTCTAATGCAGCTAACATTGTTCCGTTTTTTTCCTTTTGAGGTACGGAAACCTGAAAGACTGCATTCAAATCAGTCCACTCGTTTAAAAGCTGCGGTGCCACAGACACACAGACACACACACACATCATATTTATAACACCCCTTTTTGCTGTGGGTTATATATAACCCACAGCCAAGCTTATTCAACAGCATGGTCCTACGAGTATGTTGGCAGGGGAGAAGCGAAATCAAATAATGACAAACCTCGTCCCATTAAATATTTAAAACTAGACCCAAATGAAAATCATCCAAAGGCATATTACAAAGCCCGCAGCAGCCTCTGAAATATTCAGATCGTCTGACCACGTGACCGCTCGCCCCCACGGCGCGACTCCGTAATGGAAAATAGAGTGGACGGATGCTTTGTGTACTTTATTTGGACTTTTACTTATTGCTCGTATACGAACGGACTAAGGGAGGCCATAATGATATAATGATAATGTTCGTAAAAATGGCTCAAAATTTCCTAGGCGTAATAATTATCTCGTGCGATAGGTGCCCCGAAATATGTTCCACATCAAAACGGTACGCGATAAAATCCTGGATTTGTATCAAAGAACACTTACTAAATTAAAAACGCTCGATAATATTTCGTCATCATCATCTCATCGTTGCACTGCTGGACACAGGCCTTCCTCATACATAGATCCCCAAGATGTCGCCGGAGGGGTTGTCAAGCCCCCAAGAGGGGGTTGTCGCCATAAACGCCACGCTTGGCAGGCGGGTTAGCGAGCGCAGTACGGTATGTTGATACACGGAGACGCTGCTGCCCATTCTCCGGAGGTATCCCTCGGCTTACCGAATCCACGGGTAAGAGAGGAGAGGCAACATTCTACTGCCGGCACCCCACGGCAATATTTTATACTGGGAGGCATGTCGAATGTGACCTAGTCCCAGTAGATGCCTGCAGACAACCTAGACGGCTCCAGAATACGCCAGTGTTATCGACCTCGCAGACGTTTGAGTCAGTGACTCCGAAAGCTGTGTCACATCTCTAGGCGACGCGACCGTCCTACCCACTGAGGTGAGGTCACATTCTGCGGGGCATGCCCTCCAGATTTTATACTTTTACCAGACTTTAATTAGAATTACTTTTCTTACACTGTCATTATGTATTTTGGGATGTTATTTAGCTTAGTGATGATAACATATTGCCGTTAAGCACGTGTTAAATGTAAACATAAATTCAAGAAAGAAAAATCTATTGGTTCACGGCCGGTATCGATCCCACGACCCTCGGATTGAAAGGCACTAGGGGTACATACCACCCGGGCAACACGGCTTTTCTATACCTATTTCAAAAAATAAATAAATAATGCTGGACAATTCACACATTACCATCTAGCCCCGAGCTAAGCAGAGCTTGTGTTATGGGTACTAGATGACTGATATCCCACTAATATTATAAAGCCGAAAGTTTGTTTGGAGGTTTGTTTCACGCAAAAACTACCCAACTGATTGAGCTGAAATTTTGCTCACGTACAGATGTGGTCCAGGAATAACACATAGGCTACTTTTTATCCGGGTACAACGCATGCGAAGCGGCGGGCACAAGCTAGTCCTAATACATTATACTACATAGATAGTTTTTTTTTTATTTTATAAAGAAAAACATTCTAGATGTTTTTCTTTATAAAATAAAAAATAATCTCCCTGAATAAATACCTGCAGATCGTACAGACATTTGTTCCCGAGGCGGGAACTGAACCCGCAACCTCTTGCGTCTCAAACTCGTCAATAATGTAAGTAAAGGTACCCGCCTGTCCGGCTCTACCAGCAAGGCATAAAGGATGACTCCCGCTAGACCGCGTCGTGTCCGAGCCGTGTCGGCCGCAGCACGGCCACCGAGCCGGTCCCGCGCCTCAAACTACAAAGACGGACCTCGACCGGGCAATTACCGTTGCGCCGTGATGCAGTATACTTTTCCGAGCGTTGTCCGTTGCTCGGCCGTCACTCGGTTGCAGACTCAGTATAGCGTGAGTGTGTCCATACAAAAATATATGTAATACTAGCCGCACTCCGCGGTTTCACCCAAGTAGTTGCCGTTCCCGTGGGAATACGGGGATAAAATATAGCCTATGTTACTTAGCATTCTAATGGTGAAAGAATTTTGAAAATCGGTCCGGTAGTTTTTGAGTTTATTCGTTACAAACATACAAAATACAAATCTTTCCTCTTTGTTATATTAGGCCTGTGCCTCGAATCTTGCGGGCAGCGGGGCGGCGGCGGCGGCCGCGCGGGAGCGGCAGGATCTTATGCGTAAAATCAAATGGACCGGCCCTCGAAAACTCCGGCCGGTCCCGCGCCGCCGTCGCCGCCGCCGCCCCGCTGCCCGCAAGATTCGAGGCAGAGGCCTTAGTATAGATTAGATGACCGTGCTACGGCCGACACTCCGGACACGACACGGTTTAGCGTGAGTCATGCTTTACTCTGCTAACACAAGCCCGGTCGAAAGGGCGGGTTCCCAGGCCACTGAATCCACAAGGTCGCGAGATCTCAATCACAGATCTAAAGATTCAAGGGCAGAAGGACGGTGGAGCTGTTGGAAGGTAATGAAATCGATAGTCTCATGATATTGTGACAATGAATAGAAGTGAAAGCGTGAGGTTCTTCTCCGTTTCTTTCCCTCACTTGGAAAGAATGTTTTCCGAAGCGAACAAATTCAATTATGTGCTTAATCCAATTTAAATGTGTCTTGTTCTCCTTTTGTAAATTGACTATTCTATGTAGCGTTTTGCTCTATTGAATAAACACTTATGTATTGACTTTGATCGTTTTTACTTGAAGAGAAAACATCCATACAAATTTTCTCATTTATAATATATTAATTATTATTATAACAATGCCGTGGGGTGCCGGCGCAAAAGATTATAACTCGTACCTACCGCCATTTCATCATCAACATCATCATTTCAGCCGTAAAACGCATACTACTGATCACAGGCCTCCCTCATGGATCTCCATGAGGAGTAGTTGCCGTACTCACCACGCTTGGCAGGCGGGATGGCGAGCGCAGTACGGGATGTTGATACACGGAAAGACGCTGCTGCCCATCTTCCGGAGGTATCCCTTAGTAGGCTCTTACTGCATCCATGGGTATGAGAGGAGGGGTAACATTCTAATGCCGGCACCCCACGCCATCTCGCGTCAATTCAATACGAAGTAGTTGTGTAATATAATATTCGATAAGTATGAAATTAAATGAAATGAAAATGTATTTATTAATTGGTTTTCCTAGATTTAGCCAAGGCTTTCGACACGGTCTCTATACCTATGTTACTACTGAAACTTGAAGCCTTAGGTATAAGAGGCCTTCCTTTAAGGATATTTAAAAGCTACCTATGTGATAGAAAACAGAGAGTAAAAATCGACCAATACATAAGTGAAGATCTGCCGATTGCCTACGGAGTTCCGCAAGGAAGTATCTTAGGTCCATCTCTATTCCTGGTATACATAAATGGCCTTTGCAATATGAAGATAAAAGGAAAAATAATTACATTTGCAGATGACACAGTCCTCTTTTTCAGCGGAAAAACTTGGAATGCTACTTTTGATAATGCCCAAGCTGGGCTAACTAGTGTTCTTAATTGGTTAAATAATAATTACCTGACACTTAATGTTGCCAAAACGAGCTATATACCATTTGCGTTTAAGACAAACAATCTGCCTCCTTTCTCTTTTACAATCACAGCTCATCATAATTATTGTCAAGAAAATAGACCCGACTGCACTTGTCCAGCGCTTAAACGAACCGAAAATGTTAAATACTTAGGCATACTTCTTGAT
This sequence comes from Pasiphila rectangulata, assembly GCA_963082625.1. Taxonomy (NCBI): domain Eukaryota; kingdom Metazoa; phylum Arthropoda; class Insecta; order Lepidoptera; family Geometridae; genus Pasiphila; species Pasiphila rectangulata. The sequence continues at coordinate 129,966 of OY720263.1, read as the reverse complement.
CATACTTTAACTTTCAAACCTCACATACAGGCATTAATAACAAGACTGCGTAAATTAATTTACATATTTAGGGAGCTTAGGCATGTTGCTGATAGTAAATGTGTAAAAATGGTGTATCAGGCACTCTGTCAAAGTGTTTTAGGCTACTGCATTATTTCGTGGGGGGGTGCCTCTAAGACACACTTTTTAGAACTAGAAAGAGCCCAGAGAGCAATACTGAAAGTATCTGCTAAACTCCCATGGCGCTTCCCCACAACTGAGCTCTACCAAAAGTGGGATGTTCTGACAGTCAGACAGTACTTTATTTTGCAAACCATACTTTATCAGCATTCTAAAATTACCTTTGACAAAAACCTTGTGAAAGGAAAGCGCAGGAAAGGTACTGTTTGTCTGACAAGAACTTTCAACACCAAGTCCTCTAACAAATTTTACTGTTATCTTGGACCCTTTCTTTATAATAAAGTAAACAATATACTCTCTATTTACTCCCTAACTAAAATCAAATGTAAAACAGAAACCACCAAATGGTTAAAACAGTTGGATTACGAGGCTACTGAAAGGATACTCCACTGCATAGAATAGACTTCTTTCTACTTTACTCTTACTCTTTCATAAATTTCCCCGCCTGTAATCGTGTAGTTATAGTGTAGTTATAATGTAGACCTAAGTATATTTATATTCATAAGATAGTTATATATTTGTTTGTTTCACATAATCATCATGTAATTTATCCGTGGAGCGAGGGCCTGGTGACCTGTACCACAGGTTTTTTAAACCTTTTTCAGGCGCCAGTCTCTCACAATGCAGGTTAATTATAACAGTACCAGAACTTGTAGATTACCTCTAAGAACTGTTGTGAGAGAAAAATAAACGTTTTAATTATTTATTATTTAATTATTAATAACTTAGATAAATAACATTTCACTAGATAAACTATTACAGACATCTAAGTAGAGAGGGTTACTCTAAAATAAATTTCTAATTTTATAAGATTAAAAATATAGGAAAAAGCGGAAACATATCAACGACATCACCCACATACAAACCAAAGATTTGCCTAATTAGTGGAAATAAAGCAAATAAAGTACAAAGCATTGCCCATGAGACAATGCAATCACAATTTGAGATATGTCACTTCCTGACGCCCAACGTCTGTAATAGTCAACTTCTACGAGGACTAAAAACCAAGCTTATTGATTATACTTTAAAGGATTTTTGCATAATACTTATGGGAGACCTAGATTTCGAGGAAAATAATAACAATTATAAACTATTGAAAAATATCAGGGAGACTCTACAAGAAATCACGGAAACAAATGTAATTATATGTGCTCCAGCCTATAACTATGGCAATGGCACAAGTAAGATAAATCAAAGGATTCAAATTTTCAACGACCTTCTCAATCTAGATATAAATACTCATAAATACGCATACATGATGGATACAAACAGACATTTAGTATACGACTACAACACGTTCCATAAACCAACGGGAAAGCTAAGTAATAAAGGACTACGTATCGTTATGCAAGACTTGACCAACTACATAGAGCTCATCTTAAGGGATGTAGAGCAAAGAGTTTCATGTAAAACAGAAATGGCAAATATCGCTCAGGAAGCTCAAAACCAGTTTTTTCTTGAATAGCAAATTATTTGTTCTACATCAAAATATTGCTGGACTTCTTAATAAATCAGATCTCATAAGTGTATGCCTAGATGAACTAAGAAGAAAAGATAAAAATGTTGATGTGTTATGTGTTACGGAACATTTTCTAACAGAAGAGTACGAGCAATATCTGGTTATTCCTAACTACACGTTAGCGTCAATATTTTGCCGAAAAGAGAGCAAAAGGGGGGGGTGCTTGTATTCTTGTAAGAAATGAATTAAAATGGAAAGACTTAAAGAATATATCTAAATACTCAATAATCGGAATTTATGAATGTTGTGCCGTCGAATTAACTGACTATAATATTGTAGTTTTATGCGTTTATAGAGTTCCTAAGTATACAAACTTTGAAATATTTATGAATACGTTTCAAAAAACACTACACGAACTATCCCGCAAAAATTATGAAAATATTATTGTAGCCGGTGATTTTAATATTAATATCTTGAGTCATAATAACTTAACGCTTGATTTTGAATGTTTACTTCTGAACAATAACCTCAGATTAGCTTTGAGACAACCAACAAGGATAAAAAGCCAAACTTGTATCGATAATTTTGCACATAATTTCAGAAGCACTTGCGCAACGGAGGTTATAGAGTTTGCATTATCTGATCATACAGCCCAGCTTATCATTTGTCCCGTAAAGAATATTTCCTACCTTAAATACTGGAAAATTACCAGACGAGATTACTCTGACGACAATATAAAGAAATTTACACGTGTTTTAGAGAGCTTGTCCTTCTCTGAAATATACAACGAAAAGGACTGTAATAAAGCGTATAATATGTTCTTGAAAACATTTAAAATATTCTACGAACTATGTTTTCCCCTTAAATTAATTACAGTAAAAACTACGAAACCAGTAAAGTGGATTTCACACGGTATAAAATTAAGTTGTAAAAAGAAAAGAAAAATGCTTTGGGAATATAGAAAAATACCTTCTGAAATTAAAAAAAAAGAATATCATAAATACAGTAAAATTCTTAAGAAAATTATAAAACTAACGCAAAAAGCACAAAACAACTATAAAATAAAGTCATCAAAAAATAAATCGAAAACAGCATGGAGTATCATTAATAGTTCCAAACGAAACATGCCCAAAAGCCCTATTTATAAAATAAAATTTAATGATAAAATTATAACGGACCCAAGTGAAATTTCTAATACTTTTAATGATTATTTTATAGACAAGATCATACCCATTCCTAATTCCAATACACAAAAAAAACAACATCTCTGATTTGTAACCAAAAAGATTCCTTATTTAAACAACCCTGCATACCAAATGATATCCTGAAAATAATTGCCTCTCTGAATAACACTAATAGCGTCGGGTATGATGGGATAGCAACAAAAATTATAAAAACCGTAGCTAAGTTTATTTGTGAGCCAATTTGTCATATATTAAATTTATGCATCAGTGAAGGTGTATTTCCTGATGCATTAAAAGTGTCAATATTAAAGCCTCTGCATAAAAAACAGGTCGATAATTTGCCATATTTTCCTTACTCTGTCTCTCTCTTTGATACCTGTCATCTCAAAAATTTTTGAGAAATACCTTTACGAATCGATAAATAGCTACCTTGAGGCCAAAAATATCCTTTGTAGAGAACAATCTGGTTTTAGGAAAAATAAAACTATTAATATGGCTCTCTATGATTTTATACAAAGAATATCGTACAATATTGACAAAAAAATACCAACCTGTTCAATTTTTTGTGACATGACTCAAGCATTTGACTATATAAAACATGACATACTGTTAAGTAAACTTGAATTATACGGCATAAGAGGTAACGTTTTAAAACTCATTAAATCCTACTTGGAAAACAGAATTCAAATGACAGAAATAACAAGAGTTAATTTTAAAACTCTCCGCGAGGAATCCTACGTTTCTAGAGAGCGAATAATGAAATACGGCGTACCCCAAGGAAGTGTACTTGGTCCGCTGTTATTTATTATTTATATTAATGATCTGCCGAAGATCACTACACAGCCCATGACATTGTTTGCAGATGATAGTACAGTGACCATAGAATGTAAAAATAAAGAGACATACAAAAATGACATTTATAAAGCTTTGACGGACATAATTTCATGGTTAGACATTAATAATTTAAGAATAAACTTATCTAAAACAAATATAATTCATTTTCGACAACGTGAATCTGCAGCTACATCAAAGTTTGACATACAATATAATAACACAGTAATTCAAGAAGTAAACATCACGAAATTCTTAGGATTAAATATTGACAAAAAGTTAAATTGGAAATCGCACGTAGAGCTTTTATGTAAAAAAATTAATAGTACTGCATATATTTTATATAAACTATCGACAATAGTCAATGTACAAACTGTATTAACCGCATATCATGGTCTCATTGCATCCAGAATCAGGTATGGATTGATTTTTTGGGGAAATTCTACTGACGTCGATAAGGTATTTAAACACCAAAAAAGATGCATACGTGCCATGTTTCACCTTAAAGTAGTGGATTCATGCAAACATTATTTTGTAGAGCACAACATCCTAACGATTCCCTCGTTGTATATTTTGGAAACAGCAATGCTGGTGAAAAACCATCCTAACTTGTTTTGTCGGCAGTCTGATGTCGTTGAAAGAAATAGAAGAGACAACAATCGAATTTATTTGGACAGCTCTAAAACCTCCTTCTTGCGCAAAAGCATATTTCGTATGGCTCCCTCTATATATAATAGACTTCCGGAGTCGCTTCGAATTCTCCCCTGTTCGCTGTTTCAACGGAGTCTGAGGTTGTTCTTAATAGGCGCATGCTACTACAATGTTAAAGAATATATGAATGACAAAAATGTAGCAAATATTATGACTAAATAATTTCACATATTTCACACTGACTTGTTTCTTTTATTTATAATTAATATTATTAAATTTTATTTTGTTTTCGCTCCTTCATTTTTGGCATGCATTCTACCTATATTTTAAAATAATCTGTATGTTATTAACATGTTTTATTTTTAATTTTAATGTAACTGACATTCTTTTTATTTTGTATTCTATTCTTTACTTACTTTTTCTTGTATTAACTTGTACATTTTAATTGATTATTTTTTTAATATGAACTTATTGCAAAAATTATAAAATTGCACGCCTATATAGGTAAAATACATATGATCTAAAATTTTAAATTAACATCCTATTGTAACATGTATTTATGCAATAAATGAACTTTAACTTTGACTTTGACTTAATGATCCCCACACTAGGCTATGCCTGTATCGTGGGAACCTGAAAAAAAAAACAATTTAATAACAATAGTAATGAACCGCCGTGAATGTCGCCGTGGGGCGCCGGCAGTAGAATGTTGCCTCTCCTCTCTTACCCATGGATGCAGTAAGAATCTGCTAAGGGATACCTCCGGAAGATGGGCAGCAGCATCTTTCCGTGTTTTTTTCACTAACCTATACTGCGCTCGCCAACCCGCCTGCCAAGCGTGGCGAGTATGGCATCAACCCCCTCATGATGACAACACAACAAAAAACCAGGCCCCGAGTCCCCGGCGGCCCCGCTAATCCTGGCTACGGTAGCAGTCACGGTAACGGCGGGGCTAGGGGTGCTAAGAATCCCCGGGAGACGATCGGCTACCAACCCCTACGACGACCACTGGCCCTGGTAACACATAACATCCGCACTTTGAGGACAGACGATAAGATTGTTGAGCTGGAAGAATAAATTTGTAGATTACACTGGGACATTTTGGGGCTATCAGAAGTCCGTAGAGAGGGCGAGGACACGATATCCCTTAAGTCCGGTAACCTACTCTACTACCGGGAGGGCGACCAACAGTCCCAAGGTGGTGTCGGGTTTCTCGTTCACAAGTCACTCATTAACAACATTGTCACCATCGACACTGTGTCGAGCAGGGTCGCGTACCTAACACTCAGAATATCTAAGCGATATTTGCTGAAGGTCGTTCAGGTATATGCGCCGACCTCGTCACACCCAGATGAAGAAGTAGAGTCTATGTATGAGGACATCAGTAGAGCCATACATACGAACAACACTCACTTCACTGTTGTAATGGGGGACTTCAATGCAAAGCTAGGCATGAGAAGCGATGATGAGTTGAGAGTGGGGCAATTTGGGTATGGGCAACGGAACCCCAGGGGACAGAGGCTGGCCGATTTTCTGGAGAAAGAAGGACTCTTTATGATGAATTCTTTCTTCCAGAAGCCGCCTCACAGGAAATAGACCTGGATGAGTCCCAATGGTTCTACGAGAAATGAGATTGATTTTATCATGACCAACAAGAAACGAATATTCAATGATGTCTCTGTGATTCACAGGGTGAAAACCGGCAGTGATCACCGAATTGTAAGGGGCACATTGAATATGAACGTTAAACTTGAAAGGTCCCGTTTGATGAAATCTACGCTCCGACCCACTTGCGCACATATCCAAAACCTCGAGAGCTTTCAACTCGAACTCGCAAATCGCTTTGACTATCTAGGAGTAGATGCATCGGTGGACGAGATCAATAACAGGTTCGTAGAAACCGTCCATACGGTGGGGTCCCAGTTCTTTAAGACCCCCCGTACTAATAGACCTCAGAAACTTTCTGATCACACCCTAAACCTCATGGCTGAACGACGTTCTTTGCGACTGCAGTCTCCCGATGATGCTCAGTCACACAGGCAGCTCAATAGACAAATTTGGAAATCCTTGCGGCACGATATTCGTACCTTTAATACAGCCAGTATTAAAGATACGATAGAGCGGAATAAAGGCTCCGAAGTGTTCGCGAGAGATAGTTCTATTGGGCAGAGCCAGATGACGAAGCTGAAGAGGGAAGATGGCAGCATAACGTCAAGTAAAGCAGAAGTGTTAAGGGAAGTCGAAAGGTTCTATGGACGGCTCTACGATTCGGTCACTAAACCTGTTTGCAGTGCGGCCAACGACCCAAGAGCTAAACTGACCCGACATTATACCGAGGATAACCCGGACTTCAGCCTGTACGAGATCAGGATGGCCTTGAAACAGCTTAAGAACGACAAGGCGCCGGGTGAGGACGGAATCACTTCAGAGCTTCTGAAAGCGGGTGGATCACCGGTACTTAAAGTCCTTCAGAAGTTATTTAATTCCGCCTTGCTTGAAGGTACGACGCCAAAAGCATGGAACAAGGGCGTGGTGGTTCTATTCTTCAAGAAAGGTGACAAAACCTTACTTAAGAATTACAGACCCATCTCGCTGTTGAGCCATGTTTATAAGCTGTTTTCAAGGGTCATCGCAAACCGTCTCGAACGCAGGTTTGATGACTTCCAGCCTCCCGAACAAGCCGGGTTCCGAAAAGGCTACAGTACCATAGACCACATACATACGCTGCGGCAAGTCATACAGAAGACCGAAGAGTATAACTTGCCGCTATGTCTTGCGTTTGTGGACTATGAGAAAGCCTTCGATTCGATCGAAACATGGGCGGTGCTTGAGTCTCTCCAACGATGCCGAATTGACTATCGGTACATGGAAGTGTTCAAGTGTTTGTATACAAACGCCACTATGTCAGTCCGAGTACAAGAACAGAGCTCGAAGGCGATTCCCTTAAAAAGAGGCGTAAGACAGGGAGACGTAATCTCTCCGAAACTGTTTACGACCGCTTTGGAAGATGCCTTCAAGCTCCTGGAATGGAAAGGGCTGGGCATCAATATTAACGGCGAATACATCACTCACCTTCGATTTGCCGACGATATTGTGGTCATGGCAAAGTCGATGGAAGAGCTCAGCACGATGCTCGAAGGCCTCAATCGAGTCTCCCAGCGGGTAGGCCTTAAAATGAACATGGACAAGACGAAAATCATGTCAAATGTCCATGTCGTGCCTGCCCCAGTTATGGTTGAGAACTCGGCTCTTGAAGTTGTCGACGCTATACCTAGGACAAACAGTCCAATTAGGTAGGTCCAACTTCGAGAAAGAGGTCAATCGTCGAATCCAACTCGGATGGGCAGCGTTTGGGAAACTTCGCAACGTCTTTTCGTCCAACATACCTCAGTGCCTTAAGACGAAAGTCTACAACCAGTGTGTGTTACCAGTGATGACATATGGAACCGAGACGTGGTCCTTCACTATTGGCCTTATGAACAAGCTCAGAGTCGCTCAACGAGCTATGGAGAGGGCTATGCTCGGGGTTTCACTACGGGATCGAATCAGAAATGAGGAGATACGTAGAAGAACTCGGGTCACCGACATAGCCAAACGGATTAGCACGTTGAAGTGGCAATGGGCAGGCCATATAGCGCGCAGAACAGATGGCCGATGGGGCAGCAAAGTTCTCGAATGGAGGCCACGGATCGGCAAGCGCAGCGTAGGACGTCCACCTACAAGATGGGCAGACGACTTGGTGAGAACTGCTGGTCGGCGGTGGATGCAGACGGCTTCCAATCGCAGTACTTGGAGATCAATGAGGGAGGCCTTTGTCCAGCAGTGGACGTCCTACGGCTGAAATGATGATGATGATGATGAGTAATGAACATTACTATAGTTGACAGTAATAATGACAGTAATATTAATGTTATAGTATTTAAATTATCGTGCCTTGACATCAATTAATAAATATAATACTGCTTTCACCACGTACCTAACTTATTATCATGTTGCTGACGTTTCGTAGACCATTTAGAGGCCCTTCTTCATGAGCACCGTCCGTGGCCGACTCCGAGGGCCGCGAGACGAGAACAGTTCTGGTCTCGTGGCCATTAAATTAACAATTCCTCGGTGTCATCATATGACAACGTTATCAACCTCAATCCATTAGTCCTCGCCTACCGGCCGATCGTTAACCACGCGTGCGTACGTTAACCTTAAAGTGATACACCAAATCTAACCAATAATGTCGAAGTGTGGTCATTGTAGTAAGACAATAACTAAAAAGAACCCTGGTCTGGAATGTAATAAGTGTGGGTCCATGGTTCATGCCACAACTACATGTACGGATCTCTCAAACAAGCAGCTGAGTGTCGTGCGAGCAGCAGAAAATCTTGAATGGACCTGCAACCCATGCATTCAGAAATCTGTAAGGAGAGGATCTTTCGTTATTCCCGAGGAAGATACTGAAGAAGACGATGAAGTAAATGGTTCACGCTTCATGAATTATCCCGTGGATACAAAAAAATTCCTCGCTGAAATCTCAGCGGAAATGGATAAATTGTTAAAGAGGGAGATGAAGGAGACAAATAAAGCCATTCAGTACTGCTGTGGAAAAGTTGACGATTGTCTCGAGTTCATGGAGACATTTAAAGAAAAGATCAAAGATCTTGAGAAAAAAAAACACAGATTTGAGTAACAAAAATAAACATCTTGAGCTACAAATGAAAGTATTAGAACAGCGCGTGAATGAAAATGATCAGAAAGCACTTCATAAAGTAGTGGAAGTCCAAGGTATACCATTGGCTGAAAACGAAAACGTTCTTGATGTGTCGAAGACACTGGCTCGAAAACTTCAGGTGAGCGCTGAACATATCAAGAATGCAAAACGTCTACCATCTAAGCCCGGTAAACCAGGTACCATCCAAATAAAACTCACACACGAAGAAAAAACTAACCTGTGGGTGTCAGCATCACGTAACTCTAACGTTACCTCCAAGGATATTGTTCTCTATGTTCCCGAAGCAGAAGCCAATACCAAAGTTTTTGTACGCAAGGCGCTCACTCACCATAATAAAAATCTTTTATGGATGGCAAAACAGGAACTAAAGGATAAATACAAATATGTTTGGTGTAAAGATGGAAGAGTACTAGCTAGGAAAAGCGAGAAGGATCGAACGGCTATAATCCGCAGTGAAGCAGACATCAAGAACCTTCTATAATTATCATCACAGAAGCATTTCATATTAACTCTCTATACCTACTCAAATCATCATCATGGATGAACTACAAAATAGTGTTTACGAAATATTAAACTGCGAAAATATATCGGACTATTTAGGACAGATCCCGTCAAATAAAAGTAAATTCATAGCCTTACACGTCAATATCCAGTCTATTATAAAGAACTTTAGTAAATTAGAACTTTTAATAGCTACAAGTAGTGAACAAATAGATGTGATTATGTTGACGGAGGTAGGAATTTCGGACAGTGTTAGCTCTTTGTTTCAACTACCAGGCTATAATATGCACACAAAACTACGCAAGGGTCGTAAAGGAGGCGGAATCATTATCTACACACTACTTAAACATCATTTTACTATATATACATCAATCACTATTAGTTTCGAGTCACTTTTAGGTAAACTGAAACTACACGGAAAGTATTCTTTGGATTTGTGTGCACTTTATAGACCTCCCTCATCATGTAAGACACTGTTTCTTAGTGAACTAAATAACCTTCTAACAGACTATACAAATAACGACTTTTGGTTGCTTGGTGATATGAACATTGACCTGAAAAAAAACACTAACATTCAACAGCAATACACTAACTTATTGTACGGGCACGGACTGGAATGCGGGATTAACGATTACACAAGAGTAGAACTGCGGAAAGGTATGATTACTAAAAGTTGCATTGATCACGTATTCGTCCGGGCCCGTTCACAAGATGTTTACTGCGCGGCGCTCGGCACCGTACTGGCAGACCATCGCGTCACTGTAGCGTCGACCAAACTCGTAAATGATATACAGGCTGTTCCTAAAAGTATTACTCGATGCAATCATAAGGTATTAGAAATTGAATTAAATAAAATAAACTGGAATTTAGTAGATAATATGAGTAACCCCAACGACATATATGACTATATAAAAACAAGTATCCAAAATTGTTATGAGAAATCAAAATACGAATTTACAGTTAAAAACTCACACAGAAATATTAAACCATGGATAAATAGTAAAATAATAAAATTAAGCGATAAAAAAGATAAAATATTAATTAATTTAAAACAAGATTACACCAATAATTTACTTAAATTGCAATATAACAGAATAAGAAACCAAACTAATAAATTAATAAATAAAACAAAAAATGAATATTTTAAAAACGATATAAGTAATAATATAGGAAACACAAAAAAGCTCTGGACTATTTTAAACAACATGACAGGCCGTATATCGTCGTCACTGGATGATATCATTTTAAAAGCATTCAATCGAAGTTGTATAACAGAGTATGAGTTAGCCAATAATTTCGCTCAATGTTTTGATAAGGATGTAAAGTCCATAATCCCTAGCTGTCAAAGCAAATTATTAGACCCCAAAATCTACACAAAAACAATGGACGTATCGATGTATATAAAAAAAGCAAAAGGAAAAGATATAGGTAAAATAATAACGAAACTAAAACACAACAAATCCCCAGGTATTGATAAATTACGTCCCATAGATATTAAAACATTATCAAACAAAATTGTGCATGCCATTGCAAAATTGATAAACTCTAGTCTTTCTTCTGGTATTTATCCGGACGAACTCAAGACTGGAATTGTAAGACCGATTCACAAAAAAGGTCCTAGGACCCAGTATAATAATTACCGTCCTATCACTATACTGCCAATAATTGATAAAATTATAGAAAAATACATATGTGGTAGTATACACAGTTTTTACAGAGACAACGACGTTTTATCGGATAAACAATACGGATTCCAGGCTAATAAAAGCACCTCACAGCTGTTGTCAGATTTCACTGATTTTGTAAATAACAGCCTAAATCACAGAAAACATGTTTTAGTTGTATTTATTGACTATAGTAAGGCATTCGACACTTTAAAGCATGATTTGCTAGTGACTAAATTGGACAACAGCGGTGTTCGAGGTCCTTTACTTACTTGGTGTACAGAATATCTCAGAAATAGGACATACTGTGTCAAAATAGGATCTGCTTTTAGTGACAAAATTAATGTTACGCAAGGCACAGCCCAAGGATCAGTTCTTGGTCCTTTACACTACCTTGCATATGTAAATGACATTGAAAATATTGTTAATTATTGTAAAATCTACCAATATGCCGATGACACTTGTTTGGTTGCAGATGATAAGGATATTTTAGTTGCAATGGAAAAACTACAAAAGGACTTCACATCAATTTGCAAATGGTCTCATGACGCTGGCTTAGTAATAAACCCTCAAAAAACTAAATTTCTACACATATGCTCACATAGTAATAAAAGTCATAACAACAAGAAATTTATACTATTAGCACACAATCACCACTGTCTACACTCCAGTGGTAAACTATGTAACTGTGATGCAATCGAATTAGTAACAGAGCAAATCTACTTAGGAATGACAATAGATAACAGGCTGAACTGGGGTTGTCACATAACAAACGTATGTAACAAACTTCGTGCCATATTGGCTAAATTTTACATCCTTAAATACAAAATTCCATTTAATATACTCTTGACTTTATACAAAACACTAGCTGAAAGCATAATGCTATATGGTTTAAGCAGTTACGGGAGAACATATAAAACGTATATTGACAGAATATTTAACATACAATTAAAACTTTTAAAAATAATTGTCCCAAAAAAAATAAAAGAAAAATATAAAAACAATTATAACGGTTTGTTTGGTCATTGTAATGTACTACCAATACAGGACAGAATTGAGCTGTCGCTATTAGCCGAGAACTATTTTCGGTACAATAACTACAAGTCTCACCCTATCACCACGCGACAAATAACTTCGAACCAGTTGCAGGTGATTAGTGCTAAAAATACGTATGGGCAAAGGTCGACCGATTATATTGTGCCTAGACTGGTAAATAGACTACCCAAAAATATAAAAGACCAATTAAATAATACAAATATAAACAATATCCTTAAAAACTACTACTTACATAAAATGAAAAATTAAACAAACAAAACATCAAAAATAAATAAAAATAATATACAATATTTATTTTATTTTTCGTCCTTTTATATCTAAATTAACAAAAAGAAATATCACACGTATAAACCAAGGAAAGTCCATCCAGTCCAGGACCATCTTGACATTACTTTATGAAGTTGTATTAGACACCCTGTATACTGTAACATTTGATCACACAATAAGCAAGGCGATTCTCCCGGCGGCGCGGCGGTTTCGAAGCGCGTTGCATAGAAATAAATGAGGTAGTTTTGTAAATATGCTCGATACAGTTCCTCACCCGATATTGTCTCACAGTAGTATTGATTCTCCGTGTATTATATTCGTATATTGATGTATGTACCTACTTTTAGTTTTATTTTCTAGTGATCTACCTACTGTATGTCTTTGGTGTTAGACGTACCTACGTATAGATTTAAGTTATGAGGGCCCGATACGCTTAGGACAAGCCCAAAAGGGCTTTTTAAGTGTATTTTAGTTTAAGAACTATTGTAATTTTCTTGAAATAAATAAATAAATAAATAAATAAAATAAACCACTTTTGCACAGCAGATTTAGCCCGACGGGTAGTCAATGAACGACATTCACCTTTATTTACCAATGTATGACAACTATGTACAGTTTATAACTATGGAGATCAGGAGATAGGCCCGTGTTCAGTAGTAGACGTTTTACGGCTGAAATTATGATGACTTTTCTATTCTAAGTTATTAGGGGGCGAAGCCCCTACATGCATAGCGCTGTCTGTCTGTCTGTGTGTCTGTCTGTGTATGAGACGATTACAACCGAAGGCGTTGACCGATTTACAGGAAACCTTTTTTGTTTCACCGTCTTAATGAGAGAAGGGTACTTATTGATGTTGGTGACCCTAGGGTCTCAGGGACCGGAGTTATTGTGACTTCAAAAGGTCACCAAAAAAATGAGTCTTATAAGGCCGAAATCGTCCAAAAACCCAAAAATGCCATTTTGACCTTTGGTGACCTTTTGAGGCCTTCGCCCCCTTTTCTGGTACCCCCGTACCAATGCTTGTATTATATATTGTAACGCCGGGAATTTACCCGGAGGCACGCGCGCCTCGCCGCCGCCTCGAGAGATGCTGGCTCGCGAGATTAATGCATAACACTTTGTTTCCATACAAACGTCATCATCATCTCGGCGACCTCTGTGGCGCAGCGGGCGAAGGTCCGCCTGCGACGCAAGAGGTTGCAGGTTCTATTCCCGCCTCGGGACAAATGTCTGTACGATCTGCAGATATTTGTTCAGGGTGTTCTGGGTGTTTTTCTATTTATGTATAATAAAAATATCTATCTATGTAGTATAATGTATTAAGTAGTATATCAGTCATCTAGTACCCATAACACAAGCTCTGCTTAGCTTGGGGCTAGATGATGCAGGTTCTATTCCCGCCTCGGGACAAATGTCTGTACGATCTGCAGATATTTGTTCAGGGTGTTCTGGGTGTTTTTCTATATATAATAAAAATATCTATCTATGTAGTATAATGTATTAAGTATATCAGTCATCTAGTACCCATAACACAAGCTCTGCTTAGCTTGGGGCTAGATGATGCTGTGTGATTTGTCCAGCATTATTTATTTTATTTATGTCGGATGTCGTATCTGTCAAATCTTTTGAGGATTTTACTGGCCGGATCATTGATACTTAATGTATGGACGTAAGTCCGGTTGTTTTCCTAATGTGTACTTTATTATTAAACGCATAGAAGTGAAGATACTACACAGTCCGATCTTCGGCCGAAATGATATTTTTTCACTATGGTGAGTTGAAAAAAGTCTGCTTTTTAAGCTCTTAATTTGCTTAGACAGATGGGCATCTACGCAAACCAAAAAATTAGGGGTTAAACAATATTTCTTTGTCATAAATTTACAGTAGACCGCAACAGAAAAACAACAATACAATACAATACAATACAAATACTCTTTATTGCACACCAAACAAATAATAAAAACAAACAAATAATAAAAAGAAAACATTTCAAATATGAGGCACAATGGGCGGCCTTATCGCTAAAAGCGATCTCTTCCAGGCAACCTTTGGATGGACATAAAATAAAGAAGAAGAGTAGACGGTGGCATACATTATTGGTAAAATAAGACATACTTTAACCACAATATAGTTAAATATGTAAAAACTATATATATATATATATATAAATAATATTACTTATACCTACATTACTTTACCATTACATAATTTATATACATATATATATAAACAAATACATAATATATAGGTATACATATAAATATATATATATATATAATAAATATACATATATATCGGTACAAATAGATAAGTTACATATAGATATTGCAGAATTATGAGTTTGATACAGAAGATAGAAAATGTTTATATACCATATCTTTAAAAATAGGGAGTGATTTAGCCTTTCTTATCGCAGAAGGTAACGAGTTCCAAAGCTTGGTAGAACGTACGGTGAAGGAAATACTATAGGCGTGGGAAGTATGTATAGGAGTTTTCAGCAGGAGAGAGTCAGCTGAGCGCAGGGTTCGGGAGTGGGATTCGGAAAGGAATTCAAATCTATCCTTAAGATAGCCGGGAGTGGTTGGGTTGAAGAGGATGTTGTAAAGAAGGGAGAGGAAATGTGCATCCCGGCGAAGGCGGATAGGTAACCACTTGAGCTTGTTGCGGTATTCGGTGATGTGATCATACTTCCGTAGACCGAAGATGAATCGTATGCAGAAATTTTGAAGCCGCTCAAGCTTATCAAGCTGTGCTTGGGTTAGATCGGGATAGCTGGCGTCGGCGTAATCTAGGATAGGGAGTAGTAGAGACTGAGCTAGCGCAATTTTGGTTGAAGTAGGCAAAAAGTTACGTAGCCTCTTAAGAGAGGCGGCTGATGCGAAAGTTTTTCGACTGACTTCAGCCAATTGCGGTCCCCATGACATGTGCCTATCAATAAAAACTCCTAGATTTTTTACAGTTGAACTGATTGGAATTTTAGTTTTGTCAAAAATTACATGGGGGACGTTAGTCCAGTTAATTCTGGACACCATTCTAGAAGTGCCAATAATGATCACCTGTGTTTTGGCAGGGTTAACTTGTAATCCATGTGACGTGCTCCAGTCTAGAATAGTGTTCAGATCGTGGTTAGTCTTGGTGATGGCTTGATCCAAGCCTTCAACAGGCGCCTGAGTGTAAATTTGCAAGTCATCAGCATATAGGTGGTAGGACGATGAAATTAGGTTAGAGATAGAGTTAATGAAAATTGCAAAAAGAAGAGGAGATAAGACGCCGCCCTGAGGTACACCGGCACTTAGTTGACACCAAGAAGAGCTGAGATCGTCAATAGTAATGCGTTGCCGGCGACCGAACAGGTAGTTACGAAACCAGTGAATTACTGTTGGAGATATGTTAAGAGAGCGAAGGACGCTTAGTAAAATGTCAAAATCAACATTGTTAAAGGCACTGCTAAAATCCAGGAGAGAGAGGACAGTCACTTGGCCATTTTCCATGCCATGCCTTATGTCGTCGGTGATTTTGACGAGTGCAGTTGTTGTACTGTGGCCTGAGCGAAAGCCGGACTGGAAGGGATTAAGGAGATTGTGATTGTTGAGGAAATGACTGAGTTGTTGGTGGACGAGACGCTCAAGGACTTTTGACAGGAATGGAAGGATGGAGATTGGACGGAAATCGGAAAAGGAAGAGGGCTTTGACTTTTTTGGTAGTGGGGTAACTTGTGCGTCTTTCCACGCACAGGGGAATGTTCCACTGGAGATGGAAAAATTCAGCAGGTGAGTAATCATAGGGAGGATGTCATCGAGGATGGGAAGGATCATTTTTCTACTTATGTTGTCGGTACCAACAGCATTAGATGAGATCGAGGATATGCTCTTCTTAACATCACAATCAGTAAATTCACGAAAAAAGAAAGAAGGAAAATCAGGAGCTGGTAACAATGATAGAGAATTCAATGTCTGGTTTTTAATAATTCCCTCAAACTTAAAAGAAGAGGAGAAGTGTTGATTGAGAGAATTTACGTCCAAGATATTGTGGGAATTATTACGTGATTTACCAACTCCTAATGATCTGAGAAATTTCCACACCTTTGCAGGGTCACTATTTTCTACAGATTTATGGATATATCGGCGCTGTGAATCCCTACACACCATATTGCAATGATTGCGAGCCCTAATAAATCGTTCTTTGTTCTCAACTGTAGGAGAGCGCTTAAACCTGGCCTTGGCAGCAAGTTTTTTACGCTGTTCTGTTTTGATCTCATCTGTTAGCCAAGGTGCTGGGAAATGCCGAATTTTAACAGCTCTAATTGGAGCATGCACGTCATACAAGCTCGTCAGTGTTCGGTTGAAGCTATCCAGTTTACCATCTATATCGGTTGCATCTACAACCCCAGCCCAGTCTGCAGTCAGCGCATCATTGCGCAAAGACTCCATGTTCATTCCACCAAAATTGCGCTGAAAGAGGATTTTGGGCTTGGCTTTAGGAGGACGGATTTTATAGGAAAGGAAGATCAAGTCATGATAAGAAAAAGCATCTGCTGAAAACTGCCCATGCTTTGCAACATGTGACGATGAGGATACTATCATGAGATCAAGAAGGGAGGGATTGCAGTTTGGGAAATTGTGAGTAGGATTTAAAGGAAGGATTGATAAATTATGGGCCTGAACAAGACGTTCAAGAGAGAATGACCGAAAGTCCTGCTTCAGCAAGCAAGTGTTGAAGTCACCCATAATTATACTATGGTCGTATAAAGGAGTAAGCTCGCCTAGAAGCTTTTCAAAAGAAGGGAAAAAGTTAATGCGTAAGGAAGGAGAATAATAAACGCCAAGCAGGATTCTACGGTGCGCTAGGACGACCTGAACCAATAGATGTTCACCAGCACTGGACGGAGGTGGTTGCGCAGACATATCAACTATAGAGAAAGGAATATGCGCACGGATGTAGATGGCCACACCCCCACCAACGGCACCAGTGCGATCATTGCGTACGAGTTCGAAGCCAGGAAGAGAGTAAAGGGTAGAAGGCAGACATGGTTTTAGCCATGACTCCGAAACAAGAATAGCATGAATATTTTTCAGATCAAATGACGCCAGCATATCGTTATAGTGAGCCGGGATACTCTGCGCATTAATATGCACCACGTTAAAATTTTTAGGGACATCGGAAAAAGTGGATTGTAAGGTATCGGAAAGAGAGGGGATGCTGACAAAGCTATCGTTGCTACCAAGATCGCTATCGGCAGAAGACGAGCAAGACAAGAACTGGTCTTCATCACTATCACTCATTTAGTTTTATATATAATAAAATACTATAAATACAAATAAATAAACAAAATAAATAAATACCTAAAAAGTTAATTACACCTAACCAAAACTAACAAACTATATAAAAATAATTTTGTGTCCACCTGCCAGCTGCCCAGCAATAGTTTCCTACCTATGGAAAGAATGTTGCTATGGAAAAACAAACACAAGCAGACAATATCCACATACACTACATTACACAAAATTGCACGAACAAAAACAAAACCACAATAATAAAAAAAAAAAAAAAACACAACTAGAAAAGGCACAATTTAAATTTTAAAACAATACCAACTGAATAGCAACTGACTTATTATTTTAGTTAAAACACAAAACATATAATTGTATTAATGCGTGGAACGAAACGTATCGTGATTGCGAATGAACGCGTTACCTAAGTGCTTGTTTGTATCTGTCAATGTCAGAGTGACATAAATTCCAGTTACTTGCTCTGTGACGTACGATAACAGAGACATGTCAAAAACATAAATAAAAAAAAGTTAGAATTATCGAAATGAAAGCGTGTAGTTATAATAAAAGATAAATGCGCCTACCTACAATTAGTGCTGTGCAGAAAATCAATATTTCGAGGTATATAATGACACAGAACACTGGAAAACCTACTTTCTAACAGCGGCTAATCGTCGAGACTTCGCCGGCGCGGGCGCTGCTGTTTCTTTTGGTGGAGCCGAGGTTCCTGCCTTTGATGAAACGGCAACAGTTGGCAGCTCCGCTATGCTGGATACGCGAACCCGAGTTCCATCCGGGCTGAGCACATACACGAAGCCCTGATTGGTCCAACATTTCGCAATTCCAAAGCGTTTCCTCGCCTCCATATACGTGTCGTGACGAGACTTTGTGAGGAACTCGGAAAGGGTTATTCCGCTATTCTTCAATGCTGTTTTTGAGGCCCACAATTTATCTCGGAGGGACACATCTCGCATCTTGCAGAGAATGGGACGAGGTCTGTCAGAACTGGATCGTCCCATTCGATGGCTACGGCTGATGTCTACGCTTGTAATGCCATGGACTTGCATCTTGTTGGTGAAAGTGGACACGGCAACATCGGCTACATTTTCATGATTAACTTCAGGAACACCGTGGATAAGGAGAATCTTCCTTCTGCTGCGCATCTCAAGCCGGTCAATTTCACTACCAAGCATTGTCACTTGGTCATGCAGAGCTTTTAGTGACTTTGTTATGAGCGTCTTGAAAATTGCAAATTCACTTGCGAGTGATGCAACATCATTTACTGGGCTCTTGGACTTCATCAGCTTTTCCTCAAACTCAGCCATGGTGTCTGTGAACATGGTGCTCAGCTGGACAAGAGAGCTATGGATGTTATTAGGGTCCATGATTCAGTGATTGAGGTTATCTCAGTGGGTGATGTGTAGTGCTGTGGAAAGTTTGCTTACAGGTAGGTCTTCACTGGACAGCAGGTAGGATCCACAAATAGTGCAATTACCACATAAATATTGTGGTAAAATAGCTTGTAAGTATTATTTATGATTTATTAAAGTATTTGGTCAAAAAATCGCGTGTTTTCTTTATTATTCCTACCGCCCAAAAAAAAAAACGACATCGAATCATAAAAAAATAAAATAAAAATGCAGTAGGTACGTCTAAAATTTTCGGTTAATGCGACCCAACCTTATATACATAGGAAGGCGCTGCTGCCCTTCTTTCGGAGGAATCCCTTAGCAGGCTCTTACTGCACCCACAGGCATGAGAGGAGGAGTAACATTCTACTGCCGGCACCCCACGGCGTTATCTATTGGCAGCTTCTTACTACATTCACGGGCAAGAGAGGGGCCACATTCTACTGCCGGCACACCAGGGACAATCTTTCTAAAAAATTAATAAAAAACTCTTTCATTCTCCTTAAGTAAACATCCTGAATAGCATCCACGTCTACGTGCGTGATATCTTCCCACGTGATATTGTGATGTGATTTTCGATAGCACACACAGCCTCTACGAGTTACCCAAATCATTCGTGTTCGAAATAAAATTACAATCGGAATAGTTTTTAAAAGCATTTCATAATATTATCAGGGTGTCGACATGTACAAAATAGTGAAGTGCACTATGTGGATACAGAGGAGATCGCGGTCCTAGACAATGTGTCTTCGTTGTTAGCTATTTGACAGTAGAACCTGTGGTAGAACGTTGTAATGGCACCAACAATTTTGAACAGAATTCCTAAATCTGTTCGCGAGCACATTAATGATTTTTGACGGATCCGACTATTAAATAACTTTGTAACTACATATTAATGGAATTTAATTGACATTGTTGATTCAACTGACATTTAATTCAAAGCGTTTTTATTATATCTATTGTTATTCAAATTAAATTAAATTATAGGTTTTATAAAATGCTAAAAATCACATCTTAATAATATTTATTGTATAGTTAATTGATCGATGCATGCTGTTTCTAATAATTTAAGTATCTTATGAATTTTGTGTTTGTTATGTTTGTATGCCCTAGTGGCAGAATCTAGAGAACGAAATATATTTGTAACCTACCACCTTACTATTTGTACCTGATTCACAAACAATAAATGAATTATAAATGTATTATGAATTATAAGAACTTTGTGATGTAATGAGAAACGTCTTATTACCACGGCATCCAAATCCATTGTTCTCCAATTACAACATTCCATACATACTACATCCTAATCTAGTTATCATCCGGCCCTGGAGTGTATATCGTCGAATAATCTCTTCCAGCCGGAGGATGTCCACTGCTGGACAAAGGCCTTGATTCATTGATGAAGTACTGAACATGAGGCCCTTTCTCAGGACTCGGTTCACTACATACGGTTTGACAAGGCTTCCGTTTTAGCCAGAGAGAAGTTCTTCGTCCCCCGAAAAATTCGTGAAGCGATCGAAATTAGCCGGCATCCGAATTTTAACCGAAACCAGGGTTGGGGTATTTCACCTTCATGGAGACCAATCCTACACTCCACGACTGCGGAACAGGGCAGTGTTCAAGTCGGCCTAGAAAGTGACACAGTAAGCACCGTGTGTATCCAGCCTAACGCTACGGACGAAACAAGTGACGAGGATTTAGCGGGGGATCCCCCCACCACCAGCGCCCGCAGCTATGTTCAGCCGCGCGATCCGGGCCGAACGCCGCGCTCAAGCTAGAACGGTGCTCATGAAGAAGGGCATCTAAATGGTCTACGAAACGTCAGCAAAATGATAATAAGTTAGGTACGTGGTGTAAACCGTATTATATTTATTAAATGAGGGGTTGTTGCCATACGCTTGGCAGGCGGGTTGGCGATCGCAGTAGGTGATATTGATACACGGAAAGATGCTGCTGCTCATCTTCTGGAGGTATCCCTTGGCAAATTCTTCCGCACGGGCAAGATAAATCGCTGATTGGATTCTATGCTTAAATTTTAAGCATAGAATCCAATCAGCGATTTATCGTTTCGCCAACATCACCACGCACACTTGTCTACTACCGGCTTTAAAATAACGACCCACAATCGACATCGATTCCCCGAAGTTCCTACACTGTACTCGTAAAGAGGAAACATCTGATGTCGAACATTCCACCCTAAGCCTTCAAAGATACGTGTGAAATTCGCTTGTAGGGGAACGAGGACAGATCCGGGATTGATGCTGGTAGGCTTTCTATCTTATACGTTTTGAAATAAGGTAGTTTATACCGTGGATGTTTCGTGCGGATGGATCTATCGGGAGCTGTCTATAGGACGAGTTCCTTTTAGATGAGCTATATTTGAAGACGAGTATTTTCTTTTCAGAATGGCAATCTCTTGGTGAAGATAAAGGAGAAAAGTCGACGGGTAAAATGTGGCATACATTTCTAGACCTTTTCCGACGTGAAATGGATTGGCTTAGATTTTTAGGAAGGTAGAGCTTTTGTGAATTAGGAAAAATCGGCCACGCGCGGGTCGGGCTCGCGCACGCAGGTTCCGTGCCATTCGTCTGCGCATATTATAGACGGCTACCTGTTGCCGTTATTAACTAGTCCGCCCTCTTGGATGTTCCGCCATGTTGGATTCAGAGTATCGTCATTTCGTTTTCGAATCATTTTCAGCAAGCCCTTTCATTTGATACCCATATTGTAGGAGTCCATTAAAAATAACTAGTCAGCCATCTTGGGTGTTCCGCGCCATGTTGAATTCAGAGTGACATCATTTCATTTTTTGAGTTAATCTCAGCAAGTCCTTTGATTTGATACCCATAATATTATAGGAGTACATTAAAATAAGTAGTCCGCCATCTTGGGTGTTCCGCCATGCTGGATTCAGTGACGTCATTAAATTTTTTGAGTTATTCTCAGCAAGCCCTTCCATTTGATACCCATATTATAGGAGTACGTTAAAAATAAGTAGTCCGCCATCTTGGGTGTTCCGCCATGTTGGATTCAGAGTGACGTCACATAGCTGACAATTAATTGACTAAAAATGAGAAAAGGGTAATAGATAGAGGAGTTAAAAAGCGGAGCTAGCAAGGTTCCGTCATTGTCAATGGTGTTTACCAACGATAGACTTGTCACTAACGTCATCTCATACATAAAGCACAGACCTCCCTCATAGATCGACGGATTCATGAGGGGATGTTGCCATAATCGCCCCGCTTGGCAGGCGGGTTGGCGAGCACGCGGGGTGTACGGAATTTTTGATACACGGAAAGACGCTACTGCTCATCTTCCTGAGGTATTTTTAATTTTACCCCTCTACTCATGCCCGTGGATGCAGTAAGAGCCTGCTAAGGGATACCTCCGGAAGATGGGCAGCAGCGTCTTTTCGGGTATTAAGACCCCATGCTGCGCTCGCCAACCTAGTTGCCATATCCACCGCGCTTGGCACCGTTCCACGATAGAAATGATAAACATTTTCAAAGGCTCAATTCGTGCAAGCCCGTATACCGCGTAGTATTCACCCGCGGCTCGGGACGCGACAAAACTAACCGCGAACTAGGCCGCGCGCCGCGCATGCAGCATCCTGCTCGAGCTGATAGCCAGCCGACTGTGCGGCTGAAACACTTTTTGAACACTGCCTGTAGGCCGGCCGGCTGATTACGTATCTCGCGATAGGTTTGCAACAGGCAAGCGTGAATTAATCTTTAACATAGGTAGGTAGGTACCTACTTACATACACTTTGTTGTCCCCAACAATACAGTGAGTCAACATCCATTACGGACAAAGTACATTTGCATTTACGCCTCGTATGCGCAGACGACGATCATAGTAGGAAGCCCTTATAAGGAGGCTACAGGAAGGCTCTATTTCAACATTCTAATTGCTAGATTTAATTTTAGCCGGAAGGTCAGTGACAGGTTCGCAATTATTTTTGGCTATAATCTTATAAATCTATACCTAATAAGTATATTCTTGCCTAAAGTGGTAGATCTGACACCTAAATAATTTATCAATAACCTAATAAAAACTAGCATTGGTACGGGGGTACCAGAAAAGAGGCAAAGGTTTCCGAAAAATTACATTTTTGACCTTTGGTGACCTTTTGTGGTCACAATAACTCCGGTCCCTGTGACCCTAGGGCGACCAAAATCAATCAGTACCCTTCTCTCATTAAGACAGTGCTAACAAAAAAGGTTTCATGTAGATCGGTAACGTGTTCGGTGGTAATCGTGTCATGCACAAACAGACAGACAGACAGCGTGCCGTGGTGTGCCGGCAAAAAGCTGCAAAGCGTGGCGAGCATGGCAACAACCCCCTCACGATCAGTATTTGGTGCTCCATGAGGGAGGCTTTGCTGGACATAAGAAGCTGGCAAGCGTATGGCTGCATATGGACAGCAAGAAGAGTCATCATCATCATCAGCCGTAGGACGCCCACTGCTAGACATAGGCCTCCCTCATGGTTTTCCTTGTATTGCAGTTGGAAGCGGCCTGCATCTACCGTCGACCTGCGGTCTTCACCAAGCCATCTACCCATCTTGTAGGTGGACGTCCTACGCTGCGCTTACCGGACCGTGGCCTCCACTCGAGAACCTTTCCCCCCATCGGCCATCTGTTCTTCGAGCTACATGGCCTGCCCATTGCCACTTCAACGCGCTAATTCGTTTGGCTACGTCCAGCATGCTATGGCCAGCAGTGAAGGACCACGTCTCGATTCCATATGTCATTCATTACTAGTAACACGCACTGATTGAAGACTTTCGCCTTTGGGCACTGATGTACGAGTATTATTGGACGAAAAGACGTTGCGAAGTTTCCCAAACGCCGTCGTCCCCAGCTTGAGACTAAGCGGTCTCGAGCTCGACAGAGTCTATAGCGTTACCTCACATTGACGATCGGGTAGCCAGAACGAGAACATAGGGGCGTTGGCGATCCGAAGTTATATGCTGGCGCGAAGGTTTCCTCTTTTCAATAGGCAAGTGAAAACTATTCAAAGCAAAAGCCAATCGTTTTATACGAGCAACCATTGGGCTAGCTTTACTAAAAGATGGCTCAGCGCCCTGCGTGTGCAATAACGCTTTCAGGATGTTGCTGGGGCTTCCCCGCTTCTGCAGTGCATCCCTTTTGTTTGCGGGGGCCCACATTGAAGGCTTTCACGTCATCATACAACACAGTTTTTAACTAGCACGGGAGGTAAGGTCTTGATAGTTGCGGTAAATGTGTCATATTTTGTAAAGGATTTAATAAATGAATGATTTGATTTGATCATCCGCAAGAAAACTGCCTCCGCTGTGCAGAACATGGAGAAGTACCAATACCATCCTACGGGTTATCGGCAGCGAGTCTGCTTCGCCCATCATGCTGTCCTTCAACGGGGTCCTAACTATTTAAGTTCTTCGTGTTGAGATTTTATAGAATAGCTGCAAAACTTTATACTATGCATGTATTAATTTAAATCCACGAGGGAGGCCTATGTCCAGGGCGTACTACCAGGCGTCCGTCACTCGCTCAAGGGCACGCGTTAAATGCCTACCGCTTTGCGAGCAGTCCGCGATACGCCAGTAGTTAAGGCTGCCACACGACCGCTTGAGCGCTCGCACGGTAAATGTTAAAACGTTTCTTTAGATGCCGAGACCGCGTAACTATTGTGCAGTGGATGGATGCCAAAGTAGAAAAACGAATGAAAAATTGTATTTTTTTTCTTTATTATCAAACATACTTTAAATCTTAAGTTTTTAGAATATTTTTTTCTCTTTCCTCTAAAAATGGTCAGAACGTAGGAAGGTACTATGTAAATATTCGTAAATAAAGGAGTTCAGCTATTAAAACAGTATTGTTTGTATAAAAAATAGCTACCTATCACACACAAAATATGCCTGTATAACTGTGGCTTTAAAAACAACAGTCCTAAAATCAAGCCAAAAAGTAGTAGGTACCCACCGGAGAACAAAGATTCAAATCTTTGCTAGCGAAGTATTTGAATACCTAGGTTAAAGATAAAGTGTGGTGTTATTTCCTAGTTCGTTATGTCAAAGAATATAACTACTACCATAGTACACCTATTACTATACTGCGTACGGAGAGTAGGTAGGTCCTTACCTCTCTATACAAAGGTCACTGCTTTTCTTAACCGACTTAAAAAAAGAGGAGGTTGTAAAAATAACTGTTTTTTTCACCACATTCGTTTTATTATAAAAATTATCGTAGAATCAACCCTAGCGACTCATTCGATGCCGCGTCACAGATTACTTGCAAGTAAGTGAGGCGGGTACACTCTTTCGCTCTGTGAACTGCTGGTATTATTAATACAATTTTGTAGGCTATTATTTGCGTAGGTATTTTCGCTTTTGTATTGAAGTGATGTATCTGTTAGTTTCTGTAATCTGTGGTACTACGGCTGTGCTGATGATGATGATGATATTCAAGGGCTAGCCGATCGAATGCACCAGACGCCTGTCGATCGATACCCTCCGATGATTGCATCCCCAAGCCCTAATAGTTGACTGCGCCCCTCCTAACAGGAACCTACGTATTGCATACTGTAAAGCGGCCTATACATGTTGGGCCAACGTTGCCGAGTGAACGCCAATCCCAACGTGTAGACGGCATGTTTGCGTTGCCTTGCCATCGCTCGGTGTCGCTCGCCTAGCTGGCCGAGTTATTACAAGCGCCAACATGTATAGAGCACATTTGCAGTGACTTGTCACCGCTCGCGATCGCTTGCGCTGACTCGCCTCACTTCGGAGCCGTGTCGGTTTTTCTGCACAAATCAAAGGCGCTTGCCTGCGTTGGGCCAACCGTGTCCACATGTTTGTCTGCCCGCCATTACGCGCTTGGCGTTGGTCACCGTCGCACGTATCTGTCTGTGGTAATGTCGTTCGATACAAATGATGATATTATCAAGTTTTTAGAGTATTACCAGAACGAACCGGTAATTTGGAACCCAAAAGACGTAAAGCATAAAGATAAAAAGAAAGTAAGTATGTTATATAGGACTTCGACTTCGTAGACTGAATAAACAAACAAAATTACTAGGTAGTTACCTACCTACCTACTTACTATTATTTATTTATGTAGTTTATAAATATTCGATTATTTATTTGTTTATAATTATCAAATATGTAATTATACTAGCTAAGTATATATTTATAGCTATTACATAGGTACTCTAGTTTAATTATACTATGACGAAACCGCGCTTTTACTTTCTTGTTGTTTTTGTCCATCCAAAGGTTGCCTGTAAGAGATCGCTTATAGTGATAAGGCCGCCCATTGTGCATTTAGCAGCATTAGCTTTAAGTTAATCATACTTTATTTCCTTTATTATATTGTTTGTGTTAGAATTAAGCTGGGTGCAATAAAGAGTTATCTATCTATCTATCTACTAACACTGACGTAATAATTATACGTGCTCATGAAATAAATAGCAGCAGCTGCAACAACTTCTACGTCCATATTGTTCAAATCATAAGACGAGCTCTGTGGCGCAGCGGGCGAAGGTCCACCTGCGCCGCAAGGGGTTGCGGGTTCGATTCCCGCCTCGGGACAAATGTCTGTACGATCTGCAGATATTTGTTCTGGGTGTTTTTCTATATATAATAAAAATATATATCTATGTAGTATAATGTATTAAGTATATCAGTCATCTAGTACCCATAACACAAGCTCTGCTTAGCTGGGGGCTAGATGATGCTGTGTGATTTGTCTAGCATTATTATATTATATTAAATCAAATAACCACGACCACGTAGTTCGAATGCACAACAAGAACTGACAGCGGCCAACGTGTGGGCAGCTTCACACAAAACTCGTCAACATTGGCCGCTTGCAATAGTTTGCGTAGACTTGCCAAACGTCTAGACGGTAGCACTTGCCTTGTAACGATTTGCCTACGCTCGCGTTGGTCTTAGCTCGGCCAGCATGTATAGGCCGCTTTAGAATATTGATACACGCACAATAAATACTGGATATGTCTTGACTGAATTTAAATTTTTAGTCTTTCGTATAGATTAACAAAACCTATTGGACTGGACACGTAACTATTTCTTCTTTTTATAACGCAATTCCAAAATGTAGCGTGACGTCACGCGCGGACGTGTTGTGGCAGTTTATGTCAATGTTATGACGTCACGAGCCCCCACTCCTAAAAAACAAGCATACGTGCCTATTATTTGTATATTATACCCTGTCAACAAGCCTGTGTTTATTTAGTCTGACATGTAGATCATGGTTTCAAACGAGACTTGAACTTGGAAGCCGCTGTAATCATTAGGTTTTACGTGATACTTCTAGTGAACGCGGAGAGTGATAGATGTTCATTTCAATAAAGGTGTTTATTGTATGAAGCAGCGATCGGTTCTGTTTAATACATCAGAGTAACATACTAATAATTATGCTATGGATAAGGAATGCGCTCATACTACACCGCAATAACCAGGGATATATGGAAGAGTGAGGTTTCTTGATCGCTTCTTTCCCTCACTTGGAAAAAAGTTATCTGACGCGATCGAATTCAATTATGTGCTTTATTCAATTTAAATGTGTCTTGTTCTTCTTTTGTAAATTGACTATTCTATGTAGCGTTTTGCTCTATTGAATAAACACTCATTGACTTTGACTTTAAAAGATTTGGGGAGACCTTTGCCCAGTAGGGCGAAATAGCCAAAGGAGAAAATAAGTCTGCCATGTAAATAGTGCATTTCGTAAAAACGTGGACGACTCACGTATCATTAGAACATCGAAGTTTATTCTGACACGTTTAGATTTTTCTTGGAAACTTGAAAAATATTACAAAAATACGTGACCAATAAATAGTATATCGTTCGTTCGTATCAACGTTCTAACTTTAATCTGTAAAGTATGTCTGTGTTCTGTGCCGTGTGTGTACCAAATAAATGCATTATCTATCTATCTGTCATCTATAAAACGCTTTGTGCTGAATGACTGTCTGCCGCTGATGGCAGAGATCTGCAACTTGGAGGGTGTATTCTCTATATGACGCAGGCATCCAATAAGAAAGGATTTTTAAAAGTCCCACCCCAAAGAGTATGAAAAGGGGTGGCAAAGTTTGTATGGGATAATGTGATTTTAAGCAACTTCGAAATTTATGAATCATTCTTTAAAGCGCGAGTGAAACCGCGGACATAACCTAGTGTTAATATGAGTCGGCTTCGACCTTTAACCTTCTAAATTAATAGATTCATAGTTAACAAGCTGCACTCCGCGGTTTCACTCTCGTAGTTCCCGTTCCCGTGAAAATATAGCCTATGTTACTCAGGGATTATTTTTTACCAATAGAATGCTATATTAGCATTCTAATGGTAAAATAATTTTTCAAATCGGTCCAGTAGTTTCAATGCATACAAACAAACAATCAAATCTTTCGTCTTTATTATTATGTAGATATAGATGTAGAAAATTGAATCAAAGCCACATCTAGTCATAGATGTATCCGTGACGCACCCCTTTGGCAACGATTCAGCGTGACGTCATCTACAAGTACCCCAGTGGCCACTCTACAGGACCCGACACTCGAGGTGCGGATAAAGTTTGCTTCAAAATAATGTTAAATACTAAAAAAATGCTGCCGTGGGGTGCCGGCAGTAGAATGTTACCCCTCCTCTCATGCCCGTGGATGCAGTAAGAGCCTGCTAAGGGATACCTCCGGAAGATGGGTAACAGCGAATTCCGTGTATCAACATCCCATACTGCGCTCGCCAACCCGCCTGCCAAGCGTGGTGAGTATGGCAACTATCTCACGGTAATGAATGAATACCAAATGTTTCAATAATCTATATCAGATGTTAAAGGTCAATTCCCTGTCTTGTTCTACTGTTATACCAAAACAAACAGAGTATTACAATGTGGAATTACTTATCATTGTTGATTTGATTCTTACCATTTGCCAATGATAACAATGTTACACCGTACATCTTCTCTGTACAGAGCAATGAGTAATTTCAACGATTACAACACAGGCAGCGTGGCCGAGCGGTCTAAGGCGCTGGTTTTAGGCACCAGTCCGAAAGGGCGTGGGTTCGAATCCCACCGCTGTCAAATACTTTTTGCGCTTTTATTATTTGCGAATGTACAATGCAAAGCAATGGCATAATTGGTTTCATGCGAAAACATCACTAATCATTTTCGTGTTTATAGTTTTAAATCTGTATCTCGACCGATCGAACTGTACGCCAACCTCGCATGTAGGCTGTTTTTAGTCTTTTGTGTTTTATGTATTGCCGTGGGGTGCCGGCAGTAGAATGTTGCCTCCTCTCTTGCCCTGCAGTCAGAAACTAGCAAGGGATACCTCCGGAAGATAGGCAGCTGCGTCTTTGTATCAACATCCCGTGCTGCGCCCGCCAACCCGCCTTCCAAGAGTGAAACAACGTCATGAACTAGGAGATCCACGAGGGAGGCCTGTGCCCAGCAGTGGTCGTGGACAGCTGTCCTGCGGCTGAAGCATTCCGTCACGAGTATGTTTGTTAAACCGCATCACTTACTTGAACGACAATTTCTCCGAAACCAATTATCAAATGAATTACATTTTTTTTGTAGTCTTATTATTTTATATGTACAATTGTACATGCCAAAAAACAGCTTTGTAGGACTAACTGCAAAGCCGCACGCAGACACCATTGATATAAAAGCATAGATGCGCCCTCACCGTACTGAGACCGCGCCGCCGTTGTATTTCCAAACGATATGAGTGAGCTCACTCATGCAAGAAAGAGAAAGTAGTGTTTGCGTGGGAGAAAAAGAGTTAACACTATTTTTTCGGTACGCGTGGCGTGTTGCGCATTCGTCGGCAGTATTGTAAACACAATGCCAGAGTTTTTGAGGTGAGGGCGCATCTATGCTTTTATCAATGACAACGCGAAGACAGACAAAGCGAAACTATAAGGGTTTCTTGTTAAACAACGGAACCCTAAAAATTAAATATTGGACTAACCTATTTGCACTATTTGATTGGACATACACATCCATTGATCATGTATTATCAATGTTGAGCTTGACACATAGTGATAGGAGGTCAATGCCATCCTGCATATAGCCAACATAACCATTTCATATTATAGTTAGTCATTTTTATAGTCTGTAAACTACACCTAGGTAGAACATTTCAAGAAAATTAAAAATCTTATGAAAAAATCATGATTTTCGTGGTGGTGTTCGAACCTAAGCTCAATTCTCGAAATTCTTCTGAAATTCTCGTTAAGTTAGTTGAACTTAACGAGAATTTCAACATAACCCGACACGGGTTCCGCAGCTCAGTGATTAAAGCACTTCCGGGTTTAGGAAGCGTCAAAGACCGATTTAACAGACGTGGGTTCGAACCCCACGAATCGTACATTTTTGTCAACGTTTTTTATATCCATTTCTGTTTACATTTACTGTACAAACTAGTTCTTCGGCGCGACTTCGTACGAGTTTCGATGCTCAATATATCTAGCGTGAGTTTTTACAATCAATAACTCCCTGGTGACTATATACCTCAGAAACCTACCTAATTTGCAAGGTTTCATATATTTTAGGGGGCGAAGCCCCCTAATATGCATAGCGCTGTCTGACTGTCTGTGCATGACAACCGAAAGCGTTGACCGACTTATGTACGTGAAACCTTTTTTGTTACCACTAATGAGAGAAGGGTACTGATTGATTTTGGTGACCCTAGGGTCACAGGGACCGGAGTTATTGTGACCTCAAAAGGACACCAAAGGTCAAAAATGGCATTTTTCAGAAACCTTCGCCCCCTTTTCTGGTGCCCTCGTACCAATGCTTGTTACATAGGTTATAGAGGTTAAAGGGAGTGACTGCCAGCGTAGCTCACTTGGTCTAATAGCCGACTGATGCACAGGAGGCAGCGGGTTCGATTTCCGCCCCGGGACAATGTTTGTAGGATATTGTTCTGCAGATATTTGTCCCGGGTCTGAGTATTTTTCTACGTATCATAAGTACTTATGTATTTAGAAAAAAGTTACCTATTTAAGTATTTTATTAATCATCTGGTTTCCATTGTACGAGCTTTAGGCTGCGTTTCCATTGACGCGGAGCTGTGCGGAGATGAGCGGAGAATAGCGGTGAGTGTTTCCACTGAAGCAGAGAGGAGCGGAGCGGAGAGGAACGGAGCGGAGCTAACTTTGGAATTGCGAAATTTTGAGCTCAGTTTATCTTCATCTTTCAGAAAGAGCATATGTATGTCATGTTGTCGCTTAAAAAGAAAAAAAGCAATCCTTTTATATCTTTCCTTACTTTAAGACAAAGATAACGAATCAGATGAAGTAGCATTGACTGTAGCAACTTTTTTGGATATGAAGAGAAAACATAGATTCTCCTAGCTACCCTCCGCAACGCACCGCCCCGCTGTCCTCCGCTCCGCATCACCTCGCTTTATATCGCTCGCATTATATGAATATCCGTTCAGCTCTGCCCCGCTCCGCTCGTGCTGTTTCCATTGAAGCGGAGCAGAGATTTCGAGCATAGTGATTGGTCAATTCATGCACCGCTAAGCACCGCTCCGCCCAACTCCGCGTCAATGGAAACGCAGCCTTACTTACGAGTGGTTTAGGACTTAGGTTTAGTTAATGCGCGTAGTGTCCAGAATTATTATATTAATAGCTGAGACTAAACGAGTGAACCGATTTGAATGCAGTTTTTTTTATTTCAAATTAGGTTTTCTAGTTGTGGTTCATAAACAATCCATGGGGGTGAAAGAGGGGATGAACAACCGAATTTTTCCAAATATACTCAATTTTAGTATAAAATGAAAGGGCACGATGTGTAGATTGCAAAACTGAGGGTTGTACAAATTACAAAAAAAAATTAGGTAACCTCCACGACTAAGTCAAGTGTCAGGGGATACTTAAAATTGTATATTTTACTAGCAGCGCTCCGCAGTTTCACCCGCGTAGTTCCCGTTCCCGTGGGAACACTAAGATAAAATATAGCCTATGTTACTCAGGGATAATGTAGCATCTAATGGTGAAAGAATTTTGGAAATTGGTCCAGTAATATTCAAGTTTATTAGTTACAAACATACAAAATACAAATAGAAAATTACTGGCTTTTAACTCGAATATTACTAGATACACTTGTTTTTATTATTTGAAGCCCACATTATGAAACCCACTAAACCACAGTTGTTTCTCACATGAACACGGAACATCTACTCTCATAATTACATGTGTGATTGCGACACAACACAAACAAAGGACTATGGCTTATCTTACAAGGAAATATCTAGTTCACTTTCGCCCAGGTCACTCCATTGTGTTAGTGAGGTACCTACTAATTAATTGTAAACACTTTTATTGTCATGTAATGAGTAATGAGACCACACTAGTTCCTCCTGGAGATGAGCAGCATCCTTCCTCGTAGCAGCATCACACCTAGTCAAGCATGGCAACTCTTTGTAAACTGAGACTATTCTATGTAGCTTTTTGCTGTATTGAAGAAACACTTATTGACTTTGGTTTTGAAATGATCAGTAGGTACTTGAGAGATCCATGAGGGAGACCTACACTGCCGGCCAAAAGTTTGAGACCACCTACATCCAAGTAGCAAAATGAAATAAAACTCAAAATATAAATCAAGAGCTTTAGATATTAATTAAAATGCCTATTTACTAATACACATTCATCAAGAAGAAAAAAAAAATCAAGAAATATCAACCATTTACGTTAAAAATGACGTTCATATTTAATAAAATCATTAAACGAATTAAAAGCCTCCCTTGCATTTTATAACTTTTTTCACTAGTCTCGGCATACGAGCAATCAATTTATCAATTGTATCTTGTGAGATATTGTTCCAGCTTTCTTGTAAAGCCTTCCACATGTCTTCTTGTGAGGAGGGACAACAACTGCGCACATTTCTGTCAAGCTCTTCCCACAATAGCTCAATGGGGTTGAGATCCGGACTCTGAGGGGGCCACACCATGTTTTTTAACGCCCTTTCTGTTTCTTTATGTTCTAAATAACCCCTGCATAATTTTGAACTATGTTTAGGATCATTATCTTGTTGGAAAAAAAATCCATTTCCAATTAATCTTAAACCAGACGGAACGGCATTTTGCTGTAGTATTCGTTTATAATGCTCCTTTTTCATGATTTCTTCGACTCGTACCAAATCTCCGGTTCCATGGCCCGAGAAGCATCCCCAGACCATAATGGAACCACCACCATGCTTAACTGTTGGCACCACACAATCTGGCATCATCTTTTCCTCGGCGGTACGTCGAACAAAAATTCGTCGTTTTGAACCAAATATTTAAAACTTGGATTCATCTGTCCAAAGAACTTCTTTAAAGTCTTCTTCAGTCCAGTCTCGATGGGTAAGGGCCCACTGCATCCGTTTCTTTTTGTTTTGTGGCCTTAGTAGTGGTTTTCGAACGGCGACGCGACCAAATAACTTAGCATCTCTCAATCGTCTTTTTACTGTAGTCAATGACACAGGTTCTGATCGGGATTTGTTCACTTCTGCGCGGATTTCTGGTGCGGTTAGGCGTCTATTCCGCTTGCTGGTAACGACGATGAAATTATCCTCGCTAGAAGTGGTAGCTCTCGGTCTCCCCGATCGCGAACGATCTTGATTACTGCCAGTCTCCTTTTATCGGGTTATTGCGTTATGAACACAAGTCTTCGACAACTTAAGTTGAGAGGCAATCGCACGTTCAGATTTGCCTTCGCCGTGTAAAACAACTATGGCAGAACGAGTTTCAGTGCTAATTTCGCGCACTTTTCCCATTTTAAGATGTCTTCACTGTAACAACGACGAGCTCAGACTAGTTAAGATAATGAAAAATTTACTCCATCAAAACTCAGGTAAAAAATATGTTTAAGGAAGCTAAAATAATCCGGAAGTACGGTTACCGCAAAACAAAACCAAAATAATTAGAAATGAGCAGGCCATAAAAAATATAACAATGACTCTATCACCTGGTAAGCGCGCGGTACTCATTTATGTTTTGAAATAATAGACCTTTAAAGGATGATAACTTAAAAATATACAATAAAAATGACTCTCAGAAATTCTTTGATAACAATAGAATATGCAGGTGTTCAAATTAGCTCTTTATCATGTGTACTTTTGAAATATTTTGGTGGTTACAAAGATTTTTACAAGTGGTCTCAAACTTTTGGCCGGCAGTGTATGTCCAGCAGTGGATGTCTCACAGGGTTTTGTGATCTGTGCGGTCGGGTAACGGCAGAATAACAGCGTCAGTAGACAAAACGCTGAGCTGGAACCCATTTGCTACTGTATTTACTGCACATAGATAATAAATATTTGTGGTTTTTGTCTAAAAATGTTTTCGTATTTATTTTGTTTTTATTTCTAGTATTTTTTTTTTATTACCTAAGATTGTTTGTTCGACGCATACTTGGAAGACTGGACCACAGTAGCTCAAGACAGAGATAGGTGGAAGGAAGGAAGGGAGGCCTTTGCCCTGCAGTGGGACAGTACAGGCTCTTAATAATAATAATAATAATAATAATAAGATTGTTTGTAATTAATAACCACCATAATTACCATAACAATGAATAGTGTAACTCACAA
Organism: Pasiphila rectangulata; assembly: GCA_963082625.1. Taxonomy (NCBI): domain Eukaryota; kingdom Metazoa; phylum Arthropoda; class Insecta; order Lepidoptera; family Geometridae; genus Pasiphila; species Pasiphila rectangulata. The sequence goes on along the minus strand of OY720263.1, from coordinate 95,192 downwards.
GTCATTTCAAAGTGAAATATAATAACTATGTTTGTAATAAATAAACTCAAAAACTACTGGACCAATTATCAATTATTCTTTCACCATTACAATGCTACATTAACCCTGAGTAACATAGGCTATATTTTATCTCCATATTCCTACGGGAAAGGGAACTATGCAGGTGAAACTGCGGAGTGTGGCTAGTAAGGAATAGAATAGAAATATATTTATTTGGTTTACGTAACAATAAAATGATATCGCAAAATTATAGCAACAGTACTTAAATAATTTTAAAAATCTATAAGTATTGCACACTTACAGTAGTAAAATATCTCATCAATTGAATAGAAGAAATTGATATGAAGTAGGTATTTATTTTTAGGCAATAAATGCCTGGGACATTTTTTGCCTAACTGTGAATAATATAATCATACACTTTTGTATGAGTTATGTATGACTGAATCTTACGCTAAGGCAATCTTCTAATAACCAACTTGTGCGCCCACTGTTGACAGTACAAGCACTGAATCATGCTAATCTATATCTATACTAATAATTTAAGGAGCAAAGATTGGTATTTTGTGTTTGTAATTTAAATATATAAATAAACTCAAAAACTACTGGACCGATTTGAAAAATTCTTTCACTATTAGAATGCTACATTATCGCTGAGTAACATAGGCTATATTTTATCCCCATATTCCCACGGAAACGGGAACTACGCGGGTAAAACCGCGGAGTGCAGCTAGTTAATGACAATTGAAAGCCCCAAAGCAATCACCGCTAACAAAAGCGTAAAACAAAATTATGTTTTAGCTTGTGAGTCATTTTACGTAAACACAAGTTGAACACACTGTGAACAGATGTCCGAACTCTGACAGAGTGTGAACTCGGAGATACAATCTCTTTGTAGGTAAACAAAATAAAAAGGAATACTTATTAAAATTGAAGAGTGAGTGTAAAATTATTGAACTTACATTTATTTGCGAAGAGGTCCCACTTTTCACCAGACACTAACTTATCGCATTGAATCACAACAGTCATTCATATCACTAACACACACCCACGGTACACTTTCTCGTCCATTTTGTATGATTTAGTTAAATAATTACATTCGTAGTCACTGTTTTATACAGAGGCCTGTTCAGTTCGCACTACGCTTGGGCCAAAATCCGAAAATAATCGCTAAAACAGCAGCGAGAGAACACCGCGAATTTATCGCTACAGACAAACCAAATTCACTTCCTAATTATTTATTGATGGAATGGTAAGGTAATGTAAAGTAGGTGCAAACTGTAAACTGAGTAGATTAGCGGCTTTAGAACGAAGAGGCTGAAACTTGAAAAGCTTGTAATAATCTACTGAATGAAGTGAAGACGAGTACCAGTAAGTAGGTTGTATTGTATTGTATGTGGGCGGAGCGGAGCTATGGTGTTGCCATGTCAGCTTTTCGGCTTCAACTTCTACCCTGTTTTTTTCCGAATGAGCGGTGTTCAGTAAAAAATAAATAAAGAAGTGTTTTCTACTAAACTTAACAGATGGAGCTGACAAGCGGAGAAAGCACGTTTGAGATTAATCACAATTTGCTGTCATTGTGAAATTGTGTTTTCTACCAGTAAACGAAAAATAGCGCCCTCTCTAAGGTTCGAGGGAACTATTTTTGAAGTTTTTACTTATTAATGAAAACGTTTTATTGAATTACAGGTTTAAGCCAGCGTTTACAATGTGAGCGCAAAAAGATGTGTTTAATTTACGACCTCACATTAGAAACCTCCAAAATGTTTAGTGTTTCCCTACTATATTATGCATGTATTATACATATAAACCTTCCTCTTGAATCACTCTGTCTATTGAAAAAAACCGTTTTAAAGATCTAACTAAGCTAATATAAGACAGATAGCGGGAAGCGACTTCGTTTTAAACTATGTATTGATTTAAAGTACTTCTAGGGTATTCATAAAAGCAATATTTTTTTTATATCCCGGTGAACTTCGTCCCGCTTTAGAATTAACCACCTACTACCACAACTACTATACTACCAGACTACTTACGATTAGTTGTTCGCCACGAACTTAGCACGTGCGAGCGACTTCTTTCAATGAAGTCCCATTACATTAATTGATCTTGATTTGTGGCGGGAATAGAGCCTGCAACCTCCTGCGTTTCAATCGGCTACTAACCGTGTCTTGGTAAAATCTCCGTGAGTTTAAATTTCATGAAAATCGGAGCATTATTCAACAATTATGTTCTGTAATAAACATCGATTAAAAAATCCCCATGTCTCAACAACAACTTCACCATTTATTAAAAATCCCCCTCAAAAATTGATTTGTATTAGCGTAATCTCCTTAAGCCCTCTGCCTCGAATCTTGCGGGCAGCGGGGCGGCGGCGGCGGTGGCGTGGGTGCGGCAGGATATTATGCGTAAAATCAAAATCAAAGCCCACGCTACTGTTTTCGAGGGCCGGTCCATTTGATTTTATGCATAAGATCTTGCCGCTCCCGCGTCACCACCGCCGCCGCCCCGCTGCCCGCAAGATCAAAGATATTTTAATTAAATGTACGTCTATATAAGATTTATTGTAGGTACATTATATTTAAATATAATATTTTATAATGTAGGTCTATAATTAAAATAAATTTATGGATTGATTATTTATTTATACATTCTTCAATTAAATCAGATTTAAGGAAAATTGTCATGGCATAATCTCGATAATTCATAGGTTTTTTTTTTATTTTTTGTTTTGTTTTTATTATGTTGTACAACTAAACTTACATGCAACGTTAATTTTATTTTATTTGTTTAATGTTTATAGTAATTTCAAATCAACGATTGTTTGCGAAAACTGTACACCAATTTCGATGTCTTTAAGGGTATCCAGTGTATCTCTTATCTGTACTTGCTCAAAACAATAGACAGGTTGAGTACGTAACTGTTGCTTTAGTCGCTTCGCTGCGACCGATGATGATGACTTGATGCAAGCTAATGTGAACCGTATCTCTAAGGAACGAGAATCTTTAATACTTCGCCGTAACACAGTTACAAACTAGCACGGGGAGTATAGATTTTTTAACTGGATGGGTACCGTCATATTATATTTTTACTTTGTCTTGTTCTTCTAACCTCAACTTATAACCTTTGTATAAATCTTTATAACTTATTTTATTACAGTAACATAATTTATGCGTAGTACTTATTGATTAATATGCAATATGTTATTTAAATATGTTGAAAATAAACTATTCTTATTGAAATTCTTTTTGAATTATGAACGTACATTTCATAAGCCAACAAGATAGTAGGAAATATTGTAGCGCATAATAAACTTTGTTTGGTACAAACCTTTGTCCTGAAATTAACAAACACAACAAAAAAAGAACTATCCACTTCTATGCTTATATATCATAAAACAATATCCTGCCGCATCTGTCTCTTACTAAACTCGGAAGCTAATAAACGGATTTCATGGGGTTTTCACTAATAGCTAGAGTAATTCAGGAATAATATTTTAGACAAAAATTTATAAAGATTTGATGCAAGTTCGTTGAACTAGGATGATGATAGTCGAACATGCCGGAAAATTTATTGCAGAGTTGTTTTGGCGTGCGGCACGTTAACCATTTAGTGCAAGTGAGTAGAGAAGTAGCTGTCGGCAGGACGTGTTCGTCTTTACAGGCAACGTGTTAGATTGAGACGAGCGCGGACGACGCGCAAGACGTTTCACCTGGGTACTCATATGGACCATAGAATTGTATAAGTACATTGATGTTAATTACTAATTCTATGGTCATAAGTTGTCTGCAATAAATATTATATTATATTGCGTCTGCGTTACTGATACAGCTTACCAGACTTATGTTATTTTACTTTTCAAGTACATATATATTTCTTGCTATTTTAGTAGTAATCGGGCACGCACTGCTCACCCTAAAAGCTGCAGCTTAGAGGAGGAGAGATGTAGAATTACCTACAACAGATGGCGCTGTTAACAATGTTCAGAATGGAGGCTTACTTAATTTTAAGCTCCATTTTTGGTGCTAGTTATTCCTAGGCAAATAGATTTTTAATTAAAATAAAGCATTTTTACTGTTGATCAAATACTTAGGTTGATACTTTTAATCAGTATTAAAATTCAGCTGGCATTCTAGGCATCAACTGATCACAAAAAAGTAAATTATCTATTTTTTTTTAAGAATAAGAAAACTTTATTGTTAAATTGTTACATTTTAAAGGTACTGGCAGAAGACTCTATAATCCCAGATCATCAATTTGGATTTCGACAAGAGCATGGAACTGTTGAACAAGTTCACAGGGTCGTCGATCACATCAGAAAAACCCTAGATCTAAAGGAATATTGTTCCGCAGCCTTCCTTGACATTCAACAAGCATTTGATAAAGTCTGGCATAGGGGCCTACTCTGTAAAATAAAAAAGTCATTACCTCACTCGTTCTTTGGAATACTAAAATCTTACCTATGTGAAAGAATATTTCAAGTTAAAGATGGTGAATACACATCCGACCTCCATGACCTTCAGGCGGGAGTACCCCAGGGCTCAGTACTGGGCCCTGTGCTGTATAATATATTCACGTCAGACCTACCTGAAACACCAGGGGTAATAACAGCCACATTTGCGGACGATACTGCCATTCTCGCGAGCAACAAGGACCAAAATGAAGCCTCCATATCTCTCCAAACAGGTCTAGACAGAATAGAACAGTGGCTAACGAAATGGAGAATCAGAGCCAGTGCCTCTAAATCTGTACACGCAACATTCGCACTCCGTAGAGGAGATTGTCCACCAGTCAGACTGGCCTCACACACCCTACCACACAGTGAAACAGTCAAGTATCTCGGGATGCACCTTGACCGCAGACTAACGTGGAGAACCCACTTGCAGAAAAAAAGAGATGAATTGAATTTCCGATACCGAAACCTACAATGGCTACTGGGCAGAAACTCAGTTCTAAGTTTAGACAATAAACTCCTAGTGTACCAGATGGTGCTGAAGCCCGTTTGGACTTACGGCATCCAGCTTTGGGGATCTGCATGCAAGACCAGCGTAGCCATCATTCAAAGAGCGCAAAACGGCATCCTAAGAAATATATCGAATGCACCATGGTTCATAAGGATTGATGAGCTGCACAACGAACTCGAAACAAATACCGTCAGCGAGGAAATAAAGCTTTACTCGGCTAAATACAAACAGCGGCTAAACAACCACCCAAATCATTTAGCTGCACAGCTCAGTAACATAAGCTACCCCAAACGACTAAAAAGACAGCACATCATGGATCTGGACACATGATTCCATACAAAGAGGAAATGATCGCTGGATCATTCCCCAGAAATCCTCGACTCTCTGAACAAACCTGCTTAAAGTCATAAGACTGATTGCAGATAAGATTGGAACACAAAAAAAAAAAAAAAAAAAATTGTTACATTTTCTTGTACATGGAAGGTCTTAAATAAAACTAATGTGAAAACAATTTTACCCATTTCGTACATACAATACTCATCACTATTAAGTGATCACTTAATACTAAGCAATAGAAGAGAAAACACATTTGAATAAGCCATAGACTGACAAACCAACAAGTTACACCTAAATTAATATTTTATATTATCTATGTATCAAAGTACTCTTTGAGATTATAATGAACCTTGTGTACAAGCCAATTTCGTAACTTACACTTTTAGTATAGTTACTGCTGTTGCTGCTGCCCCAACATCACCTACATGTGCTGTACCTTTGCACATGATCTGCTAAGTAGTTGCAATTAACGCAGGAGCAGGGCAGGTCGCCCACACAGATTATTTATTGAATTCACTAAAGATAGACATTTATTTGCAAAAACATGTGTTTTCATTTTCATGCAAGTTGATTCATATTTCATGTTTTACCGAATTTGGTATATAAAGTTTTTAAGAGAGAGGCATGCCAATATTACAAAAAAATCAAAGAAAATACGAATATTATAAATTAGAATATAATTAACTATATAAATATAACCACTTCAGACTGTAAACAGCTGGTTATGATAGGCAGTGTTTTACAGTTCACTGACATTCATGTTTTAAGCACGGATGCTCATATCTTTTCTCTAGTGCTTTGTGCTTGCTTGCTTTGTTGTTATGTTAAATATACAAATAAGTTACAGTGTAAAGACATTCCAATAACAGAGTATTTAAGTTCCCATCATCTTTATTGAACAATTATCCTTATATTTAGTATTTACACATACACCACAGACCAAAACACTTGCATATTAGAAGCTCACTGAAAGTCCGGACACTTAGAATTATTTCTGGTGTTTTTACCACAAACATGTCAAAGTACCACTGAAAAGCGTAGGTAGGCATTTTAATACCAGGAAAGCTACGCTAGCTTGTTGATGAATTGAGGTTATGTTTATCTGGTCGAGACGGTGGCTTCCTTTCTGGCGGCGTCTTGGAGAAGCTGCGTGTCGACCTCGTCTGCCGGCAGCTGCACGTAGCGCACCACCGACCCTCGGATGAAGCAGTTCTTTACAGATAACATGTGTGGATACTTCTCCGGGTCTATGACGTTGATATCGGAAAGCTTTATATTCAGGTATTGGTCGACGGAGTGCAGTGTACCGCATATGCTGAGGTCATTTTTTAGTTCCACTACGACGTCTTTGCCGACTAGCGATTTGAAGAATGAGTAAAACAACATTTTCGTGGAAATTCGAGAAGCGCAAAATGTTTGGTTTGTTTGACAAAGTTTGCTTCTTCTTCTTTTTTTATGGGCTGATGCAAAGAGTAGAATAGTATATGGGATTGGAAGCTGATGCTTGCCACTTGCTGCAACTCTGCCAGTGTCAGGTCAGCTATATACCCCAAGCTCTTTTGGACTTTTATCAAGAATAAAAGAAAAGGTTGCACTCAATATCCATCTCAGATGAAACTATTGAGTAAGGTGGCTAACAATGGCAGGGATATCTGCAACTTGTTTGCTGAAAATTTTGTCCAGGTGTTCAATAGACAAACAACTATAATTCCGCCGGACTCCCTCGAATCTAATTCACAGGTATCACTATCATTTTGCAAAATATCTTTCGAAACAAGTTCTATCGAGAAAGCACTAAAACATCTAGACCCCTATAAGGGCGCCGGCAGTGATGGTATTCCACCTTTATTTATAAAAAGATGCGCACCTGCCCTCAGCATACCACTCCAACACATATATGTACAACTCGTCTATAACTGAAGGTATATTTCCAGCTGTATGGAAAGAGACACTGGTAGTTCCAATATTTAAATCTGGAGATAAAAATCAAGTCTCTAATTACAGGCCCATTTCCCTACTTGGCACGTTTTCCAAAGTTTTTGAAAAACTAATTGTAGAACAACTCACTAGTCATTTAAAGTCGTTTATCTCCGAATCCCAACATGGTTTTACTAAATCTCGGTCGACCACGACAAACTCGTCATGCTACACATCGCACCTGGCGGAATCTTTAGATGCTCATATCCCTGTTGACGCAATATATACTGATTTTAGTAAGGCTTTTGACAAGGTGGACCATGCTTTATTATTAACAAAGCTATCTCATCTTGGTATTTCTGGCTCTCTATTAAATTGGTTTCAATCTTACCTATCTGATAGACCATCTCGCGTAGTTGTTGGCGGCTACATTTCTGAACCATTTTTGGCCACATCTGGAGTCCCACAGGGCTCACATTTAGGCCCTATTTTATTCAATGCATTTGTAAATGACATAACAACCTGCTTTAAAAATTCACATAGCTATCTTTTTGCCGATGATTTAAAAATATTTAAACCCATAAAGACGCCTTCTGATATAACTCATCTACAGGATGACTTAACTAGACTTCATAACTGGTGCATTGATAACAAAATGTCACTCAATGTCAGTAAATGTTTCTACATTCAATTTCACAGAAATAAGACACCCAACTACAATGACTATTACATCAATAATTCTCGACTGAACAATGTCCAAACTGTCCGTGATTTAGGTGTTTTGATGGATCCGCAATTAAAATTCGACTCCCATATTTTACATGTAGTAAAAAGGGGTTTTAAACTGTTGGGTTTTGTCATCCGTAACTCTAAAGAATTTAAGTCCCATAAAACTAAGTTAAGGCTTTTCAACACATTAGTTCGTCCCATACTGGAATATAGTAGTTCTATATGGAATCCTCGTTATGAGGTATATTCCAAGCGCCTGGAAAGCATACAAAGACGTTTCCTGTACCATGTATCGTATGGTGACAATTTAGCAAAAACAGTAAAGAAATACGAAGATAGACTCAAACATTATCATATGTCCTCACTCTCATCTCGTAGGAAGAAGCTAGACCTTATTTTTTTATACAAAATATTTAACGGATTAATAGATTGCCCTGAATTAACCAGTAAATTAAAGATCAACATACCTTCAAGATTACCTAGAAAAAAGCGTTTAACCTATTCTTTGTACCATTTTCCCATAGCAACTTGGGACAAAATGCTGTTTTGTCCAGGATTTGTAAAGTTTATAACACTTTATCGAAAATAAGCGACCTAGATTTAGGAGAACCTCTACTTAAATATAAAAAAAGCCTTGCATCTCTCTGTGCATAGTCTTCTGACACTAAGTCATAGTTTCTTTAATAGTTTACTTTCACTAGTTTCTTTTTATTTTATTTATTTTATTCAACCTTATGTAGAACGTAGATATTTGTTTTGTTTAAACATTCTTAAATATAATTTAATATAATTGTTACCTATGTTTAAAAATTCTAATTCATAATATATTAACTTTTGCTATGATAACTTAATTTGTAAGATGTAGCTGCCTGTAATTGGGAGAACACTAGCTCATGATTTTTATTGCTTTTACTATTGTAATTTTTTACTTGTGTATCTTCTGTTGGTGGCTCAAATAAATAAATAAATAAATAAATAATAAGTATTTTAAATAGAAATACCCGTTAATAACCCGAAAGATTCAAGCCAACGATTATAGAGCCTAATTAGATTATATAAAAATGAAACATAGTCCAAAAAACCATACTGAAGGAGATATTAATTATTTAAAACAAATCACAAGTTAAAAAATATCCAGTCTAACACACCCTAAAAGCCACCTAATTACGTAGGTATATACTACTTTTACACGCAGACGCACTAAGTAACTTCATTCATTGTAACGGCATTCGCCGTACGTCGTATGATTTCGGAGCGATTCGTGAAGTGTCACGCTCGCTCTCTGTTTCTCTACTTGGGTTTCTCAACTAAAGACATGTTCATAAAGAAGCGGGCAATTAATATGATTTAATTTGTACTGAAATACTAATACTTTTCATTTTTTTTTTCATGTTTTGAAATAATAATTTAAATAAGACACATAATTAGACCCATATTGATATAATATTATTTACTAAAAATTACGTGATTTAAATCTTTCGGGTTATTAAGGGGCACGGTGTATAATTAATAAAAAAAATAATAAAATGAGACACAAATCGGTCGCCAGAGCATATGCTGTAACAGCACGAATACTGCAAAAAATCAAAAAAATCTATGATACCACCAACGAGTGTCTAAACGCCTTATAGGCCCTAGGAGTAGCACTTGGGACCCAATTATCGTTTACCTCACCACGAACAAACTGGATGCCGACACTCATATCGACTATATGGAGTCCTTAAAAATCCTAGAGATTTGCCTACTCTAAAAGATCTAGTAGAGTTTCTTGAGCAGAAATTTACGTCTTTGGAAGCATCCAAACGTAAAGGAGTCTCCAAAACCTCAGCAGCAAGAACCATCGACTAACAAGAAGAGGAATTTCTTTAAAGCATTTACCAGTAACATAAAAATACAAAACTCGGATATCGATAAACCTAAATGTTTAGTTTGTAACTCAACAAAACAACACAATATATGTCTGTGTGTGTTTATAAAGACACAAACAATTTTCATGTGTGTAGCTATGGTTTCAAAGTGTGTGTTTCTTCTCCCCCCGCTAAAAATGGCAGATTTTTTTGTACTGATAAATAGGCGCGTGCCTTGTCCTTTTCTATATCGCTAAGGCTTTTGCTTGGCTTAATCATTTTGTTTCCCGTTTAAGTCATGGCATAAAATTGCCTAACCCGCTCTCAACACACGTCTAATGATACTTTTACCTACCTGACACTGGCAGAGTTGCAGCAAGTGGCAAGCATTCATCAATCAGCCGTTAAAAAAGAAGAGGAAGCGATCTGCTGTCATTGGCTTGGCTTGGTTGGCTGTCTGTCCGGCAGGGATGCCATTGCTACGGCAATTGCCGTGTTATACGGCAATTGGGGCTGCTTGGCAAAAAAAACACGGTACACGGCAGAACATTCATTGCCGTATCATAAAACACGGCAATCAGGGCAATCCACTTTAAAATCGAACAAATTAAAGAACGCGTTATCGACTACACTTGACAAGGGACATTTCAAGTGTACCTAGTCGATTAATGGTCACACATCTCTACGGTACAAAATCAACTTATAGTTGGAAACACGTCATTATAAGTCATTCTGACATTGACATTGAAGTTACGCTATTTTGTATGTAAAGTCTCAAAAACATTCCATTCATTCATGTGGACCAACTGGCCAACCAATGTTCGATGTTTTTTGGTCTGAAATATTGACCTAGCTGAATGACATGACAGTTGTGAAAACCTAGCCAAAGTACTAAATATGTTGTCTCTGCCCCATGCCAATGCCGATTGCAAGATAATTTTTAGTAGCGTAAATATTATAAAAACGAAATCTCGTAACAAAATGATCACATCCACTATAAACAATACATTGATCGCCAAACAATAAATTTAGTATAAAGGAAATTGCACAGATTTTAAGCCTACTAAAGAAATGCTAAATTACATGAAAGACAGTTCAAAATACCAACTAAAGAAAGAGGAGGAAGAAGAATTAAATCGTGACATTAGACATTTATATTATGATGGTTCTAATGAATAAAAAAGTTTTGAATATCTATTTATTTTTGTTTCTTTAAACTTTAAAATTAAGGACAGCAAAGCTACAAAGTATATGAAAATGTATGAGACACGGCAATTTCTCTTATTTTGCCTCAAAACACGGCAATTCGATATCCAAAACACGGCAGTAATTTGTTTTTTGATGGCAACCCTGCTGTCCGGTGTCCGTCCAGTCCAGTCTGTAATCCAATCGGTCATCGGTCGGTTTTCGCAGGGTTTTTGTTTGTTTGTCTTGTTGTAATTTTGTAAATTTAAAATTGCTTGAGGTTTCTGACTAAGATTTTACTTTCTTAGGTATTTTAGTATTATTATTGAGTATTCAATAGTGTATAGTGTAGTAAAGTAGGTTTTTACCATAATAGTAATTTCTAACCTCGTTCCGAAGACGATAACGCAAACACCACGAAACATGGAAATAGTCGATGATAATGTTGATATTGTGAGTATAAAACGAACATAATCTAACGACGATTATATTTTGACTTAATATTAAGACATACCTACTTCTGTAGCTGACATGAATTTTATGGGAGAGCTTGTGTTGTTACATTCGCACAAGTACGCGGCCGGGCAGCGCTTAGCTTAGATCTTAAATTTATTTAAAGTGTCCAAAATCCGTATCTAGAGTATTTACAGATATTATTACAGGTATTCTTTTCGATTTCTTAGATGTTGTGATCTAAAGAACTGACCTATTAATCAATTTTTATATTATTTAAAACTTTGTATCTAATTTGTGCGACTTCATTTTCCGCATGTAGACTCCAAGGCGGTCCGTTATGTCTGAAGTGACTGGCTAGCATAGCCAGCCCAACTCCGACCAGAAGCGCAGAATCTTCCTTTCTGCACAGGCTTCATGGAGTGACCTCGGTTAATTGAGGATTTGTTGTCAATGTGCTGTAACTCCCTCACATTCCAGGACTATGTGGGCAGCTGATTTGACCTCCTTCAGACTGTCTGGGGCTCCGATGTTGAAGAGGTGTTTGTTAAGGGTGCAGTGGCCCATTAGGTTAAATAAAATAGGTATCCAATCATGAAACCACACTTGAATTGTTTTCTAGGACTGGGGCAATGAGCGACTCACGCGAGCCCAGAGGGCCGTGGAGGCCAACATATATGATGTGGACTCATGGTCTCTTCTCATCCGCGAGGCGCAGACTCGCTCCATCAACGATGTCCGCTCTATGTATGAAAAACTTATCACTGCCTTCCCCACTACAGGGAGATACTGGAAGATTTACATTGAACAGGAGGTATGTACTAATTGGTTTTAAAGTAAGCCCTTTGCATCTATTCTAGATGATTTATACAGTGTCAACAACTGAGATTCATGCTGCAGTGCCTGGGACATTGTTAGATAGAATAGGCTTGTCCAGCATCATCCTCTCGACTAAGTCAGCTATTAGTCAGAGGAAAGAACAGCTCAATGTCTGAGCTAACCAAGCCGCAGGTTTCCTCACTATGTTTTCCTTCACACTAAAGCATGTGTTAAATGTGCACATAAACTTTTAATGAAAATAAAATATATTGGTGCATGCTGGTATCTAACGCACAACCTTCAGAATGAAAGTCTGCAGTACATACCACTCAGCCAACATGGCTGTTACACTGACTGTTAATTCATTTTTGGTTTTAAATTTAATAAATAGCTCAACTACAACTAGTATGTGTGTTTTAAAACAAATGTGACACAAAGTCTATTAAACAATTATAATAATTGTGGACATAATTATAAACAATGGTCAGAAATATAGCTGAATCAGATCTGTTCTCCTTCATCATATAAGTATCATAAAATACAAATTTATTATAATTATAATTTAATAAATTATTTATTTATAACATCCATGCCAGTAGTAGAATGTTGCCTCTCCTCTCTTGCCAGTGAATGCAGCAACAATCTGAGAAAGGATACTCTGCAAGATATTTAGCAGCATCTGTCTATGTATCATTATCAAGATACTGTACTGTGCTGCCAAGTATGGTGAGAAATTATATCAACAGCCCTCACTGAATGATGATATCATCCTAAATTGTCAAGCTTAGACTTCTGATGTCTTGACATTGTTGTTTGATTTGAGTGCTAAAACATTAATTCATTGTTATCATCTCAGCCGCAAAACATCCATTGCTGGACAGAGGCCTCCCTCATAAATCACCAAGTCTTGATCATGAGGGGGTGGTTGCCATACTCACCACACGCGGCTTGGCGAGCGCACTATGGGATGTTGATACATGGAAAGACACTGCTGCCCATCTTTCGTAGTTATCCCTTGGTAGATTCTTACTGCATCCACAGGCAAGATAGAAGGGGTAACAGTCTCCTGTGGGCACTCCACAGCAAAACATCAATTATAATATGTGTTCTCATCTACAGATGAAAGCAAGGAACTTTGAGAAGGTTGAAAAGGTATGTATAACGTAAAATATGATAGCATTAAGAAACATCTGTGATAACGACGAAACTTTAAGACTGGGATTCAACAGGGTTTATTAGATTTAAATCGTGAAGTGGTAATAAAGACAAAGCAATGAAAATGCATCTTTTCTTTATGTAGGGCCGCTGTGTTCAGACATGTTGGAGGCGACTTTCTTTAGCTCACACAATTAATTGTAACTTATCTCAGAAAAATCCTTATTTTTGACACAATTGTGAAACGGAAACCTGGAAGAACAAAATTTGTGAGCTAGAGAAGATCGCTTTTGAAATGTAATCCTTTAGTTATAGTTTCTTATTTGAATAAACACAGACAATTTGATATATGAAAACTATATGATATGATTTGTTGAGGATTAGTTCAATACAGTATCCCTCTCTTATTTTATTGCACCTCTCACAAAAACAGAGAAAAGATGAAATTTTTTAAGAATTTACGAATACACAATAATCAAAATTAACAAAATGGTTAAACCTGTTTTTGATAAACTTTTTAATGTTGACTTCATAATTTCCTAACAAATATTTATTGTATCGATAATTTTGTTCCTGACATCATGAATGGTAAGTTAATACATTTTATTATGAAATTATTATTTAGGTTTGTAATTGATGGGGTAATGATGAAAATTATTTATTTAATGTGTAAAGAACAAATAATGTTTATTTATATTGGCATGTCTATAAGATCATTATTCATTGGGTTTCAAGTTATTGGAGGTTATTGGAGCTTTAAATCACAATAGGGTTAATTACGTTATGTGAATTTTAAATAGCTATTGCCAAAATGAATAGTTCTTAGAGAGTAACAGAATGAGTTCGCGAGATTATAGTAGATAATTTCCTCCTTAATTTCCATTACTAAAAACCTCCTTAATTTCCATTACTAAAAACCTCCTTAATTTCCATTACTAAAAACCTCCTTAATGTCATTATCCGCAGCTTCTTCACCCACTGCTGGGTATAGGCCTCCCTTAGTTTGCGCCGTCCACCTCTGTCCTGTACAAAAAACAAATAAATATTTTTTTCGACATAACTTTTTTTACATTTTTCGCCTAAACAAACCATTTGTTGTAGGACCACAAATTTGTATCATCTACGGCGTCGTCGTTTAATACACCAGCGTGTTTGATCGATCAGTTACGACCCAAGAACCTCACATATTTGCCTTATTGTATTAGAATAAATTAGGACAGGCGCGGGTCGGGCCACGCGCTAGGTTTTCAGCATATTTTTGTTCCGTTATCTCGGCGTGATTTATTTATTTATTTATATTGTGTTATATGTCCTTGCAAAATGACAGCTTTCTAGTAGAGAGCTTTCTAGAAGACAAAGCTAAACTATATGCATGGATAAGTCCCTTCACAAGTTATTCAAGAAAAAGTAGCATAGGAAAATAAAAGACTAACATCAGTCACAACATAATGAATACAGATAAATTATAAACATAGGATAGTATTAAAGTTACAATTTCGATTGAGAACCATCATCAAAGGGTTTCTTGTTGCACTACGGAACCCTAAAAATATGATAGTAAACGCTATTTTTGGAAATAAAGCAGTGTTGCAATAAAAAGCCAATCTCTCCAATATGCGGTAAAGTCCTTTGAGCCCCGAGGTATCGCCGCGTCACACAAGTCCAGGGGGGCTACTCTTAAATGCAAATGGCGATGAATAGAAATCGTCATCATTATCATTTCAGCTGTAAAACAACATAGACCTCCCTCATGGATCTGCATGAGGGGTAGTTGCCATAATGACCACGCTTGGCACGCGGCTTGGCGAGCGCAGTGTGGGATGTTGATACACAGAAAGACGCTGCTGCCCAAATCTTTCGGAGGTATTCCTTAGCAGGCTCTTACTGCATCCACGGGCATGATAGGAGGGGCACCATTCCACTGCCGACACCTTCGATTCTATCGAAATCGTAATCAATCCAAACTAACTGTGATGGCCATTACGTAAAGACTGCTATTCTGACGATAATATCGTAATCGTTTTCTAGAGTAGGCGCCTAATCCTTCACGCTATTCGATAAGATCCTTTTCCATTAAGTCTTGTCCACCTCATTATACCTCCACCATTGACCTCCACCTTCATCAAAGCCAATCCGAGGTAAGAAATTTTTGGGTAGGTGTTTGAAACCGTACTTAGGTTTAGGTCATGGTTAATCAATGCTTTTTCATTTTTTAATTTGCAACATCGTTGAAGTAACAGGATACCAAATCTAGAGGTAGAATCAATCCGACCCGGCTCATCAGAGTAGGTATAATAAATGTCGTTGAAACAACAAGTCATTCGAGCTCAAATATTTGTTCTAAGCCCTAAAACACTGCATTCAAATCGGCCTACCCATTTATGAGCTACAGTGCCACAGACAAATTCTAGTCAAATTTATAACACCCCCCTTTTTTGTCGGGGATTAAAAAAAGCTTCATTCATATCGGTTCGTCAGTTGTTTGGGACCAACGATGCCAAGAAACACACACACTTCAAACATATAATTTACTAGCCACACTCCGCAGTTTCACCCGCGTAGTTCCTGTTCCCGTGGGAGTACGGACATAAAATATTTTATTTTATTTATTTTATTTTTACAATATTTGGGAAATTAACAGCTAGCTTATAAACTAATAGACAAAAAATTATAGTTACTGAGGGCTAATCACAAATTTCCACATGTAGCAGGTGACTAACTATAAGTAAATATGTTACTGGACGACAACAAGTATGTGGACAGGAAGTTAAATAACAAATAAAAAATATTAATCAGCTAAGAAAAAAGACATGAAAGATTAAGCTTAAAAATTATTTTAAAAAATCGGGAAAAAAAAATCAAAAATCTAGCCTTTGTTACTCAGGGATAATGAAGCAATGGTGAAATGAATATTGAAAATCGGTCCGTAGTTTTTGAGTTTATTCGTTACAACTTGTAGTTGTACAACATACAAATCTTTCCCCTTCATAACATTAACATAATTATAACATACCTTTTTAGGCCGAAGATAATAAATCAATTTGAAATAGTTCACTTCATGTAGGTGCACTATGAGACTCGGTCAGGGTTTTTGTGTTTAGATATCATCAAAGAAGTTCAGAAGGTCTCAAACATCAATCCAAAATGTCTCGTAATTCCTCCGATTCCATAAATGATGTGGTCGAGTGCGACAAATGTCGTGGTTGAGTTCGCATCGAAGTGGTTGAGTTTGACAAATTTTCTGGTTTAGTTCGACAAATTACGTGGTTAAGTCCGAAAAATGATGTGGTTAAATTTGACAAATGATGTGGTTGAGATCGACAGATGATGGAGCTTGGTTTTGACAAATTATCTGGTTTAGTTCGATGAATGATGTGCTTGAGTTCGATAAATTATGTGGTTGAGTTCTCAATTTGATTTCGAAATTCAACGTGAACGTAGAACATTTTCGAAAAGGAACCTTGATTCACTATACCTGCATAATTAGGTGTAAAATAATAATTGCTAAGCTTAAATGGAGCTGGGCTAGTCATGCCTGCCGCATGCCTGTAGACCTGTGGGCAAAGAACACCACTCAGTGGAGCCCCAACGAGGTAAGGCGCCGCGGCAGACCTGAGAAGCCATGGCATGACGAACATTTTAACCCCCAACGAAAATGAGGGGCGTTATATGTATGACCGCTATGTGTGTGTGCGTCTGTCAGTGGCATCGTAGCTCTTAAAGCAGTGGACGATTTGAATGCGGTTTTTAGACATGTTTTATCAATTTAATAATTAATATAATACGGCTTACACCACGTATCTAACTTATTATCATCTCGCTGACGTTTCGTAGACCATTTAGAGGCCCTTCTTCATGAGCACCGTTCGTGGCCGACTCCGAGGGCCGCGAGACGAGAACTCTCGAGAGAGTCTCGGTCTACGAAACGACAGCAAGATGATAATAAGTTACGTACATGGTGTAAGCCGTATTATATTTATTAAATGATGTCAAGCCACGATAATTTCAATTCAATGTTTTATCAAAATCAGTTGAGTGGTGAAAGTGAAATGTTTTCAAATGTAGTTCGATAACAAATTGTAGGACATGATGAGAGAAGCAGGATTGCTATCCCTTACTTAGCGCCGGGGTAACTTATTTGTTTAGATTTTACAAACTTGTTTGAGAACGCGCGGGTCGAACGGTCGCGGATCGAAATGCGTGGAGGGACGGGGGAGACTTGCCCAGCAGTGGGACACACAGGGCCAATTGTAATGATAGGTTTGTGCGTAGCTCTTCCAGCGCTGCCTGATGAAGATCCTCAACATCGAGCTGTGGCGGCTGTACCTCAACTACGTGAAGGAGACCAAGTGCATGCTGCCCACCTACAAGTACGTACCTATCTTTTTTTATTTGACGACCTCTGTGGCGCAGCGGGCGAAGGTCCGCCTGCGACGCAAGGGGTTGCGGGTTCGATTCCCGCCTCGGGACAAATGTTTGTACGATCTGCAAATATTTGTTCAGGGTGTTCTGGGTGTTTTTCTATAAATAATAAAAATATATATCTATGTAGTATAATGTATTACGTATATCAGTCATCTAGTACCCATAACACAAGCTCTGCTTAGCTTGGGGCTAGATGATGCTGTGTGATTTGTCCAGCATTATTTATTTATTTATTTATCTATATGAGAGGCTACCTTACTCTATTGGATTTGGTTAAACCTGTAAAAATAGATTTAAGAGGGAAATAAATAAATAAACAAAATCTGACAGTAGGGTTTTTTAGACGAATATAACGATACCTTAATTATTATCAGCCTGCAATTGCCCCCATCTGCAACGCCTCGCAAATGTAAAGTATTTAGGTATACACATTGACGAGACGCTTACCTTCAAATACCACATAGAAATGCAAGTTGTCCGACTAAGAAAATTGATCTACATTTTCAAGGCCCTGAGGAGGGTTGCAGACAAGAGTACTTTAAAAACCGTTTACCTCGCACTTTGTCAAACATTAATTTGCTACTGTGTCACGTCATGGGGTGGTGCAGCCAAAACAAATCTGCTGGTACTGGAAAGGGCACAGAGGGCTATACTGAAGGTGGGTGCCGGTCTGCCATATCAGTTCCCAACCACTGAGCTCTTTGCAAACTGGGATGTCCTTTCAATTAGGCAACTTTTTGTTGTACAAATCGTCCTTAAAAAGCATTCCCAGCTAGCGTATAACCCAGAGACAGTGAGTGGGAAGCGTAGAAAGGGTACTGTATGCCAGTCTGTGACCTTCCATACCAGCCTTTCGCACAACTTCTTTTGTTTTCTCGGCGACTTCCTCTATAATAAAGTAAATACCATCCTTACCATCTACCCCATGACGAGGACCAAATGCAAAGCTGCTGTTTCAGTGTGGCTAAAATCTTTGGATTACCAACAAGTAGAAAACCTCCTCCAAACCATAAAATAAATACCTACTCCACTTTATTTATCTCACTTTTTATATATCCCATATCATTTCAGCCGTAACGTCCACTACTGAACACAGGCCTCGCTCATGTATCTCCATGAGGGGTAGTTACCATACTCACCACGCTTGGCAGGGTGGATGGCGAGCGCAGTACGGGATGTTGGTACACAGAAAGACGCTGCTGCCCATCTTACGGAGGTATCCCTTAGCAGGATCATACTGCATCCATGGGTATGAGAGGAAGGGTAATATTCTACTCGGCACCGCCGGCACCCCACGGCGATATCCCATATTCACTACTCAATGGAACTACATACCTATCTACCTTTACACTCCACACTATACACTGTCATTTCAATTCTCCGGCTGTCTGACTTTACATTTTGTCTCAACAAATATTATATATTATTATTTAATCTACCTACCCACTGTACCTATTTTTAGTTCATACTTAGTTGTGTTGTTTGGTTGTTTTGTTTGTATCTTTTTATCTGAAATTTGTTTTACTCCTGTGAATGTTATTAGTGTGTAAAATTTCTGTCTTTTGTGTTATTCTAGTTGTAGATTGTTGTGTTGTTTTTTTTTTTTTACTATATCTTTTATTGTCTCTTATAAAATTATTTTCAAGCTGCCTTCACTTCCATCTGTGAAGGTTTTACCTTTGTTTAAATATCAAATGTATTTTCTTTGTATCCGTGGGTTGGGGGCCTGGTGACTAGTAACACAGGCTGTGCGCCTATAACTAGCACCAGTCTCTCATAATACAGGTTAGGATTAAGCTTTTTACACCATCAACATTCATCTTTTACTGTGCTGTAACCTTTATGAGAGAAAATAAATATATCTTTATTATTATTATTATTATTATCATCATCATTTCTGGCCAAGTGGCATGTACCCCCGACTTTTAATCGAAGGTTGTGGGTTCTGTTACGATGCTATTTCCCACCAAATGCAAAATAATGAAAGTGCATCGCAAGCATTCCAGATACTCGCGATGCACGAGTTGCACACCTGTGGGAAGTAACGCGATCTGTTAGTCAGTTCGGGATTGGTCTTTGTCGAAGTCACACTGTTTCACTGTTTTTGCCATTTTCCAATAAATTCTATTTCTAGCCGTAAATAAATCTTTTTTTAAAAACTATCTCCTGACCCACCCCGTAACAGTGGTGTCAGAAGTGGGATTTTTGGCTATAAACGTCAAGCTGAATATCCCATACGGGTCAAACAAGTCTGTGAAAGGTCAAATAGTGACGTTATCCTGAGTTTTTGTGTTCCTGGACGGAACTACTGTGTCTCTGATCCGGCCCGCCTAGCTGCTGGCTTTGCTGAGAGAAGTATCGCCCGATACTTATCACCGATTCCGAGCTCCGCCGCCATTCCTGAGAGCCTGATAAGGCCACCGCCGACCCTGGATTTCCTGATAAGGACGCCTCCGCTGCACTCCCGTGCGCCTCTCCCGTCGCACATACCGTGCGTCACCCGGTGTATACTACGATTTGCAACATCCTTCGTTGAAGAAAGTGAAAAGTGTATGTGCACTGTTTCTGGATTCACCATGATCCTCGTTCGAGTTGCAGTTTTACTGTGAGTAGAACATTATATTACCTGTTATTGTCACTGTTTCCTCTGTTTCGTAATTCAATTTCGTGTTTCCTTACTATATTTTAAGCTAGTTATTTTAACTTTATGTATTATTAGAGACTGTAACTGTAGATATTATAAGTATTCAATATGTCTATAAAGTCAGATAAGTCCACCGACCCCGGTCCATCAGAACAATTTCCAATTAAAGTATTGTGTGATTTTATAAAAACATATAAGGGAGAAAGGGACACTTTGACCGCTTTTCTAACAAACTGCCAAAACGCGTTAGGCCTTGCGTCCCGAAATCAAAAAGACCTTTTATTGAAATTTATAATTTCTAAACTAGAAGGCAAGGCGCAAACTGCATGTTCAAACAGAGTTTATGACACTTTTGAGGAGCTTAAAGAATTTTTAAAACAGAATTTTGGTGAAAGGAAACATTACAACCACCTTTTATTAGATCTGCAGTCATGTAGGCAGCAAGCAAACGAGACCGTCTCACAGTTTGCACTCAAAATAGAGAGCTGTGTCGCAGCTCTTTTATCTGAAATCCACTCATCAGATACCCTAAAAAGGGACCTACCAGGTAGAGTTGCGATGACAGAGGATCTAGCTCTACACACATTTGTCATAGGGCTCCACCCGCGACTGGGCTCATTGGTCCGGTCAAGGGAGATTAAAACCCTAAATGCAGCAATCAATATCGCCTTAAGCGAAGAGAAAATTAATAACTTTATTGCGAAGCCGGAAACTAAAATAAACCGTCCGCCTTGCAGACGTTGTGGAAAACAAGGGCATTCAGAAGGTCAGTGTTACTCGTATGCTAGGGCAACCAGCCGAACACCAACGCAGTCCACATCACAACATCAAACGGCAGAGGATCGGCCACAACAATCTGGCCAACCTGTCGTCTGCAGGTACTGCAAAAATATAGGACATGACATAAGCCAGTGTATAAAAAGACGCATAAACAATTCCCGTAAGGGAGTACATTTTACTGAACCGCAGGTCGAGTCACCGCCTCGTTCCCCTGTACCCCGGCCATTAACTAACGGCGAGAATCAGGAAGATTTAAACTAAAAAATCGGATCACGACTTCGTGCCAACGTGTATCCGATAGGGACGTCATAGGCACAAAAAATAAATCATTTTCTAATCCTAATAGTCATAAGTCCTCTGAGTCGTATTCCAAGTCCCCTGAGTCGTATTCCAAGTCGATTTCCAAGTCCTCTGAGTCGTGTTCTAAGTCTAGTTGTAAGCCCTCTGAGTCGTATTCCAAGTCGAGTTCCAAGTCCTCTGAGTCGTGTTCTAAGTCTAGTTGTAAGCCCTCTGAGTCGTATTCCAAGTCGAGTTCCAAGTCCTCTAAGTCATGTTCTAAACCTCGTATACGCAGCTCCGCAGTTTCCCGGGTTGCCGGTAAAACCAACGCGTCTTATAACTCTGCTGTCCATCCTCATATCACTGCATCTGAAAATATAAAAAACACTGTGAAAAACAATAAAAATACAAGTCCTTATGAAGAAACAATAATATATGATATTTGCGATGAAAAAGTATCTTTACCTTATATAAAGGTTTCTACATCACATTCAAAAACTCCGCTTCGTCTTTTGATAGATTCTGGTAGTTCTATCTGCTTGATAAAGGAATCGAGCCTCTCGCCTAAGCCAGAACTAGAAAACCATATTATTAAATTCAAGGGAATTAACGACGTCGATTCCTATGCCAAAACAAAGGGAAAATTTATATTATCAATTAATATCAAAGAAAATGATACCTTACCATTCTATTTCCACGTCGTAGGAAAAGATATTAATCTTCCCTATGATGGTATAATCGGCACTAGCTTTATGAAAGCGTACAAAGTCAATGTACTTTATTCTAAATCAAAATTAGAAATATCAAACGATCCAAATAGATTTTTTGACATGATTATGACCAGGCCTTCATACACTGTCCCTGCTCGGAGTGAAATGTTTATTGAATGTTTTGTTACAAACCCTGAAATAAAAGAAGGATTAGTTCTTAGCAATACCCTGCCACAGTATCCTGATATTTATTTTGCGAAATGCCTCGTACGCGTCAATTCCAATAACAGAGTTTTAACCTCTGTTCTCAATACCTCTGAGAAGGAGGTCCAAATAAATAACCTAGCATTAACCATTGAGCCAGCTTTACAAATCCTCGAAACCAAACCCGATCCGGGGTTAAATAATGAAAATCTTTCTTCCGATCCTTCTGAAATCCCATGTGTTATGAGCACCATAGAGTCAGATCGTGATTCCACACTCAAAAAAGCAATAAGATGCTCCCATATGAATCAGGAAGAAAAAACACTGTTACAAAACTTGTGTTCTAGATATTCTGACATATTTTTCCTCGATGGTGATCGGTTGACGTGTACTAACTCGATCCGTCATGAAATCCGTACTAAAACGGACACTCCCATTAACGTAAAAAGTTACCGTTTCCCTGAATGCCATAAAGACGAAGTAAACCGACAAATTCAAGATATGCTAAATCAAAAAATTATACGTCCTTCAATTTCTCCTTGGTCCGCACCAATATGGGTCGTTCCCAAGAAACCAGACGCTTCAGGTAAAGTTAAGTGGAGAATCGTAATAGATTATCGAAAGTTAAATGAGATAACGATTGGTGACGCTTATCCTATTCCAAATATAAACGAAATTCTAGATCAATTAGGTCATAGTAAATATTTTACTACGTTAGACCTCGCTTCCAGTTTCCATCAGGTGTGTGTTAAAGATAGTGAGAAGACTGCTTTTTCAGTACCTTCTGGGCACTGGGAATTTTGCAGAATGCCATTTGGTCTACGCAATGCACCTTCCACATTCCAGAGGTTGATGAACATAGTACTTACAGGTTTGCAAGGCCTTCACTGTTATACTTACATGGATGACATCATAATACACAGCTCTCAATTAAATCAACATCTAGAGAGCCTTGAACTTGTCTTTAAAAGGTTGCGCGAGCATAATCTCAAATTACAGCCCGATAAGAGTGAGTTCCTAAGAAAAGAAGTACAATATCTAGGCCACATAATCTCAGGCGCAGGGGTCAAACCCGATCCATCTAAGATATCGTGTGTATCAAAATTCCCAACTCCAAGAACCCCTAAAGACATCAAATCCTTCCTTGGGTTAGTCGGCTATTATCGTCGATTTATTGAGAATTTTTCACATATTTCTAAACCCTTAACTAGCCTTCTTAAAAAGGATGTAACGTTTGTATGGACCCCGGAACAACAAAAATCGTTCGATCTCTTAAAAGAAAAGATAACCACAGCTCCTATACTACAATTCCCTGATTTCAGTAAGCCATTTTTGCTTACCACTGACGCTTCGAATTATGCTATATCAGCCATTCTATCTCAAGGGGAAGTTGGGAAAGACTTACCTATCTCGTTCGCTTCTCGAACTCTAAATAAAGCCGAAGGTAACTATTCTACCACCGAAAAAGAGTGTTTAGCTATTATATTTGGTACCAAAGTATTTCGTCCCTATCTTTTTGGACATAAATTCCTTATTCTTTCGGATCATAAGCCTCTTCAATGGTTATTTAACTGTAAGGATCCGGGTTCTAAGTTAGTTCGTTGGCGCCTTAAGCTGGAAGAATTCGATTATGAAATTAAACATAAAGTAGGTAAAATGAACAGTAACGCTGATTCTCTCTCTCGAAATCCAATTTTAGCAATCGACGATGATCTTCAAAATCCTTTGCAATCTCACGATGCAACACAGAATCCGTCTTCACCGCCAGATTTTCCATTTTCACCAATGAATATACCATCTCCGCCGATAAACCCTCCGTTTACTCCACTGGGTCTTCCGTCTTCGCCGCTCAGCTTTCCATCACTGCCGCCATCACCACCGCATCCTCAAAGATCTCCACAGAACTCTTCACCACAGATGATAAACCCCCAATCACCCTCTTGCTCTGAAACATACGAAAGGTATCTACAGCTTAGCCGTAGTTCCCCTCGTTCCTATAACGCTGTTATTGAAGAACACAATGACTCATTATTAAAGGCAAAGTGTAAGTTGATAGCTTATCCCTCATCAATCGATCTAGATGACGCCACTCCGTATTGCTCAGAAATTGTAGAATCGTCAACGGATAAACCATGCATTCGAGATAAAGAGCGTGAACTTGGCACTGTGATAAATACATCTAACGATAAGCATATATTTTCACACTTGTTTATCACAGTGCATCATTACGATGAAATATCATACAAAGACATTTTTTCTATGCTTCGCGATTATAGAGACATGGTAAAATTCTGGTACCCTGAGGAGAAAGAGGTTGCAATTTCCGACTTTTCTAATCCGTTTAACAAATTAAACTTTACTAAGATCTATAACATAATTACCTTTCTATTTCATGACTCAAACATAAAAGTGCATATATATCATAATAACATCTATTTTCCAACACCAGACGAAGTGAAACAGATACTGAAAGACAATCATGACTCACCTTCAGCTGGTCATCCTGGTATCGCTAGAATGTTAGAAAGAATAAAAACACAGTACTGGTGGAAAAACATGCGCTCTGATATAGAAAGCTACGTAAAAAGTTGCAAGTCCTGCCAAATCAATAAGCCTCTAAGGGGGACGAATAAAGCCCCGATGATAATCACTTCTACTGCTACTCGACCTATGGAAAAAGTTTATCTTGACATAGTGGGGCCTCTTCCTGAAACGAGAGTCAATCAAGACAAATTTATTCTAACTCTACAAGATGATCTCACGAAGTATTCTCAAGCCTATCCCATGCAGTCTTGTTCAGCTCAAGAAACTGCACAACGACTCGTTCATTTCATTTCTCATGTAGGCATTCCTCGTATGATAGTCACCGACCAAGGTACAAACTTCTGTTCAGATATGTTCAAACAATTAGCAAAACTTTTTGGCATCAAACACATATTCGCATCTCCCTACCATCCCCAAACGTGCGGTGCCTTAGAAAGAAGCCATTCGACACTTAAAGAATACCTTAGGTCATTTATATCAGAGAACCAAAATACATGGGATCTATATATAAAGATAAAGATAAAGAAACGTTTATTTTGTCACATTTTTACAATCAAATAAAAAAAAATCATCAATTCGGTTTTAAAACTAGTGACAAAAATGGTCACTACTCAGCATGTGCTGTGGCAGAACGAGTCGTACCACAGCGCTGGTCTTCCGTAGTAACCATGATGTGCGGTTGGTAACACACAGAACACATTAAAATCGAATGAAAAAGAAATACAAAATAAATAATATAACAGTTTCACAAAAAAGGAATATAAAATTACATATAAACACAGCCATGCTGTCATATAACACTAATGTCCATTCAACCACAGGTTTTACTCCTTTCGAACTCTTATTCGGTTTTAAACCTTACATTCCTAAATCGATCGATGTCCTAGAAAGTGGTACTTATACCGACTACAT
The DNA here is from genome assembly GCA_963082625.1 of Pasiphila rectangulata. Lineage (NCBI taxonomy): Eukaryota > Metazoa > Arthropoda > Insecta > Lepidoptera > Geometridae > Pasiphila > Pasiphila rectangulata. The sequence continues at coordinate 69,292 of OY720263.1, read as the reverse complement.
AAGAGCACTTAATCATCGTCTCTATTATAGTAGGCAAAAAGCTTCACAGAACATCCAGGCCTCTAAAGAACGGTCTAAAAACTACTATGATCGCCATACTAAACCTATAACTTATAATGTTGGAGATATGGTGTATGTTCGGTACCACCACAAACAAAACAAAGCCCTGTCCCCAGTATGGAAAGGTCCTTATAAGATAATTAAGATGCAAGGTAATCACACAGTAACGGTGTTAATCAACCGACGTCACGTACGTCATCATTACGACGAAATCAAGCCGGCCGCCAATCGCTCCTCATCGTAATTCTCTATCGTTTCAGGAAAATCATAATCCCGGTCGCTTCGAGCCAATCCTTCACGACGACCATAGTTCAAAGTCCTGGACTTTATTTTGACCAGCTTCTAGATGTTAAGTTTAATAATGACTATTGGGATGTAATAACCTATGTCGATGTTCATAAGGTCCAACCTCATATTACTTATGTAGAAGATCTCATAATAAAACTTATGTCGCTGTGTCAAAGTTCAATTTCGTCTAAAATACAATCTGATTGTTCAAACTCCATTCAATTCTTTACAAAATCAACACGCTAATAATATTAAAAAGTTCTCTGCTATATCCTATTTATTAGAAGAAAATCAACATAAAAGGACAAAACGTGGACTTATCGACGCTGGTGGATCTTTACTTAAAACAATTTTTGGTACTTTAGATAATGATGATGCTATTAAATACTCTGAAGCAATCGAACAAGTACAGTCGGACGAAAAAAGGTTAGCCCATCTTATGAGAGATAATATTCATGTCATAAAGTCTACTATATCTACTTTTAATACTTCTATTTTAAAATTGAATGAAAATGAAAGGCGTCTTAACCAGAATTTAGAAATAATAAATAAAGCATTTGACCAACTGGCAAATAGTAATGATAAGTTAGAAATTAAGTCTCAGTTAAGTTTAATACTAAGTTCATTAAATACTATTATCGTCTCATTGTCATTCGATATAGAAGACATTAATAATGCAATTCTATTTAGCAAGTTAAGTGTTTTGCATCCGAGTGTACTAAGTCCTCAACAGTTATATACTGAGCTTGATCAACATAAAAATAACATGCCTAAGCATAGTGAGTTTCCTATAGCTTTATCACTTCACAGTGTTCATAAGTTGATCGATATTTCGAAGTTGTTTTGTTATTATTATAAAGATAAGATTATTATTGTAGTAAGAATCCCGCTTGTGTTATCGCAGACGTATCACCTGTTCCACGTCTTGCCGCTCCCTGTTCCTTATGATATTACGAAACCTGATACATATGCATTAATCGTACCTAATAAATCGTATGTGACAATAACAGCTGATCGCATGTTCTATTCGCTATTAGACTCTATCCATAACTGCAAACTTATAGAAGATAAGTGTTACGTATGTGAAATCAGTGGTGTAAGCATTCTCTCGGTCATAGCAAACTCTGTTTGTGAAACTACTCTGCTAACCGAGGTAGTTACGAAACTACCAAAATCGTGCGACGTAAAACTGTTCAAAGGTGATGTGGACGTTATTCAGAAGATCAGTGGAAATCGTTGGGTGTATGTGCAATCGGAACCCGGACAATGCCATATTACATGTGATAATGATCCAGTGAGCTATAACGAAGTACTGTTTGGCACGGGTTTCCTATCTTTACCAAGACAATGTAAGGCGTTTTACAAAACTTTACAATTTACTCCTACGCAGATTGTGATGACGAACATTTCTACAAATATTTCTAATTTTAACCTTGTTCAAGATGATTGTTGTGAAAAGGTTGTTAAAAATAAGACTCTATCTAGTTTACGTTTATCTCAACTAAGTAATGTTAATAATTTAGATTCTCTGATTCATGCTAGTGTTTATTTGGACTTATTTGAAAAAGAACTCAATGAGATTGAAAGCCCTTCGCACTTTCATAAATACGGAATACAGTATTTATCTGGTGGCTATGTTTTTATGTTATTTGTTTTAATGTTCTTATTGTTTAAAAATCGTAAACGGTTGTGTAAGAGCAACCCTTCAGGTTGTTGTATTAGTATATACAACCAATGTAATACTAAGAATGTCGACTCTCGTCAAAAGACATCTGTATATGTTCGCGATTCAGATAGCGACATTGAACTTCCCAGGTCGAAGAAAAATCTTGTAATTTCTAGTTCTTTTATAGATAAAATCAATACCGTATAAGATAGTTAAGAATAATTAGTTTAGTTAAAAGAAAATGTGTTAGATCATAAGTTGTTCTAATGTTCTAATTCATTGTACTAAGTCGTTGTTATACTATATCTGTTTTAGACCAAAAACAAAGACTCAATCCAGCTGTACCTATTATACCATTGCTGTCTTCTATTTCTCATCACCTCCTCTGTGATGATAAATCTTAAGGGGGGGGATGTTACGATGTTATTTCCCACCAAATGCAAAATAATGAAAGTGCATCGCAAGCATTCCAGATACTCGCGATGCACGAGTTGCACACCTGTGGGAAGTAACGCGATCTGTTAGGCAGTTCGGGATTGGTCTTTGTCGAAGTCACACTGTTTCACTGTTTTTGCCATTTTCCAATAAATTCTATTTCTAGCCGTAAATAAATCTTTTTTTAAAAACTATCTCCTGACCCACCCCGTAACAGTTCGATACCGGCCGTGAACCAATGGATTTTTCTTTCTTGAAAAGTGTAAGTTCACACTTAACACGTGCTTTAACGGTGAAGGAAACATCGTGAGGAAACCCGCGGCTTAGTTAGCTTCAGACGTATTGACCTGTTCTTTCCTCTGACTAACAGCTGACTAAGCTGAGAGGATGGTATAGGTGCTGGGCAAGCCTAATCCATCTAACAATGTCCCAGGCACTGCAGCGTCCCGCAGCATGATTACCAGTTGCTGACGCTTCATAAATCATCTACCTCTATAATAGATGCAAAGGCCTTACTTTTATCATCATTTCAGCCGTAAAACGTCCACTACTGAACACAGGCCTCCCTCATGGATCTCCATGAGGGGTAGTTGCCATGCTCACCACGCTTGGCAGGTGGGTTGGCAAGCCCAATGTTGATACACGGAAAGCCGCTGCTGCCCATCTTCCGGAGGTATCCCTTGGCAGGTTCTTACCGCATCCACGGGCAAGAGAGGAGGGGTAACATTCTACTGCCGGCACCCCACGGCCAATCTCTACAATAATCTAATCCTCTCATTTACCGCCTAGCTCAGTCCGCGAAACCCAACGGCAGTGGAAGGTTAAACCCATTTTTCACATGAAACTTTTTCTTGATGGCGGACTTTTTTACAAGCTTTTATCACCTGTCCCGATGTCTGTAATAAAATCTTGTAAGTTAAAGATCTACTTCCCGGTTACCGTTTGAGCTGAAATTTTGCATGCATGTGTACATCGGATGACATTGCACAATTATTATGGCACATGGAGCTGATCTGATGATGGAACCGGAAGGCGGTCATAGGAACTCTGTAGTTAAACGACACAACCCCATCGAGTTTGGACTCGTTTGATCCGTGTTGACGAGTACTGTGGTGCTAGATGGTAACTATACCTGAACAATTATAAGAGCTTGTTTTAATAAGTTGCCGCTCAGCTTTTACGCAGTTGAAAGCATTTAATAAATATAATACGGCTTACACCACGTACCTAACTTATTATCATCTCGCTGACGTTTCGTAGAGCATTTAGATGCCCTTCATGAGCACCGTCCGTGGCCGCCTCCGAGGGCGCGAGACGAGAACTGAGTTAGGTACGTGGTGTAAGCCGTATTATAGGTATTTATCAAATGATGTCAAGCCACGATAATTTCAATTCAGTTGAAAGCAGGCTTGTTTTTAATCTCGTTAGCTCTAGTTGCCTGAAATGAACCGGTGTGTCCTCAGGGAGAAGATGGCGCAGGCCTACGACTTCGCCCTGGACAAGATCGGGCTGGACATCCACGCCTACCCCATCTGGAACGACTACGTCACGTTCCTCAAGAGCGTCGACGCGGTCGGCTCCTACGCCGAGAACCAGAAGATATCCGCCGTTAGGAAGGTAACCAAGCGTATTCTGCACTAATTCAAAACATTCAGCCGTCACGGGACGCCTGGCAGATGTAAAACATTTTCACCACAGTTGCTACAGCCAATATATAGAATATTATACATAATATAGAATACAATAACACCTAAATATACCTATATAGTCAGTTTAAAAATTATGTATATTGTTTAGTTAAGTTTTACACTGTTAGTCCGCGTTTCTCGTCACCGCGTTTAGTTCTAAATCTATAACTAGATGTCGCTGCTAAAACAGACAAGCGCTAGATCGCGCTGACGAAAACGCACGGCTATCATAATAATATATTAGTTTTTGTGATTAAAAAAAAAAGATGTTCTAGAGCTCGTTGGTCACTGAGATTACGCAATAAAGTACCTTTGCATAAAATCAAAGTGCCTTTTTGTTACGGGTTCCAACATAATTATATTGATCGCGAAAGGTTAACAAAGTACTAAGAACAAGACACATTTAAATTGAACAAAGCACATAATTGAATTCCCGCATTCCAATTTGAGGCCCGTGGTCCGCAGGTGTACCAGCGCGCCGTGGTCACGCCCATCATCGGCATCGAGACGCTGTGGAAGGACTACCTCGCCTTCGAGCAGGGCATCAACACCATCATCGGTAACGTTCTGATCTTATGAAGCTGAAGAGTTTGTGTTGAAATACTGAACAATCTTCTGTTTATACTTTGTGCTGTGGTGTGAAATGTACCAATACAAATATAAAAGTCAAAGTCAATATGTGTTTATTCCACAGAGCAAAGCGCTACATAGAATAGTCAATTTACAAAAGAACGTGACACTTTTAAATTGAATAAAGCACATAATTGAATTCGTTCGCTTCAAATAACTCTTTTCGAAGTGAGGGAATGAAGCGGACAAGAAACCTGATTCACTTTATTCTATGTTACAATTTCTGTCTTAGTATTATGCTTAATTTAATGTTCGCAAGGATATTGGATATTGCAAGAAACATTAGTTCTTATCGTAACCTAAATTTTAAATGAATTAATTCAATAAACGTTTCCCTCCAGCGGAGCGTATGGCCATGGAGCGATGCCGCGAATACATGAACGCGCGCCGCGTGGCCAAGGAGCTGGAGACGGTCACGCGCGGCCTCAACCGGAACATGCCGGCGACGCCGCCCACCGTGGACCGCGAGGAGATGAAGCAGGTGAGCCTGTTCTAGCCAGCCAGCGGTCTCGAGAATACATGAACGCGCGCCGCGTGGCCAAGGAGCTGGAGACGGTCACGCGCGGCCTCAACCGGAACATGCCGGCGACGCCGCCCACCGTGGACCGCGAGGAGATGAAGCAGGTGAGCCTGTTCTAGCCAGCCAGCGGTCTCGAGAATACATGAACGCGCGCCGCGTGGCCAAGGAGCTGGAGACGGTCACGCGCGGCCTCAACCGGAACATGCCGGCGACGCCGCCCACCGTGGACCGCGAGGAGATGAAGCAGGTGAGCCTGTTCTAGTCAGCCAGCGGTCTCGAGAATACATGAACGCGCGCCGCGTGGCCAAGGAGCTGGAGACGGTCACGCGCGGCCTCAACCGGAACATGCCGGCGACGCCGCCCACCGTGGACCGCGAGGAGATGAAGCAGGTGAGCCTGTTCTAGCCAGCCAGCGGTCTCGAGAATACATGAACGCGCGCCGCGTGGCCAAGGAGCTGGAGACGGTCACGCGCGGCCTCAACCGGAACATGCCGGCGACGCCGCCCACCGTGGACCGCGAGGAGATGAAGCAGGTGAGCCTGTTCTAGCCAGCCAGCGGTCTCGAGAATACATGAACGCGCGCCGCGTGGCCAAGGAGCTGGAGACGGTCACGCGCGGCCTCAACCGGAACATGCCGGCGACGCCGCCCACCGTGGACCGCGAGGAGATGAAGCAGGTGAGCCTGTTCTAGCCAGCCAGCGGTCTCGAGAATACATGAACGCACATTGAAACAGGTGAGCTCTGTTCTAGCCAGCCAGCGGTCTCGAGAATACAAGGACGCACATTGAAACAGGTGAGCTCTGTTCTAGCCAGCCAGCGGTCTCGAGAATACAAGGACGCACATTGAAACAGGTGAGCTCTGTTCTAGCCAGCCAGCGGTCTCGAGAATACAAGGACGCACGTTGAAGCTTGTGAGCTCTGTTCTAGCTAGCTAGGGGTATCGTCAGCATAACACAGCAACTCCACATCTTTGAGAATGTCATGTATCTCAATAATTTAAATAAGAAACAATGTATGCCCAATACGCTGCCCTGCGGTACACCAAACATGATGGGCTGTCGCTACTAGTAGTCTTGCCAATTCTGACACACTGCATCCGATCGATTAAATAATTTCTGAACCAATATAAGGCTACTCCCCTTATCCCAAGGCCATCCAGTTTTTGCAGAATTATAGGAATAGACACAGTGTCGAAAGCCTTGGCAAGGTCTAAAATTTGCCAACATAACAAAACATATCTACATCCACCTACATCAACTACACTATTAATAAAGAGGAAATGGTGCCACTGAAAATCAGTGCCGTGTTCTCACGGCGTGTGCTGAGTTGGTGACCAGTTTATGTCTCATAAGATTTTTATTCTGTTTAAATTATGTAATTATAATTCTAATTTACCTGTGTACTTATGAGTCGTAAATAAATATTTTCTTATTCTTATTCTTATTCTTAAATAATTGATTGTTTGTTTGTTTGTATACATTGAATAGGCTCCGAAACTACTGGACTGATTTAAAAAATTCTTCTACCATTAGATTTTACCATTATTATTCCCGTATTCCCACGGGAACGGGAACTACACGGGGGAACCGCGGAGTGTGGCTAGTATTCTATATTTGTGTTGTGTTCATCGAAAATAAATGTATTTGTTCTTTTTCCCAGGTGGAGCTCTGGAAGAAGTACATAGCCTGGGAGCGGTCGAACCCGCTCCGCTCGGAGGACACGGCACTGGTGGCGCGCCGCGTCATGTTCGCCATCGAGCAGGGCCTGCTGTGCCTGGCGCACCACCCCGACGTGTGGCACCAGGCGGCGCAGTTCCTGGACCACTCGGCGCAGCTGCTCACGGAGAAGGGGGTAGGCGCGCCGTCAGCTCACTTGTACACTCGACCTCTAACGTTAAGGTTTATTCTAGGTTCCTAAGGCAACAGCTGTAAACTCGCATAACTAACACTCCCTTCGAGCAATCACTCGAGCAATGCTTGACCGTATTCCTGTAACATGAAGGTCGATTACAGGACTCGAACGCGGCACCTATAAAACTCACAGATCGAATGCTACCCTCGAGTAATCGAACAGGAACAGTAGTTCATATAGCTGTAACGTTTAATATTCCAGGACTAGGAACGTGGCACCTAACACTCCCCTCTAGCAATCACTACGCACAATACTAGACCATATATTTGTTACGTTAAGGTTTATTTCAGCAGTAGAACGCGGCTCCCTTGTTACCGGAGGAAGTTCTCGGACGAGCGGTGCGCTCAATACTAAACCTTATTCGTGTAACGTAAAGGTTCATTCCACGTCTTAAACGTGGCCCGCCTGCCTGGAGGAAGTTTTCGGCCGAGCGTTACGCTCAATACTAGATCTTATTCGTGAACCGTTAAGGTTGGTTGCAGGACGGCAACGCGGCGCGGCTGTTCTCGGAGGAGGCGGCGGCGGTGTACGAGCGCGCGACCAGCGGCCCGCTCAAGCGCTCCACGCTGCTGCACTTCGCGCACGCCGACTACGAGGAGAGCCGCCTGCACTACAGCAAGGTGCGGGCCGCCTCGGCCGGCGCGGGAGCGTCGAGGCCGCACCCAGTAGAGAGGAAATCTCATTCATTTTGTCTAAACAAAAATTCCGCCAAAAATATTTCATAATTGTACGGAAAAGCACACAAGACAAGCGGTTGGCTGTTGGCGCTGCGCTGTCGAAGGCGAGAGACAGGTTGTCACTGCATTAGTGCAAAGCGCTGTGTTTCGAAATTTTTATGACTTTATTTCCCCTCTTTTGGATATGAGCTCGAAGACTAACACTTACAAAAAAAAAAGAAATCCGCTGTTAATCAAAATAAAAATTAAATAACGTGTAGTGTATGAGGGTCGCGCGGGTTGCAGGTGCACGCGGTGTACGCGCGCTACCTGGACATGCCGGACTCGGACCCCACGCTGGCGTACGTGCAGTACATGAAGTTCGCGCGCCGCGCCGAGGGGATCAAGTCCGCGCGCAGCGTCTTCAAGCGCGCCCGCGAGGACCCCAGGTGAGCGAGCAGCATGCGCTAGGGGGAGGGCATCAAGTCCGCGCGCAGCGTCTTCAAGCGCGCCCGCGAGGACCCCAGGTGAGCGAGCAGCATGCGCCAGGGGGAGGGCATCAAGTCCGCGCGCAGCGTCTTCAAGCGCGCCCGCGAGGACCCCAGGTGAGCGAGCAGCATGCGCCAGGGGGAGGGCATCAAGTCCGCGCGCAGCGTCTTCAAGCGCGCCCGCGAGGACCCCAGGTGAGCGAGCAGCATGCGCTAGGGGGAGGGCATCAAGTCCGCGCGCAGCGTCTTCAAGCGCGCCCGCGAGGACCCCAGGTGAGCGAGCAGCATGCGCCAGGGGGAGGGCATCAAGTCCGCGCGCAGCGTCTTCAAGCGCGCCCGCGAGGACCCCAGGTGAGCGAGCAGCATGCGCCAGGGGGAGGGCATCAAGTCCGCGCGCAGCGTCTTCAAGTGCGCCCGCGAGGACCCCAGGTGAGCGAGCAGCATGCGCCAGGGGGAGGGCATCAAGTCCGCGCGCAGCGTCTTCAAGCGCGCCCGCGAGGACCCCAGGTGAGCGAGCAGCATGCGCTAGGGGGAGGGCATCAAGTCCGCGCGCAGCGTCTTCAAGCGCGCCCGCGAGGACCCCAGGTGAGCGAGCAGCATGCGCCAGGGGGAGGGCATCAAGTCCGCGCGCAGCGTCTTCAAGCGCGCCCGCGAGGATCCCAGGTGAGCGAGCAGCATGCGCCAGGGGGAGGGCATCAAGTCCGCGCGCAGCGTCTTCAAGCGCGCCCGCGAGGATCCCAGGTGAGCGAGCAGCATGCGCCAGGGGGAGGGCATCAAGTCCGCGCGCAGCGTCTGCAAGCGCGCCCGCGAGGACCCCAGGTGAGCGAGCAGCATGCGCCAGGGGGAGGGCATCAAGTCCGCGCGCAGCGTCTTCAAGCGCGCCCGCGAGGATCCCAGGTGAGCGAGCAGCATGCGCCAGGGGGAGGGCATCAAGTCCGCGCGCAGCGTCTGCAAGCGCGCCCGCGAGGACCCCAGGTGAGCGAGCAGCATGCGCCAGGGGGAGGGCATCAAGTACGCGCGCAGCGTCTTCATATGATTGGATATGATTTGGCAAGTCAGCAGTAAAAATTGAGAATAATATTGGACTCAAAATAGATCCCTGTGGAGTGCCTCTACTTAATTTTTCGGAACTGGAGTTAACTTTCCTGCCATCTGGGGCTTCAGTCTCTGCAACCTGCTCTCTGTCCATTAAATAAGATTCAAACCATTTGCACGTACCCGCATCGGAACCATAATAGGAGTTTTGCAATATTGCATATCGACCGCTCTGAAGGGCGGCCCCGTGCGGAGGCTACAAGCTGCGTGTTGCAGGTCGCGCTACCACGTGTTGCAGGTCGCGCTACCACGTGTTCGTGGCGGCGGCGCTGATGGAGTACTAGTGCGGTGGCTACACGCTGCGTGTTGCAGGTCGCGCTACCACGTGTTGCGTGTTGCAGGTCGCGCTACCACGTGTTGCGTGTTGCAGGTCGCGCTACCACGTGTTGCGTGTTGCAGGTCGCGCTACCACGTGTTGCGTGTTGCAGGTCGCGCTACCACGTGTTGCGTGTTGCAGGTCGCGCTACCACGTGTTGCGTGTTGCAGGTCGCGCTACCACGTGTTGCGTGTTGCAGGTCGCGCTACCACGTGTTGCGTGTTGCAGGTCGCGCTACCACGTGCTGCGTGTTGCAGGTCGCGCTACCACGTGCTGCGTGTTGCAGGTCGCGCTACCACGTGTTGCGTGTTGCAGGTCGCGCTACCACGTGTTGCGTGTTGCAGGTCGCGCTACCACGTGTTGCGTGTTGCAGGTCGCGCTACCACGTGTTGCGTGTTGCAGGTCGCGCTACCACGTGTTGCGTGTTGCAGGTCGCGCTACCACGTGTTGCGTGTTGCAGGTCGCGCTACCACGTGTTGCGTGTTGCAGGTCGCGCTACCACGTGTTGCGTGTTGCAGGTCGCGCTACCACGTGTTGCGTGTTGCAGGTCGCGCTACCACGTGTTGCGTGTTGCAGGTCGCGCTACCACGTGTTGCGTGTTGCAGGTCGCGCTACCACGTGTTGCGTGTTGCAGGTCGCGCTACCACGTGTTGCGTGTTGCAGGTCGCGCTACCACGTGTTGCGTGTTGCAGGTCGCGCTACCACGTGTTGCGTGTTGCAGGTCGCGCTACCACGTGTTGCGTGTTGCAGGTCGCGCTACCACGTGTTGCGTGTTGCAGGTCGCGCTACCACGTGTTGCGTGTTGCAGGTCGCGCTACCACGTGTTCGTGGCGGCGGCGCTGATGGAGTACTACTGCTCCAAGGACAAGAACATCGCCTTCCGCATCTTCGAGCTCGGCCTCAAGAAGTTCAGCCACATCCCGGAGTACGTGCTGTGCTACATCGACTACCTGTCGCACCTCAACGGTCAGTGCCTCCCACCATCACCATCATCATCATCATCGCCATCATCACTATTATCACCACCATCAGCATCATCATCACCATCATAATAATCATCAGCATCATCATCATCACCATCACTATCATAATCATCATCGCCATCATCATCACCATCATCATAATCACTATCATCACCACCATCAGCATCATCATCACCATCATCATCATCGCCATCATCATCAGCATCATCATCATCACTATCATCATCATCAGCATAATCATCATCATCACCACCATCATTATCATCATCACCATCATCATCATCACCATCATCATCATAAGCCTATCTATAGCCACTTTAGATGTAGAATATTTGAAAACAAACTGCCAATCATTAAATTGAATTGCTTCTTAAAGGTTGGTTTTTTTGACCGATTTAATAGTTACTTTTATTGAAGGGTGTGGTCACAAACCACCAATAATTGAGAAGTATTGACAGTTTGTCGACAAACATTCTACATCGAGAGTGGCTGGAGTATAGTAGAGGGCTCCCCAAATCTGCGCCCTTCACCCTGTCTTCGGCTGGTCGAATCCAGCGACCGTTCGCAAATCATCACTCCACCCAGTTCCGGTCTCCACTCAAAAACTCGTTAATCCCCTCGGTTATCTTCAGCAGATAAGGCCAGCCCACTGCCACTTCAGCTTTCTGATCCTATAATGTCAGTGTTGCCAGATAAACTACAATTCACCTGCTCTGAACAGTCCGTGTTGCCAAGCTAGGAATCAAACGCCTAGACCTAGACAAAACGTGTCTTTGTCTTCACCCCATCCGAGAGTGCTCTCATAGAAACCAAAACCTGTGAATGAATGTCATTTTATAGCTCGATATCTAAATCTATTTACAGACCAATTTTTTTTAATAAGCCTCTTTTTCCTATTCCCTAGTTTGACGATCTTTCAAATATATTTTGACCTCTCAGTCCCCCCTTCCTACTTGTCACAGCTTGTTAAATTTATGAGACCCCTCCTCTCTAGCGTGAGGTAGCTCATGGCGGGCCCTGCAGTAGTGTAACGTAGGTTGTGGCGGGCCCTGCAGTAGTTTGTGGCGGGCCCTGCAGTGGCGTGGCGTGGTTGCGGCGGGCCCTGCAGCGGCGCGGCGTGGCTGCGGCGGGCCCTGCAGTGGCGCGGCGTAGTTGCGGCGTCCCTGCAGTGGCGCGGCGTGGTTGCGGCGGGCCCTGCAGCGGCGCGGCGTGGCTGCGGCGGGCCCTGCAGTGGCGCGGCGTAGTTGCGGCGTCCCTGCAGTGGCGTGGCGTGGTTGCGGCGGGCCCTGCAGCGGCGCGGCGTGGCTGCGGCGGGCCCTGCAGTGGCGCGGCGTAGTTGCGGCGTCCCTGCAGTGGCGTGGCGTGGTTGCGGCGGGCCCTGCAGCGGCGCGGCGTGGCTGCGGCGGGCCCTGCAGTGACGCGGCGTAGTTGCGGCGTCCCTGCAGTGGCGCGGCGTGGTTGCGGCGGGCCCTGCAGCGGCGCGGCGTGGCTGCGGCGGGCCCTGCCGTGGCGCGGCGTAGTTGCGGCGTCCCTGCAGTGGCGTGGCGTGGTTGCGGCGGGCCCTGCAGCGGCGCGGCGTGGCTGCGGCGGGCCCTGCAGTGGCGCGGCGTAGTTGCGGCGTCCCTGCAGTGGCGCGGCGTGGCTGCGGCGGGCCCTGCAGTGGCGCGGCGTAGTTGCGGCGTCCCTGCAGTGGCGTGGCGTGGTTGCGGCGGGCCCTGCAGCGGCGCGGCGTGGCTGCGGCGGGCCCTGCAGTGGCGCGGCGTAGTTGCGGCGTCCCTGCAGTGGCGTGGCGTGGTTGCGGCGGGCCCTGCAGCGGCGCGGCGTGGCTGCGGCGGGCCCTGCAGTGGCGCGGCGTAGTTGCGGCGTCCCTGCAGTGGCGTGGCGTGGTTGCGGCGGGCCCTGCAGCGGCGCGGCGTGGCTGCGGCGGGCCCTGCAGTGACGCGGCGTAGTTGCGGCGTCCCTGCAGTGGCGCGGCGTGGTTGCGGCGGGCCCTGCAGCGGCGCGGCGTGGCTGCGGCGGGCCCTGCCGTGGCGCGGCGTAGTTGCGGCGTCCCTGCAGTGGCGTGGCGTGGTTGCGGCGGGCCCTGCAGCGGCGCGGCGTGGCTGCGGCGGGCCCTGCAGTGGCGCGGCGTAGTTGCGGCGTCCCTGCAGTGGCGCGGCGTGGCTGCGGCGGGCCCTGCAGTGGCGCGGCGTAGTTGCGGCGTCCCTGCAGTGGCGTGGCGTGGTTGCGGCGGGCCCTGCAGCGGCGCGGCGTGGCTGCGGCGGGCCCTGCAGTGGCGCGGCGTAGTTGCGGCGTCCCTGCAGTGGCGTGGCGTGGTTGCGGCGGGCCCTGCAGCGGCGCGGCGTGGCTGCGGCGGGCCCTGCAGTGGCGCGGCGTAGTTGCGGCGTCCCTGCAGTGGCGTGGCGTGGTTGCGGCGGGCCCTGCAGCGGCGCGGCGTGGCTGCGGCGGGCCCTGCAGTGGCGCGGCGTAGTTGCGGCGTCCCTGCAGTGGCGCGGCGTGGTTGCGGCGGGCCCTGCAGTGGCGTGGCGTGGTTGCGGCGGGCCCTGCAGTGGCGCGGCGTAGTTGCGGCGTCCCTGCAGTGGCGCGGCGTGCCCTGCAGTGGCGCGGCGTGGTTGCGGCGTCCCTGCAGTGGCGCGGCGTGCCCTGCAGTGGCGCGGCGTAGTTGCGGCGTCCCTGCAGTGGCGCGGCGTAGTTGCGGCGTCCCTGCAGTGGCGCGGCGTGCCCTGCAGTGGCGCGGCGTGGTTGCGGCGTCCCTGCAGTGGCGCGGCGTAGTTGCGGCGTCCCTGCAGTGGCGCGGCGTGCCCTGCAGTGGCGCGGCGTGGTTGCGGCGTCCCTGCAGTGGCGCGGCGTGCCCTGCAGTGGCGCGGCGTGGTTGCGGCGTCCCTGCAGTGGCGCGGCGTGCCCTGCAGTGGCGCGGCGTGGTTGCGGCGTCCCTGCAGTGGCGCGGCGTGGCTGCGGCGGGCCCTGCAGTGGCGCGGCGTGGTTGCGGCGGGCCCTGCAGTGGCGCGGCGTAGTTGCGGCGTCCCTGCAGTGGCGCGGCGTGCCCTGCAGTGGCGCGGCGTGGTTGCGGCGTCCCTGCAGTGGCGCGGCGTGGCTGCGGCGGGCCCTGCAGTGGCGCGGCGTGGTTGCGGCGGGCCCTGCAGTGGCGCGGCGTAGTTGCGGCGTCCCTGCAGTGGCGCGGCGTGCCCTGCAGTGGCGCGGCGTGGTTGCGGCGGGCCCTGCAGTGGCGCGGCGTAGTTGCGGCGTCCCTGCAGTGGCGCGGCGTGCCCTGCAGTGGCGCGGCGTGGTTGCGGCGTCCCTGCAGTGGCGCGGCGTGGCTGCGGCGGGCCTGCAGCGGTGTCGTGTTGCAGAGGACAACAACACGCGCGTGCTGTTCGAGCGTGTGCTGTCGTCGGGCTCGCTGGCGCCGGAGAGCTCGGTGGACATCTGGAACCGCTTCCTGGAGTTCGAGAGCAACGTGGGCGACCTGGTCTCCATCGTCAAGGTGGAGAAGCGGCGCCAGGCGCAGCTGGAGAAGGTAAGCAACCTTTCAAAATAATCAATTAACAGCAGACAAGATGTGGTCAAACGCAAGCTTATATGAAATAAAAAACAATGTAGATTATATATATTTGACATAAGCAGAAGCTTGTTAAAGGCTGGGCCTATAACTAATTTTACCGCTAAATAGGTGTCTTAGGAAATATACTGTGAAATTGTTAAATAATAGTCATTTATTAGAATATTTTAGAAAGTCGGTTCTCTGAATCAATATACTGGGAAGTGGGTTTTCTAAATATGTGTAATGTTGTAACATCTCTATATGGTGCACCATCTAGAGAGGCCGTAATTGACGCAGCGAGCAACGGTCCTCGTGCGAAGCAAGCGGTTGCGGGTTCGATTCCCGCCTCGGGACGAATGTGGACGATCTGCAGATATTTATTATTTATTCATAATTTTTATAACCTATATGTTGTAACATCTCTAAGTTGTAACATCTCCATACATACCGTGCGTGTATAAGAGTGCGGTGCGTGCGTGTGCAGATCAAGGAGTTCGAGGGCAAGGAGACGGCGCAGCTGGTGGACCGCTACAAGTTCCTGGACCTGTACCCCTGCAGCATCGCCGAGCTCAAGTCCATCGGCTACACGGAGGTAACACCATGCAGATACCTTACTTCACCTTCGGAACACACAGATCTCTTTAGCAGCCTTGTCAAATGAATGTGTACTTACAATACAATTATGTATATGAAAACTAATGAATAATGTTGTAATGTCCCACAGGTGGCCTCCATCTCCAACAAGTCGTGGGCGCTGGGCGGGCCGCTGGCCGGCGTGTCGCCCGAGCTGGCCGCCTACATCCTGGGCCACAAGTGAGTGCGCGCGCGCAGGACGCGCAGCCCGGAGGGCCGTTACAGATACCTTTCAGTTCATCGGTGGGGGAGCACCGTTCCAAATCATCCTTTAGGTTTATTGTGAGGGGAGAGCCGTTCCAAATCGCCGTTTAAGTTTATTCTATGGGGGAGAACCGTTCTAGATCCCCCTTTCAGTTTATTATCTGGTTTAAGATAATTTATTTCTCATAAGAATAAAATTCACTTACATGAGAACACAACACTTAAATTTAACATTTATAGGGCTAATGTACGAGACATATAAATACATTGCATGAAATGTTTATACTTAATTAACTTATTTAAGTGACAAATTGTGGGTAGTCAAAACAGAGCTGAGCGCGTAACCAAGCAATGGCCATGCGACCGCTCCGCTCGTCACGTAGGTAAGTTAAGCAGTATGTTTCAGTTAAATATTTTATTTTTATAAACTACTGTTTTATAACATGATGTTTTAGATGTTTTTTGAATGTTGACATTGATTTGGCTTCTTTTATGTCCTTGGGCAATTTATTATATATTATGAGAGGGAGAGGCGTTCCAGATCATCCATTTAATTCATTATGAGGGGAGGGCCGTTCCAAAACACCCTTTCAGTTCAATCTGAGGGGGAGAGTCGTTCCATATCACCCTTTCAGTTCATTCTGAGGGGAAGATTAGTTCCAGATCACCCTTTCAGTTCTATATGAGGGGGAGAGCCGTTCCAAATCACTCCCTTTAAACAGTTTCTAAGGAGAGAACTATCCCAAATCACCTTATAAATAGTTTCTGAAGAAGAGAGCCGTTCTAAATCTTTAATACTTCCGACTTTAAATAGTTTTCGAGAACCATTCCAAATCACCCTTTCAGTTGATGATCAGTAGTGTTTGCTGTTTCAGTCCTGATGATTTAGATTCACAATTGCACCTGGTAGGTGGCGCTGCAAGGTGCGGTGCGATATGATGTTCGCTGAGTCAGCTAGTCTTTTTGGGGCGGTTCGCACTCCGAACGGCATTCCCTCATGTTCTGCTGAACCCCTACAGCGACTCGCCCCGACTTCGCACTTGTGCACTGACGAACCAATCAGCGGTAACTTTGCATGAAGAGTTAAAAAATATACTTATGTATTTGTTTTAACTCTAGTGTCATAAAGCAGTTAGTATTATAATATACTACGGTGTTTGTATGTATGTATGTATGTATGCGTATTGCAGAGATAACGACCCTATGAAGGACATAGCGCGGCCCGACACGAGCCAGATGATTCCCTACAAGCCGAAATCGAACCCGCTACCCGGGGAACACCCCATCCCAGGTAATGTGTATTTTTAATAACTTGAAAGATAATTTTTAATAAAAATTGATTTTAGATATTTTTCAACATTTCATATTCGCAATATTAGTGAATAAGCATTACTAAGGATCAACTAGTCGCGGAGGCAGTCGTCAGTGGGCGCGGCCTAAATGTATGCTATCTCACCTGACATAGTGTGTGTACCCGCGCGCTAGAATGAAATGCACAATGATTAATTCCTAAACTGACCGCGCAAAAATATGTGAAATAGACTTTTAGCACAAAAGTTATTACAGAAAAACTTGAGTGTAATCTTTTCAAAATAACATTTATTTCAACTGTTTATTATTATTTATTATTTAGTTTCGTCCAAGGTTGGGCTAAAATCAGTGTTGAAATACGAAAGTTTAGAAGCTTGTATTTTTGAAATAAATACTTTTTTTACGGTTTGGGGTGTATACAAACATAGATTATGACGAGATAAATTGAAATAATCCTTAGTGTTGGATGGTTAACGTCAAACAGTGGAGTAGTTACCCTTCCACGTTTGTATGGAAAGATGGGCGACTCGTTCATCCCTAAATATCAAATCAATAGCATCAGTAGTTCCCAAGATATCCAACTGTGACAAACGGTCAATCAAAGTCACACCACAAGGGTTACTTTTTTTCACTCTGTTCTTGAACCCTAATTATAAACCTCACATATGTTATAACGGCGAAAGTTTGTTTTATGTTTCTAACCTCTTCACTCAAACACTGCTTAAGGGATTAAGGCAGGCGTCCGTCACTCGCTCAAGGGCACGCGTTAAATGCCTACCGCTTTGCGAGGAGTCCGCGATACGCCAGTAGTTAAGGCTGCCACACGCCCGCTTGAGCGCACGCACGTTAAATGTTAAAACGTTTCTGTAGATGCCGAGACCCCGTAACTATTGTGCAGTGGATGGATGCCAAAGTTAAAAAACGAATGAAAAATTGTCATATTTCTCTTTATTATCAAAGATATTTTAAATCTTAAGTTTTTAAAATATTTTTTTCTCTTTCCTCTAAAAATGGTCAGAAAGTTGGAAGGTACTATGTAAATATTCGTAAATAAAGGAGTTCAGCTATTAAAACAGTATTGTTTGTATAAGAAATAGCTACTTATCACACACAAAATATGCCTGTAAAACTGTGGCTTTAAAAACAACAGTCCTAAAATCAAGCCAAAAGGGTAGCCAAAAGGTAGGTACCCACCGGAGAACAAAGATTCAAATCTTTGCTGGCGAAGTATTTGAATACCTAGGTTATAGATAAAGTGTGGTGTTATGTCCTGTTCGTTATGTCAAAGAATATAACTACTACCATAGTACACCTATTACTATACTGCGTACCTACGGAGAGTAGGTAGGTCCTTACCTCCCTATACAAAGGTCGCTGCTTTTCTTAACCGACTTTAAAAAAGAGGAGGTTGTTAAAATAACTGTTTTTTTCACCACATTCGTTTTATTATAAAAATTATCGTAGAAGCAACCCTAGCGACTCATTCGATGCCGCGTCACAGATTACTTGCAAGTAAGTGAGGCGGGTACACTCTTTCGCTCTGTGAACTGCTGGTATTATTAATACAATTTTGTAGGCTATTATAGTGTAGGTATTTTCGCTTTTGTATTGAAGTGATGTATCTGTTAGTTTCTGTAATCTGTGATTAAGGTGAAATTGCGTACCAGATGATGACCAGAATTAACAAATAGGCTACTTTGTATCCGGGTAGAACGCGTGCGAAGCGGGCCTTAGCTGGCGATACAATAACTATGGGTTGTCCTCCAGGCGGCACGTTCCCGATGCCTCCGTCGTGCGCGCACCTGTGCACCCTGATGCCGCCGCCCACCTCCTACCGCGGCCCCTTCGTCAGCGTCGACGTGCTGATGGGGCTCTTCAACCGCATCTCTCTGCCGGACAAGCGTGAGTACACCCCCGGGTGCTCCCAGGCGCCTCTGAGGAGGAGCCGTATTGCAAATTATTTATATTTATTTTTGAATTTTTGTGTGTGCAGCGCCGGCGCCGCGCGCAGAGGGCGGCTGCGACAGCAAGCTGTTCGACCTGGCGCGCTCCGTGCACTGGATCGTGGACGACGACGGACTCACCACCACCTGCTCCTCCAAGGTACCCCCCCACCCCCACCCCCTGCCGGCTGCGACAGCAAGCTGTTCGACCTGGCGCGCTCCGTGCACTGGATCGTGGACGACGACGGACTCACCACCACCTGCTCCTCCAAGGTACCCCCCCACCCCCACCCCCTGCCGGCTGCGACAGCAAGCTGTTCGACCTGGCGCGCTCCGTGCACTGGATCGTGGACGACGACGGACTCACCACCACCTGCTCCTCCAAGGTACCCCCCCACCCCCACCCCCTGCCGGCTGCGACAGCAAGCTGTTCGACCTGGCGCGCTCCGTGCACTGGATCGTGGACGACGACGGACTCACCACCACCTGCTCCTCCAAGGTACCCCCCCCACCCCCTGCCGGCTGCGACAGCAAGCTGTTCGACCTGGCGCGCTTTGTGCACTGGATCGTGGACGACGACGGACTCACCACCACCTGCTCCTCCAAGGTACCCCCCCCCCCACCCCCTGCCGGCTGCGACAGCAAGCTGTTCGACCTGGCGCGCTCCGTGCACTGGATCGTGGACGACGACGGACTCACCACCACCTGCTCCTCCAAGGTACCCCCCCCCCCCCCCACCCCCTGCCGGCTGCGACAGCAAGCTGTTCGCCCTGGCGCGCTCCGTGCACTGTGTTAAGTTAATCGATTTCTTGAATGGGCCTTATCTCTTGTCCTCATCATCTCCTTAATATTGTAGGGAATCCAAAGGTAAGACTTACATTTTAATAGTATTTTCCTGATCGGTGCCTGGTTATTAAATAAATTTAAAACGTTGTAATATAATGATTCAACCGTTTTATCTACGTCGCTACAAATAAGATTATTCCATTTAATATTTTCTAGGTCTTGATGAAAAATATCCAAATGTTTTATTTTATGTTTTTATGTATATCCGTCGGTAAATGATTACTTGTGTACAAGAAGGTGTTCCCCGCGCAGGCCCGGCGGCGCCGCGCCGACGACTCGGACTCGGACGGCGGCGCCGCGCCCCCGCTGCACGACGTGTACCGCCAGCGCCAGCAGAAGAGGGTCAAGTAGACCGCACGTCCCTCCCCCCCTAAACACCCCCCACTATTGGCTATTGTGCCGAAACCAACGACATCGACCGCCAGAGACAACAGAAGAGGATCAAGTAGACAGCACACACGCCACAAACAACAGTTCTCGGCGCAGCGACATAAAAATACCAGTTTTTTTAATGCATGACACATGATTCCTTGAGAATAATCCTAGTGAATATATGTACCTATCGTGACCGTGCTAATAAAGATCTGACGCCGTCGTTTCATCGTCTCAGCCGTAGGACATAGATGATGTCCTACTGGGAGGAAATAAATCCTTCTGAAATGTCCTTTCTAAATCTCCCCTCTGGACTTATTCAGATTGTATTACATTAGTCTTGAGGTCTGTGGGCAGTGTTTTTGACACAATATGTCAAAGTTACGGTGAGACCACTTACAGGCCGTCACCGGAAGATGTTGCATTTGAGGTGGTTTCTTTCATGCGAGAGCCTGTGGTGGCTGCAGGGCCGCTGTGCTGCTGGCGTATTATGAGCGATGGCGTTTCTTCAACCGCAACGCAATACATGCTGCGATTTAAGGCGTACAAAAGACGCCGCTAAAAACGCAACGTCCACGTCGCGTTGGCATGGCGCTACGGTAGCGTTGCGAAGTCGCAGTGCTAACGCTTGCCACTAGCGACGTCAACGTGGCGTATGCGCAACGTTGTCGCTGGGCAAACGTTCGATAAGCGCTAACGCTTGGTAGGGACCTAATCGTAGTCGCGGGCGGCAGTAGGTACGTACTGTTGATTGAATTCAAATCCGTCGTATTACACTGCCATTTCGCCATTTTATACTAAATTACTATTACATAGAATTTTTAAAGTAATTAAGTAAATCTAGGTATTATTTAAGATAAAAATGAATTGAAATGAATATATGTTTGCCAGTCGCTAGAGTAGTTCTAAAAATCTTTGTAAATTAGTTTCAAATTGTTATCTTATGGTATTAATAATTCACTATTTTCGAGACAGTTTACAGAAATTACTATTTGTTGAGCACTTTTTGATTGAATTTAATTTGTTCATGTTCGATCTTCGATAAGGTCATGATTTGACCCTTACGAATAGCTCACTAAGATCGCAATGTCTGGATTAGATCCAAGTTGCAGATCACAACAGATCAAAATGGCGAAACTTGCGAATGAATTGGGACATGTGATTTCCGTAAATGTAATTGAATAAGTAATAAAATGATTTTTATAAAAACTTGTGTTCTATTGACAACCTGACCAGTGCACGTGATAAAGTATTTATTTATCTCTGAACACGACATGAACTCGACAACTACTTCAGTCATTTGCATGAAATCATGAGGAACTAGCACAAATAAGTCGGCTGTGGTTGGTATTTACTTCTTTCACACTTTACATAGAGTTTTGCCATCAGAATTAGTAAAGATTCAAAGATTACGACGAAACATAGTTGTTGCCGAATCAAAGCAATGACATGATTCGGGCAGCTGGGGCCTACTTCTTGAGGTGATAAAATATCATAAAAACTGCCAATTATACAAGTATTCATCATTTCAGCCGTAAAACGTCCACTACTGAACTAAGGCCTCCCTCATGGATCTCCATGAGGGGTAGTTGCCATACTCACCACGCTTGGCAGGCGGGTTGGTGAGCGCAGTACCGGATGTTGATATACGGAAAGACGCTGCTGCCCATCTACCGGAGGTGTCCCTTAGCAGGCTCTTACTGCACCCGCGGGTAGGAGAGGAGGGGTAACATTCTACTGCCGGCACCCCACGGCTAATATGATACAAGTATTATTTAACATGTATACTAAGCCGAAAGGGGGTTATTCTGACCATCCTCAGGAGCAACTTGTTCTACGACTTTTCAGGATTCAGTGATTTTCATTTTTACAAGCTTTTATTTAGCTTGCTCTGTATGTATGTAACTATGTTCGCGGAATCTTGCAAATCAATTTTGAAGCAGATATCTTCAACCATTTGAGCTGAAATTTTGTATACATGTTTTACTTTGGATGACAATGTCGGTCATGTGACGTCACTCTGAATCCAACATGGCGGAACACCCATGATGGCGGACTACATAATTGTAATGTACCCCTATAATTTTATCTCCCTATAAGGCCTATAAGGTTATCAAATGAAAGGGCTTGCTGAGAATAATTCGAAAATGAAATGACGATACTCTGAATTTAACATGGCGGAACATCAAAGATGGCGGACTAGTTATTTTTAAAGCACTCCTATAATCATCATCATTATTCCAGCCGTAAAAAGTCCACTACTGAACAGGCCTCCCTCATGGATCTGAGGTAATTGCCACACTCACCACGCTTGGCAGGCGGGTTGGCGAGCGCAGTATGGGATGTTGATACACGGAAAGACGCTGCTGCCCATCTTCCGGAGGTATCCCTTAGCAGGCTCTTACTGCATCCACGGGCATGAGAGGAGGGGTAACATTCTACTGTTGGCACCCCACGGCAAATTAAATGACATCACTCTAAATCCAACATGGCGGTATACTAAAGATGGCGGAATAGTTATTCTTAATGCACTTACAATATGGGTATCGAATGAAAGGCGCATTACTCTAAATCCATTATGGCGGGCATGAGATGCACAGACATGAAACCAACTGTCCAGTGATAACTAAAAAGTAAAAAATAAATGTAAAGTAAAAAAAACTTTTTAACAAACAAGCTTTTATTTAAATGTACCCACTAAAAATAATAAAATACACATCTTCCTTTAAAGTTTAATGTCAACTTAAAACGTATTTACACAATATATGTAATAAAAAAGCTTGTCGCGTGTAAGAAGACACTATGGAAGATAGTGTACGAACTTGAATTTAGATACTAAACCATCTACAGTTAACATAGATGTAGACTTATCGACATCATCTCCGCCGTAGGACGCCCCCGGCAGAACATTAGGACTAGCTCATGGATTTCTAAGTAATGCCGTTGGAAGTGACCTGCGTCCACCGACTTGCGATCTGTACCGGGTTGTCTGCCCGGGATTACCTTATAGGCAACTTTTTATCCGGATAACGTGTGCGAAGCTGCGGGCCGAGGCCAGTATTTCGATAAAACAACCTCATACCTAGTATTTTTCATAAAAACAAAATAATGGATCAGCTATCTATTTATTGATCAAAGTGTTAACAACTTCGGAGTCGAGTGACCCAAATCAAAAACTATTCTTTAAACAATAATTTATTTCCTTAAAATTAAATAAATGTACATTATCTAAGGGAAACTTCTAGTCACTTGAGTACATAATGATTCTTCTAGTTATACCTATAAAGTCCCCTATTGAATAGAGCCAAGATACAACATGCATGTATTAATTCTAAAAAGGACATCACATAACGACATACATTTTCGCTCGCAGTAATATTCATACTACCCACATGTTCATAGAAAAAAATAAACAAAGGACTTAATTTGTTTTGGAAATCAAATGAAAATGTTCTTTAGCTGTCAATTAAAGACTAAAAGTATTTCACGCCTTTAGGAGAAAAGTGACCTAAATATAAAAAACTCTGGATCGTAATTATGTTACAGTTTTGTGGTAAAGGTGCGGCATGGTCTGCGGGACGATCTCGCCGAACACTTTTGACCCTTAGTTCTGTCGATCTAAATAATAAAATAAATACACATTGTCCCTTAGCTCTATTCATGGCGACTGCGAGAATGTCTCACACCTTTAGTAGAAAAGTGACCTAATACAAAAATCTCTTATGTTTTCGAAGTTAGGTCAGTTTTGCGGCATGGCCGGCGCCTACTGATTCGGAGTTGGGTCAGTTTGGTGGTAGGTAAGGGTAGTGTGCGCGGCGGCGGCGGCCTACCGGTCGATCTCGCCGAACACGACGTCCAGCGTGCCGATGATGGCCACGATGTCGGCCAGCATGCTGTTCCGGCCGATCTTCTCGAGCGCCGCCAGGTGCGCGAACCCGGGCGCCTTGATCTTGCACCTGCGAGCGCGGCCGCGTTATGTGTACGTCATCAATACATATTCAAATTAAATTAAATAAAGAATTATCACAATCGGATTACTCTGTAAAATGACATACATCCATCAGTGAGTGAACAATCGGTCATCCCAGAGCTCAAAATTAAGAAAAGTATTATCAAAATCAGACTAATTTGTAAAAAGTTATGCGTGGTCATACATACAAAAAAATATACAAGTCGACTTTAGAACATCCTCCGTTTTTTCGTGGGTTAATAAATAATAAATCATTTATTTATTTCGTGAATACGGGGATTACTCTCAACGTCGAAGTTTAATCTGATACGATTAGATTTTTCGGAACAGGCGTTCAAGCCTATGATGATGATTTTCATGAATTGGAATTGTATTTAGAGCGGGGACTAACGAATTGGGGTATGTGGGTGGGAACGGGGCGGATTAGAGTATTTATAGCGTATGTGGGGGGGATATGGAGCGGATTGGGTTATTTAGAGCTTTTGGAGGAATACGGGGCGGATTGGGTATTTATAGCGTTTGGGGAGATACGGGGCGGATTGGGGTAAACGGAGTATATGTAGGGATACGGGGCGGATTGCGGGTATGTGGGGGGGATATGGAGCGGATTGGGTTATTTAGAGCTTTTGGAGGAATACGGGGCGGATTGGGTATTTATAGCGTTTGGGAGATACGGGGCGGATTGGGGTAAACGGAGCATACGTAGGGATACGGGGCGGATTGCGGGTATGTGGGGGGGATATGGAGCGGATTGGGTTATTTAGAGCTTTTGGAGGAATACGGGGCGGATTGCGTGTATGTGGGGGGATGAGGGAGGCGACGTGGTCTATGCGTACCTGTAGGGCTTGGAGCTGCCGTCGGAGACGAGGTAGACGCCGAACTCGCCCTTGGGCGCCTCCACGGCCGTGTAGGTGGCGCCGGGCGGCACCGAGTAGCCCTGCGTGAACAGCTTGAAGTGGTGGATCAGCGCCTCCATCGACGTCTGCGGGTGGGGCAAGCATTGTTATCAACGGAGCTGAACAAAAACGGATAAGCTATTTGGCAAATTTTTTCCATTTTAGCATCGTGATCTAAGTGATAAACGCGCAAAATCATTATCATCTCAGCAGTAGGACTGCTGTCTACGTCGGACACAGGCTCCCCTTATGGTTCTGCAAGACCATGAGGGGATCGTTGCCATACTTCTTTCCCTCACTTGAAAAAAATATCTGAAGCGAACGAATTCAATTATGTGCTTTATTCAATGCTTGTAAGAAGAACAAGAAAATTGACTATTCTGTGTAGGTTTTTGCTCTATTGAATAACCACTCATTGATCTGCAAGATCATGAGAGGGTCGTTGCAATACTCGGCGCGCTCGGCAGCCGTTGGCAAGCGCGGTACGGGCCGCCGCTGGCCGCCGTCCGGAGGCGCCCCGACGGACGGGCCTCGTTACCTTCATCTCCTCGCGCGAGGGCGGGCACAGCTTGGCGTCGTCGCAGCGCACCTCGCCGGGCGGCATCTGGTTGAGGCACTGCTCGATGATGCGCAGCGACTGACGCATCTCCTCAACGCGGATCAGGTACCTGCCGACACACGCACATCATCAACCATGTAACTTGTGAGGTTATACGAGGCCGAGAAGTGGAGAGATACTGGGCGTATGTGGTGTTATAAGAGACAGATTTGTAGGGGATACAAAGGATACGGGGCGGATATGTTAGATTCGGGGCTAATGTGCGGGACACGAGGGGGTATACAGCGGTTGAGGAGGTATGCGGGGTGGATGTGGTGTTATACGAGGCAGATGTGCCCTACTTCTAACACTTCGGATACGGGGCAGATATGGGGGCATGAGGGGTGGATGTGGCGGAATACGGAATGTATGTCGGGTTGAACCAAGGCGAAGTGGGGGGATACAGAGCGGATGAGGGGGGATACGGGGCGGATGGAGGGTGGCTGTGGTGGGCTACGGGGTGTATGTGGGATTATACGAGGTGGATTTGGGGGATACATGACTAATGTGGGGGTATTTAGTGCGTACATGGGGGGATACAGGACTAGCGTGCGGGATACAGGGCGGATATGGAGGTTTGCGGAGCGCACTGACCTGTCGTAGCAGTCCCCCTGCGTGCCGATGGGCACGTCGAAGTCGACGAGGTGGTAGGCGTCGTAGGGCTGCGTCTTGCGGAGGTCCCACTTGATGCCCGACCCGCGGAGCATCACGCCGCTGGAAGGACCGACACAAGGGTTCATTATTTAATTAAGTTTATTTAATGGAATTTAATTATATTAAACTAGCTTCCGCCCGCCGCTTCGCATGCGTTGTACCCGGATAAAAAGTAACCATGTGTTAATCCTGGTCAAAGTTAATACATGTGCAAAGTTTCAGCTGAATCCGTAGGGTAGATTATGCTCCGCGAGGGAGGTGGTGTGCAGCAGTAGTTACCTGAAGCCGTAGTTGAGCGCGTCCTGCGCGGTGACGACGCCGATGTCCTTGGTGCGCTGCACCCAGATGCGGTTGGTGGTGAGCACGTCCTCCACCTCGTGAGGCGCTCCGCGAGGGAGGTGGTGTGCAGCAGTAGTTACCTGAAGCCGTAGTTGAGCGCGTCCTGCGCGGTGACGACGCCGATGTCCTTGGTGCGCTGCACCCAGATGCGGTTGGTGGTGAGCACGTCCTCCACCTCGTGAGGCGCTCCGCGAGGGAGGTGGTGTGCAGCAGTAGTTACCTGAAGCCGTAGTTGAGCGCGTCCTGCGCGGTGACGACGCCGATGTCCTTGGTGCGCTGCACCCAGATGCGGTTGGTGGTGAGCACGTCCTCCACCTCGTGAGGCGCTCCGCGAGGGAGGTGGTGTGCAGCAGTAGTTACCTGAAGCCGTAGTTGAGCGCGTCCTGCGCGGTGACGACGCCGATGTCCTTGGTGCGCTGCACCCAGATGCGGTTGGTGGTGAGCACGTCCTCCACCTCGTGAGGCGCTCCGCGAGGGAGGTGGTGTGCAGCAGTAGTTACCTGAAGCCGTAGTTGAGCGCGTCCTGCGCGGTGACGACGCCGATGTCCTTGGTGCGCTGCACCCAGATGCGGTTGGTGGTGAGCACGTCCTCCACCTCGTCGAGGCGCTCCGCGAGGGAGGTGGTGTGCAGCAGTAGTTACCTGAAGCCGTAGTTGAGCGCGTCCTGCGCGGTGACGACGCCGATGTCCTTGGTGCGCTGCACCCAGATGCGGTTGGTGGTGAGCACGTCCTCCACCTCGTGAGGCGCTCCGCGAGGGAGGTGGTGTGCAGCAGTAGTTACCTGAAGCCGTAGTTGAGCGCGTCCTGCGCGGTGACGACGCCGATGTCCTTGGTGCGCTGCACCCAGATGCGGTTGGTGGTGAGCACGTCCTCCACCTCGTGAGGCGCTCCGCGAGGGAGGTGGTGTGCAGCAGTAGTTACCTGAAGCCGTAGTTGAGCGCGTCCTGCGCGGTGACGACGCCGATGTCCTTGGTGCGCTGCACCCAGATGCGGTTGGTGGTGAGCACGTCCTCCACCTCGTGAGGCGCTCCGCGAGGGAGGTGGTGTGCAGCAGTAGTTACCTGAAGCCGTAGTTGAGCGCGTCCTGCGCGGTGACGACGCCGATGTCCTTGGTGCGCTGCACCCAGATGCGGTTGGTGGTGAGCACGTCCTCCACCTCGTGAGGCGCTCCGCGAGGGAGGTGGTGTGCAGCAGTAGTTACCTGAAGCCGTAGTTGAGCGCGTCCTGCGCGGTGACGACGCCGATGTCCTTGGTGCGCTGCACCCAGATGCGGTTGGTGGTGAGCACGTCCTCCACCTCGTCGAGGCGCTCCGCGAACTTCGACGCGAACTCGAAGATGTCGTCCATCAGCCCGAGCGGCATGTCCTGCGAATCATGTTGACGTTACACACGGCGCCAGCTAGCCCGGAAGGAATCAGAGCTTGTGTATAGCACATGGTTGATAGAATACTAGGTTAATTTCTAATTAATTCATATTGTGCCTACTGTTGACACCGGTCGGCATTCACCAGGCACACGCCCTGAGGCGGATGTGCAGTCACCAGACACACGCCTTGGGGCGGATGTACACTCACCAGAGCCACGCCGCCGGAGCGAATGTACACTCACCAGAGACACGCCTTGGGGCGGATGTGCACTCACCAGACACACGCCCTGGGGCGGATGTGCACACACCTTGGGGCGGATGTACACTCACCAGAGACACGCCTTGGGGCGGATGTACACTCACCAGAGACACGCCTTGGGGCGGATGTACACTCACCAGAGACACGCCTTGGGGCGGATGTACTCACCAGAGCCACGCCGCCGGGGCGGATGTACTCACCAGACACACGCCTGGGGGCGGATGTGCACTCACCAGACACACGCCTTGGGGCGGATGTACTCACCAGAGCCACGCCGCCGGGGCGGATGTACTCACCAGACACACGCCTTGGGGCGGATGTACTCACCAGAGCCACGCCGCCGGGGCGGATGTACTCACCAGACACACGCCTTGGGGCGGATGTACTCACCAGAGCCACGCCGCCGGGGCGGATGTAGGCGGCGTGCATGCGAGCCCCGCTGACGCGCTCGTAGAACTCCATCATCTTCTCGCGCTCCTCGAACAGCCAGAAGAACGGCGTCAGCGCGCCCACGTCCAGCGCGTGCGTGCCCACCGCCATGATGTGGTTCACACGCCTTGGGGCGGATGTACTCACCAGAGCCACGCCGCCGGGGCGGATGTAGGCGGCGTGCATGCGAGCCCCGCTGACGCGCTCGTAGAACTCCATCATCTTCTCGCGCTCCTCGAACAGCCAGAAGAACGGCGTCAGCGCGCCCACGTCCAGCGCGTGCGTGCCCACCGCCATGATGTGGTTCAGGATGCGCGTGATCTCCGCGAACAGGGCTGCGGACGCCAGAACACATTTGTATAAGGGGGGCCCAACGAAACTTTAGCTGATTCATTGTGTAAAAAATAGTGATACGAGGTTTTATTTTTATTGCATTTTGTGTTTTAGGGTGGAAACAATAAATGAATCTGAATCGTCATGATGTGGATGCGCGTGATCTCTGCCAGCAAGGCGGGAAAACGGCAGTCACTCACGTAGATCGGCTTCTACAGTAATCTCAAAACTTGGGTCAATCTAAGTCTAAGACCAAAATGTAGGGGCTTGTAGCGCGATTATATACTTGGCGCGCATCGGGATGTCGATGTTGAGCAGCTTCTCGATGGCGAGCGAGTAGCACTGCTCGTTGCACATCATGGACACGTAGTCCAGCAGTGGGCGTGGGGCGGCTGGGCTGTGCTGGGTACTCACTGCGGATGTACTTGGCGCGCATCGGGATGTCGATGTTGAGCAGCTTCTCGATGGCGAGCGAGTAGCACTGCTCGTTGCACATCATGGACACGTAGTCCAGCAGTGGGCGTGGGCGTGGGGCGGCTGGGCTGTGCTGGGTACTCACTGCGGATGTACTTGGCGCGCATCGGGATGTCGATGTTGAGCAGCTTCTCGATGGCGAGCGAGTAGCACTGCTCGTTGCACATCATGGACACGTAGTCCAGCAGTGGGCGTGGGGCGGCTGGGCTGTGCTGGGTACTCACTGCGGATGTACTTGGCGCGCATCGGGATGTCGATGTTGAGCAGCTTCTCGATGGCGAGCGAGTAGCACTGCTCGTTGCACATCATGGACACGTAGTCCAGCAGTGGGCGTGGGCGTGGGGCGGCTGGGCTGTGCTGGGTACTCACTGCGGATGTACTTGGCGCGCATCGGGATGTCGATGTTGAGCAGCTTCTCGATGGCGAGCGAGTAGCACTGCTCGTTGCACATCATGGACACGTAGTCCAGCAGTGGGCGTGGGGCGGCTGGGCTGTGCTGGGTACTCACTGCGGATGTACTTGGCGCGCATCGGGATGTCGATGTTGAGCAGCTTCTCGATGGCGAGCGAGTAGCACTGCTCGTTGCACATCATGGACACGTAGTCCAGCAGTGGGCGTGGGGCGGCTGGGCTGTGCTGGGTACTCACTGCGGATGTACTTGGCGCGCATCGGGATGTCGATGTTGAGCAGCTTCTCGATGGCGAGCGAGTAGCACTGCTCGTTGCACATCATGGACACGTAGTCCAGCAGTGGGCGTGGGCGTGGGGCGGCTGGGCTGTGCTGGGTACTCACTGCGGATGTACTTGGCGCGCATCGGGATGTCGATGTTGAGCAGCTTCTCGATGGCGAGCGAGTAGCACTGCTCGTTGCACATCATGGACACGTAGTCCAGCAGTGGGCGTGGGGCGGCTGGGCTGTGCTGGGTACTCACTGCGGATGTACTTGGCGCGCATCGGGATGTCGATGTTGAGCAGCTTCTCGATGGCGAGCGAGTAGCACTGCTCGTTGCACATCATGGACACGTAGTCCAGCAGTGGGCGTGGGCGTGGGGCGGCTGGGCTGTGCTGGGTACTCACTGCGGATGTACTTGGCGCGCATCGGGATGTCGATGTTGAGCAGCTTCTCGATGGCGAGCGAGTAGCACTGCTCGTTGCACATCATGGACACGTAGTCCAGCAGTGGGCGTGGGGCGGCTGGGCTGTGCTGGGTACTCACTGCGGATGTACTTGGCGCGCATCGGGATGTCGATGTTGAGCAGCTTCTCGATGGCGAGCGAGTAGCACTGCTCGTTGCACATCATGGACACGTAGTCCAGCAGTGGGCGTGGGGCGGCTGGGCTGTGCTGGGTACTCACTGCGGATGTACTTGGCGCGCATCGGGATGTCGATGTTGAGCAGCTTCTCGATGGCGAGCGAGTAGCACTGCTCGTTGCACATCATGGACACGTAGTCCAGCAGTGGGCGTGGGCGTGGGGCGGCTGGGCTGTGCTGGGTACTCACTGCGGATGTACTTGGCGCGCATCGGGATGTCGATGTTGAGCAGCTTCTCGATGGCGAGCGAGTAGCACTGCTCGTTGCACATCATGGACACGTAGTCCAGCAGTGGGCGTGGGGCGGCTGGGCTGTGCTGGGTACTCACTGCGGATGTACTTGGCGCGCATCGGGATGTCGATGTTGAGCAGCTTCTCGATGGCGAGCGAGTAGCACTGCTCGTTGCACATCATGGACACGTAGTCCAGCAGTGGGCGTGGGGCGGCTGGGCTGTGCTGGGTACTCACTGCGGATGTACTTGGCGCGCATCGGGATGTCGATGTTGAGCAGCTTCTCGATGGCGAGCGAGTAGCACTGCTCGTTGCACATCATGGACACGTAGTCCAGCAGTGGGCGTGGGGCGGCTGGGCTGTGCTGGGTACTCACTGCGGATGTACTTGGCGCGCATCGGGATGTCGATGTTGAGCAGCTTCTCGATGGCGAGCGAGTAGCACTGCTCGTTGCACATCATGGACACGTAGTCCAGCAGTGGGCGTGGGGCGGCTGGGCTGTGCTGGGTACTCACTGCGGATGTACTTGGCGCGCATCGGGATGTCGATGTTGAGCAGCTTCTCGATGGCGAGCGAGTAGCACTGCTCGTTGCACATCATGGACACGTAGTCCAGTCGGTCGAAGTAGGGGAGCGCCTGCGTGTACGTCTTGTACTCGATGAGCTTCTCCGTGCCGCGGTGCAGCAGCCCGATGTGCGGGTCGGCCGCGCGCACCGTCTGCACACCCACACACACACACATGTATACGGGAGGAACGTGCCTCTATTAGCAGAGGGAGATACTGATGCCGGAATAGAGTTAATCTCGCATATCTATGACGCTTGGGAGAAGTCGCAACGTGTTTTTTGCGACCTTTCAAAAGCATTTGACTGTGTACACCATGAAACATTGATCAGGAAATTGCGTCACTACGGTGTTAGGGATATCTCTTTGGATCTACTTATTTCTTATCTCAGTAACAGGATACAAAGAGTTAATGTTAATGGAGAACAATCTCCGGGGTACATATGTAGTTACAAGGGGTGTACCGCAGGGATCAATTCTTGGACCTTTTCTATTTTTAATTTACATTAATGATCTACCCTATCTTGTCAGAAACAATCACGAGATTGTATTGTTTGCCGTGGGGTGCCGGCAGTAGAATGTTACCCCTCCTCCTACCCGTGGATGCAGTAAGAGCCTGCTAAGGGACACCTCCGGAAGATGGGCAGCAGCGTCTATCCGTGTATCAACATCCCATACTGCGCTCACCAACCCGCCTGCCAAGCGTGGAGAGAATGGCAACTACCCCTCATGGAGATCCATGAGGGAGGCCTGTGTTCATCAGTGGACGTTTTATGGCTGAAATGATGATTGTTTGCTGATAACACTTCACTTATATTCAATCGCTCTACCTAATGCAAAACAGGGCGACATCAACCTGTTTTACATTAGGGAGAGTAAATCCAATTCATTTTGTTTTATTTTCTTCAAATAATAGGTCATTGACACTAAACCAATTAAAGACTTTTGGGATTGCATTATTCAACTCATCTCTGCATTAATGCAATCTGATCCGGTCAATTCCACAGTATTTTTAGGTATACACATAGATTCTACCCTTCAATGGAAACTACAAATTGATACACTTGCATGTCGGCTTAGTTCAGTAGCTTATGCAGAACAATAAGCTACAGCTAGACTGGTTTATTTTTGTTACTTCCATAATGTGATGTCATGTGGTATCCTGCTTTGGGGAACGGCCGATATACAGACAATCTTCGTCCTTCAAAAAAGTTTCATCAGGGAATGAGTATTGCCCATAATAGATGTTGCAGGGTTAAGTGATATACGTATCCAGGTTCACACATTCCACAAAGGCTGAGGATTTAGTGGAATATATAATAAGTAAAGCGGAAAATCAATTACTTGGAAAGGGTTGAACAGTTGGACTCGCGTCATTTAGATTTTAAATCTTTTGTTCCGAGTGCCGATATTTCAACCTTTACCAAAGAAACGTTTTGGCCGAAGAACATGCTGTATCGTCGCTTTTGCGGGCGACCACAGGTTGCCGAGTTTCACGTGTCCGACCTTGCGTGCTAGTAAATAAGTTTTATGTGTATGTTTGGCTATAAAATAAATGAATAATAATAAAAATATTTATTCACAAAGTAATTATAGTAAATAAAGGTACATAATGGCCAGCAATTTATCTTTCATACTTGTACAAAACCTCTCAAAGTCTTATTGACTCCTCGGTCTATGTTTACTCTTGTGTTTAGACGCGAGGGCTCAAACTCTCGGCTTCTTGAAAGATATAGGTAGCGTAGGTTATAGGTAGGGTTGGTAGACTATAAGCTATAATAATATATTTATATAAGCCGTAGAATAAGTTACGATTTGTATGTTATTTTTACCTCTCCGTCGAGTTCGAGCACGAGGCGCAGCACGCCGTGCGCGGCGGGGTGCTGCGGACCGAAGTTCAGGATCATGTTGCGGACCGTCTTCTCGCTCGGACGCACGATGCCTGCACACAGATACCTACAACTTTACTTGCTGAGAAGGGACGATGGAACATGGACTAAGGCCGGAAGAGAATGGTGGCCATGGCATTACAAGAGACATGGCGCGACCTAGAGGCAGACCACCCGCCCGTTGGTTAGTACTGTTGAGAGTCAGCGGACGAGAATCGCAAGGGACCGTACACAATGGCGCATAAAAGAGGAGGCTTAAACCAAGCAGTGGGTACAAACGGGCTGAAATGAAGATGATGATGAGTAAAAAGTGCCCCCCGTGACACTCATGGGGATCGTCACCGAGCTCCTCGCTTTCGCTCGCTCACGCGTGAGGTGGCGATCCGGGGACTGGAGGCCATGCGTAGGCAGTAGCGGATTTACAAATTTGCCGCCCCTCCGGTTCATGACAACTTAATCTTAAAATGTCAGGCCAATCAATACGACTGAATCTCATAATGTCTGCCGCCAGTAGGCTATTACATTTTTGCCGCCCCTACCTAAAAATAAGAATCAATGAAATTGCAACTTTATGGTTTGTGCTCTATCGTCCTCATTAGCTCTTTTCCGTTATAAGTTGGTATTATAATTATTTTTTTTTGTTTTTTCGAGACTCGTTTTCTCTGTGTACATAATATATTTTTTGCTTCTCTAAGACTAAAAGAGTAAATAGTCTAAATTTACCGCCCCCTAGAATCTTCCGCCCTAGGCTCCACCCTACTCAGCCTATTGATAAATCCGGCACTAGCGTAGGAACTTCTACTATGTAGGCGGTTCACACACTGCTACACATTACGCTGCGTGTTGCGTAAATGCGTATTCTAGTTGCTTCTAAGTATCTCCGTTTGTATAGAAAACACGCACAGTCCAACACACCGAAAACGCATCTACGCGCGTTCATGCGTGTCACGCGCGTAGGTGCGTAAAAACACGCACCAACGCGCGTAGGTGCGCGGCGAGACGCAAGGTATGGCACACCGAGCGCAGTGCCGTGCGTGATTTTGGAAGGGCTTGACGTGTCTTTGAAAATGGATCTCGATATCGATCGATTTGTAATCGAAAATCGAAAATCACCCAGCTATTTAGAATATGAAATGCGATGAATACAGTGACAGAGCGCAGAAAGCGAAACAATGGGAGGAAGTAATAAATATGTAATATAGGTATATATTTTTTTACTTTAATGTGTTTATTTAGACAATAGTAATAAATTTAATAGTCTAATAGTAATTTTTAAAACGACTATTTCCGGTAAGCTTGTGCTGACCGTATATAGCCTGGTTTGAACTATAATTGTATCGATAAAACTATATAATTATGTATTTTTAGGGTACTGTACCCAAAGGGTAACCGGGGCCCTATTATTAGTAATAGGGCCCCGGTTACCCTAAAGTAGCAATAGATTCGATAACATAACCAGTAACGTTAATATTCTAACCAAATTCATTACATCGACTAGGTATGTCATATTATTATTTCAACTTATGTAATACTTAAGGTATGTATTTCAGCTTAAGTTTTTGAGATATGCTGCAGCACGTATATAATTATTTTATTTCCCAACGTTCGTACATAACATCTCCGTCACAGCACTGCTGTCCACGCCCACAGCTGGGCACAGCCCTTCCTCCCTCGTGGAGCTCCAGTGCTGTCCACGCCCACAGCTGGGCACAGCCCTTCCTCCCTCGTGGGTCTCCAAGACCATGAGGTATCCCTCATGCCTATCGTTGCCATACTCGCCGCGCTTGGCAAATGGGTTAGCGAGCGCAGAACGGGATGTTAATACACGGAAAGACGCTGCTGCCCATCTTCCCGAGGTATCCTTTAGCAGATTCTTACTGCATCCACGGGCAAGCGAGGAGAGGTAACATTCGACTGCCGGCACTACACGGCAGAGAATGATTTAAGGAAAACGTTGAAACACAAGTTTAAATTTTTTATTTGACAATGTTAGTACCAATTTTCAAGAATTTCAAGTAAAATATTAAGTTTCCCATACAAAGTTTCATCCCTTTACTCACGGGAAGGACTGATTTTTAAAATATTCTGAATTACATTTGTTTATTTTTATGTACCAATATTTATTCAAAATATCTTGTAAATCAAGTAGAAAACTATGATTTTCCAACCTTACAAACTCTCATCCCCTAATTTTCCACTCAGGGGGTGATTCTTATAAAGGCTTTCCGCGTTGTGTTTAGTAATTTTGGTATCCAATATGTGAAATTTCAAGTAAATCAAATGAAAAAATATATTATTATTCCCAGATAAATTTTTCATCACCTATTATTTTCACTTAGGGGATGCTTTTTGAGGAATTCTGAAACAGGTTCATTAAGTTTTAAATTCTAATATATGTGCAAAATTTTACGATTTTTGAGGGAAAATTAACGATTTTTCTATACAAACTTTCATCCCCTTCATAGTCCAATCTATTCCTATACTAAAATTCATCCAAATCGGTTCAGCGGTTTAGACGTGAAAAGGGAACATACATACATACAATACATCCACACTTTCAATCTTATATATTAGTAGGGATATCATTTGTCTAGCACTCACAACACAAGCTCTGCTTAGCTTGGGGCTAGATGATGCTGTGTGAATTGTCCAGCATTATTTATTTATTTTCTATAAATTTTCATTTCTGCTATAGAACTGCTTCCACGTCCATTGCCTGAGCTAGACATAGGCTTCCCTCATGGAGCTCCAACATCATTAAAGGGTTGTTGCCATACTCGCCACTCCTGACAGGCGGGTTGGCAACCACATTGAGGGATGTTGATACACGGAGACGCTGCTGCCCATTTTCCGGAGGTAACCCTTGGCAGATTCTTAGTTGCCCTTGCCACCTTACAGCAAGTGAAAATAAATAATGAATTATTATTACAGTTGTTACCATCATAGGGCGAACTAAAAATACATAATTAAGTATTATAATCTTTCACATTAAATATTTACAGGATATTTACCAAGATTTGAGTATTTTTATCGAGAAACTCAAAAAGACTCAAATCATGGTAAGTATCCTGTAAATATTGCATTAATATTATTGTAAGGTGCAAGTCGTTACCATCGTAGGGTGGGTGCTTCAGCAATGAGGTGACGTCATCGGGGTAGATGACCGCCCCCTCAAACTGCTTCACGAACTCCGGGTCCGGCATCCACCTGGACGCGTTGCGCTGGGAGCTGGAACACACCACACATTATTATTATTATTATTTAATCCACTGCAGCATAAGCAGATGTTTTTTTAACTATATCGTCCCATGGCTGGGCATAGGTCTCCCCAAATCTCTCCAATCCTCCCTAGAGATCTTCCACCAATTTCCATTAAAATTGTACATGTGTTTACGCATTAATTACTTATTCTTTTTGTACCCCACTACAGGAAAGCCAAAAGATCTGAACATGTTTTTATGTCGCCACTTAAAGAAGAAAATAGGATATTGCAAGATGACATCATTTCTTATTGCCGTTGAACCGAGCAACACTAGGCCAAGGGTCAATATCATTCAAATAAGCATCTATGGAGTAATAGGCTTTTTCTATGAGATTTTGTTTTATAAAAAGCTTAAATCTATGAATTGTTAGTTCTGTCGCCTCAGATTGAAGCTTATTATAGAAACGCACAGTTTCCCATAAAGGATTTATTTACTTTTTGTAGCCTAAATTTAGGTACGTGCAATTAATTTTTGTTTCTTGTATTTATGCTATGCACATCACATCTCTTGATCTGCAGATGTAATGTCTCCGGTGTGCATATTTATCTGTGTAATAAGTATGCATTTACATTTAAATGTATTCAATAAATCATCTGGTACTTATCCATAACACAAGCTCTGCATACTTTACAACTCGATGAAACACAGATTCTTTATACACAACATGTAACATTGCAGTGAAATGTCCAGCATTATCTTTTTACTAAAAACTATTTATTAATAAACAGCGTAGTCGCCGCCTTTGGAAGACTGACGAGACTTCACAGATCGGTTCCTGTGAAGCAGCTGTTAATATTGTATTTTGTTATTGTGAGTAAACAATGTCTGATATCAATTTAGGTCATTCCCTGTACAGAAATATTAATATTTACTAGTTAGGTAACGGTAAAAACGGCTAGTTTTGACTAAATTATTGTTATGAACTAAAATTTGCTAGCAACCGTAACCTCAAAGTTACATAATTTTTATATGACAATTCTGCGGTAACTGGTATGAAAATGTATTATTACTGATCAAAACCACTCACTTCACATTATAAACTGCCGGAATATTCTTCAAAAGACACGCTTTTGGACCGAAATTCGAGGACTTTCGCAACAAAACATTGACAAAGGAGGCCATTTTTGACGGGACTGATTACACATTCCGTTCCGTTTCACGTAGCGAACTAGAACTGTCAAATAAAATGGCAATAAGCGGAAAACGTTCCGTTACTAGCCTATTAACCGGTTGAACATCTGAAACACAGAACACTACGCACCTTCACAAATAAATAATCACCCATAAATAGACCTTATATAAGGTCTATTTATGGAAAAAACCCGAAATCCCGAATTTTTGGATTAGGTCATAGGTATATACACTATACTATACTATACTATACTTGTGAAGGTGCGACTAACTGAAACCTTAGACAAGATAGATAAGGACAAGGCACGCGCCTTAATAATAATAATATTTTCTTTATTTTAGACTTCATACATAGGTCCATAGAATAGGTACATAAAATTGGGATATAATAATCAAATAGTCACCTTAATTTACAGAAAGCATCGTCAAATTGAAACAACAACACAATAATCAAAACAAGAAAAGATATAAAAATAAAAAATAAGGAATATTTACAATAATTATTTGGCAATTGCAACTTTATATTATTATATATAAGTAGTTGCACTTTATATTACTATTATATGTATTAATAGGCGCACGCAATACAAAAAAATCTGCCATTTATAGCGGGGGGAGAAGAAACATACACATTGAAACCTACACGCATGAAAATAGTTTGTACTGTTTGTACTTTATAAACACACACAGGCACATATTCTCAACACTAGTTTAAAATTTGAGTAAAATACGCAACGCTACGCACACTATACTACATGCAAATAATCTCTAAAGTGATACCAGCGTCTAAATAAATAAATAAATAAATCATTATTCACCCATTTTTTTTTTTATTTTACTTAATCGATGTGGGCTTCGTTGTCGGTGGAATTACATTAAGTAGAAACAATAAATCTATAAGTATTATTATGTTGGTATTTATAAAAAAACTATTTTAAATCTTAAATAGCCGTAACATTGCTACATTTTTATTACAAAATGAATGCTTTTACGCGTTAATATTGATTATTAAGTATCGCGTATTTAGACTTGACGAACAAGAAAAAGATGATGGATCCGACTATTAAATAACATTGTGAATACATATTAATGGAATTTATTCAATTATGATTTTATTGACATTGTTTATTCAAACTGACATTTTTATATCTATTTTTATTAAAATTAAATTAAATTTTAAGTTTTTTTATAATAGGTATCACATTTTAATAATACTTATTTATTGTATAGTTAAATGATTGATGCATGCTGTTTCTAATAATTTAAGTATCTTATGAATTGTGTTTGTTAATGTTTGTATGCCCTAGTGGCAGAATCTAGAGAACGAAATGTATTACCACCTACCACCTAACTATTTGTACCTGATTCACAAACAATAAATGAATTATGAATTATTATGAAAAGCATTTTTAACTGAAGGTTATTATGTGTTATTGCGGATTACAGAGCTCCGAAAAAATAATAACAACCAATTTAACCAATGAGCATTTATTTTCCCTAAATCGATGGGTACCTACTACTTTATATCAACTATTTAATTACTGTTAGGGTTACACCAGTTATAATTGGCTACTTAGATTGTTTCAAAATTACATCATAATTGTGAAAGTAGTTAAAATGGCGCTTAAGTCGTTTTAAGATTACATCAAACATGAAACCAGTAAAAAATGGCGCTTTAGTCGTTTTACATTCATCATTACCTACATCAAATATGAGACTAGTTAAAATTTGTGACCTAAGTCATTTTAAGATAACATTAAGGGAGAGTTTGCTAATACCGTGCCCCTAAGGGAATTCTTTGTAACTCAAAAGTGAATTTTCTGTAACTCAGCTCAGGTTAGGTTTAGATAAATTCGAAGTATTATATTATTTTCTTATGTAGGTAGATAATTTATCTGGCTACACTTACAAAACTTCAAATTCATCAAAAATAAACACACAAAAATAATACAAGCGAATATGTAACTAAAATATGGTAAAGCGCGGTATTATCAAACTGTTCTGTTAATATCGTGCCCCAGGTTAGTAATTTTGCGCTGGTCTGATAAAACTGCGCCTCTACAAATGACAATGAAATCATCAACTACGCAATAAGTCATTCAAAGAATGGAAGCCTGGAGCCCGAATCAGAAATATGTACAGACTCCTGTTTTCACAAATGTTTAGTATTGGCCTAAATGATTGACGTTTAAGTTATTTATTTTATTTTTGTATGGAAAAAAAAATATATGATAGTACTTATGTGTTTATTTTTATAAAATCAATTCAGTCTCAACATTACACTTCTCAGTATTGTGTTTCCTTATTAATGGCAATCAGCGGACTATCACTATCTGGAAGCGGACTAACCTATCACTATTGGCTAGTCATGGTATTAAGAATCAAGAATCAAGAATCAAAAAATACTTTATTCAGTGCGGCCGCATGGACCTTATTGACGCGTCACAAATTACAAAATAAAACAACACAAATAAATAGAATATAGCACATAATTGAATCTGTTCACTTCAGATGATTATGCCTGGGCATACACATATAACCAGAGAATTATCGGGAACATGCATAATTTCATAGACCACTGTATGCTTAAAACTAACAACATAGCTACCACATTAATCCTCCCAGCTACAATAACAGATCACTCGCCTATAGTAACACACTGGCTACTGAAACATTTTTGACAACATTATGTAATATAATAATTAAATATAAGTACTAAAACTATAAGAAAACCCAATTCTAAAGCTAATATGAAGCCATGGATCACACCCGGACTTCTTAAATGTATGAGAGGAAGAGATATGTATATCAATTTATTATAATTATGAAAGCTAGGATAAGTTAAACGGACTCATTTGACCCGGGAATAATTTGCATGCCTTAAACTGGTAAAACGTGTTTGGAACCTGTGTATTTACTGAATAACATTTTGACCCATGTTTGCGAATAAATGATTAAGTTACATAAAATACACAAAAAAAATCTAGACGATAAAACTTAAAAAAAAAAAACATATGTAGACTATCGGAACGTATGTAATAACACACTGAAAAAACTTAAAAGAACCTACCAACAACGAGAACTTAAAAAGAACGCCAATAATAAAAAGAAAACCTGGGAAACTATAAAAAGGATAATGTGACTTCTCAGTTAAAACAAACCCAGTGATGAACCTGCTGAAAACGGATAACAACAACACAGAAATAAAGCTTGACAGTATTAACAATTACTATAATAACGTTGGTGCAAACTTGGCGCGTGATACTCTAAGTGTTCTCAATACAAATGAGAACGACTTGGCAAAACAACCGACTGAATGTCGTTTGATTTGTTAATGAAGTGAGGCGAGGGGACGCAAGCGTGATCACCTCACCTCATCTCATATCATCTCACCTGACTTCGCCTCACCTCACCTCATCTCATCTGAGCTCTCTCATCTCATATCATCTCATCTAATCTCAGACCTCTCATCTCATCTCATGAGCACATTTCATTTAAGGCTTAAAGAACTTTATTCTCATAAGAACACAAATGTTTCACTTAAAATGAAATACATGAAATTACTTAATCTAAGTTTTAAAACTATTCCTTACAAAACCTCTGGTGCCTGGTGTTATATATAATCGTTTTTAAAACAATGCTTAAGATCCTACAATATCTTGTAACACAACAGACGCAAGCGCGACAAAAGATACCATAGATGATGACCATAATCGCTAAAAGAAAAAAAAAATATTAAAATTTATGATTGCTTGTTAATACTTCTTTGTTACTTCTAATTTTTTTTTCTCTTTACCTTTGTTTAGATTACATTGTGTGAACATATGCTTTATGTTTATTTTTATAGGTGTTTATACTATGACATTCTTTTATATTGTTTGGCAAATTATTAAATAACTGAGCACCTTCTAATAGTATGGTTTTTTACCATAATTTGTGCGTGTATTAGGTAACTGTAATTTTATTTTGTTTCTGAGATTATATTTTCCATAAAGGATACAATTCCAAAATGTCTTCCCAACGAGTCACACCCAAACGAAACAGTTTAATAATTATTCATCTATCTCTTTACAGGCCAGCAATAACTTCAGAAATAACACCGAATTTCAAAAATGACAACATACGTCAAAATGTTTTTCGTAGCGTTAATGAGATTTATTTTTGCCACCTCACCTCACCCCACCTCATTTCACCTCACCTCAACTGACCTCACCTCACCTCACCTCATTTCATCTCATATCATCTCACCTCACCTCACCTCGTCTCGTCTCATCTCACCTATCAATATCTTACATTACAATATCTTACATTTCCTAAAATAAAAAGTAACCTACAAGCTGGGGAACTAAAACACACACTCAGAAAAAGGGCTTGTCTAACACTTGACAAAGGCACACAACTAATTGAGACTTAGAAATCCAAAGCACACAATTGAGTGATGCGTGCTCTACATCTACATACATGTGATGATTTTTTTCGTATCCTACAGTAATGATTTAAA
>OY720263.1:0-25000 GCA_963082625.1 Pasiphila rectangulata | reverse complement strand
TCGGAGAGCCCACCGTGGCCTGTCATGATCTGTGTTGATAGATATGTAGGCTCCGTTTTGCGAACCACTTTGTACGCGTCTACAATGTTGGGGAAGAACATCTTGGTGACTCTACCGGTTTCACCAGACCTATATCTTAGGTTCCATTTGTCAAGCGATTCCAGACGAATCTGACGCTTGACAAATGAGACCGGGCACAAGTCATAGTCTGGGCGCTTCTTCTTGTTGACAGCAGCTTCCTTTGCCAGTAGGTCGGCTCGTTCATTTCCCTCCAATCCCGCGTGGGCTTTGATCCAGTACAAGGAAACTTCCTTGTTCTGGAGTCTGCCCGTTTCAATGTTGGCACGGGCCTCCACGGCTAAGGGATGGAGGGAGCTCGGATTCGCAATTGTCTCCAGTGCGGACCTGGAGTCGCTGAAGATTCCGAAGCTACATTCTGAGCGTTTGAGGGTTACTCCAGTGGCTTTCCATAGGGCATAGAGTTCGGCCTGATACACTGTGCAATGGGACGACAGTTTTAGCTTCAGGGTTTTGGTCTCGGCTTCCCCTTTCCAAATGGATAGGGCTGCTCCGACCTCACCTTCAAGTTTACTGCCGTCCGTGTAAATTTTTACTGCGTGGTGGTTGTGCAGGTCTACCTGTGTCTGGTCCGCCAGAGTCTCAAAAACTATGCTCCTATGGTCAGCTGGGTGTAATGTTTGTGCGTATGGTGTGAACCGCTCTACCTCCCGATCTCCCAGCGCCGGTCGTGGTATGCCCCTTCTTGCCTCGTACAGAGCGGCTGCTTCCTGTATTCGGAGGTCAAGTGGGAGCAACCCGGCCAGCACTAGTGCCGAGTTCAGGGAGACAGTGCGGTACGCTTTAGTTATTTTTTGAGCAAACCCTCGTTGGACTGCGTTTAGCTTTCGTTGGATGCCCAACTTCCGCGTTGCCGGTGCCCAGGCGCTGGCTGCGTACGTGATTACTGGCTCCACTGTTGCAGTATAGATAATACGTACGATTTCGGGGTGGAGTCCCCAGCTGACCCTGGCGGCTCTAGACAACTGCTTATATATGTTCAATGCCTTTTTGCAAATATTTGCAGTGTGGGCATTGAACGTCAGCTTGTTGTCTATCGTGAGCCCCAGGATCTTTATCTCATCCGTTATATCTATGGCGACCCCTCCCATGTTCAGGATTGGAGTGTCATACTTGAGCTTTCTTGTTATGATCATGGCGTTAGTTTTGTGTGGTGCGAAGCGAAGCTTATTTTTGACTCCCCAATCTCGAACATAGGCGAGGGCGGCATTTGCCTGTTGCGACACTTGAAGTGCTGTGTCAGCGTGGATTACCAGTACCACATCGTCCGCGAAAGCCTGGCAGTAGTCACCACGTTCCGATAGGCCTTTTAGTAGCGGGTCCAGAAGGATATTCCAAAGGATTGGACCCCCAATGGATCCTTGGACGCATCCCTTGTTGGTGTGTTTGGGGTGTTCCTTTCCAGCATACCTTACCTTGACCTTTCGATCTTGGAGGTAGCTGTCGAGGATCCTTCTAATGTTTACCGGACACTTAAGTTCCGCCAGCCTGGTACGGATTGCTGGCCACCATGCACTGTCAAAGGCTCCCTCTATGTCCAAAGATATCACCGCTATGAGTTTTTTCTCGTCTAACTTGCTA
The DNA here is from genome assembly GCA_963082625.1 of Pasiphila rectangulata. Classification (NCBI taxonomy): domain Eukaryota; kingdom Metazoa; phylum Arthropoda; class Insecta; order Lepidoptera; family Geometridae; genus Pasiphila; species Pasiphila rectangulata. The sequence goes on along the minus strand of OY720263.1, from coordinate 23,341 downwards.
CGAATGTGTCGAATCAGGTCATAGAGGGAGTCTTCCGTGCTCTTTTTTGGCATGAAGCCATACTGGCGGGGGCTTAGTGCCGGGATTACGTGCCATTGGATGCGTCTGATCACCATTTTCTCCAGGACCTTTCCCAACACTGGCAAAAGACCTATAGGTCTATACGATTTTGGCTTAGTATAATCGTCCTTGCCTGGCTTCCTCAAAACCACAACTGTGGCTTCCTTCCAGGCTTTCGGGAAGTAGGAAAGTGCCAGGCATTTGTTGGCCAGCGCAAGGAAGGTCTCGGGGTCCCGTCCAATAGCATGGCTGCAAATATCTGCCGTGAATCCATCAACTCCGGGGGCTTTCTTCGGGTTAAAGCTGTCCACCGAGGCACGTAGTTCTTCCATTGTAAACGGTGGGTCATGTTGTTCATCATGGCTCCAACCGTTTACTCGGTCGGCTAATAGTCTGGTCTCTCGGTGGTCAGCGTTGTCCGAGTCTTCTGAGTCCTCCGGGTAGAATGTTTCCGCCAGTAGCTTGGCTGATTCCTTCGGATCCGCCACCTTTTGGTCCTTAACTAGGAGGATGTCCTCCTGTCTAACATTTGTTCTTCCTATTACCCTATAGATTCCCTCCCAGACACTTTCTCTGTCCTGTTTTTCACAAAATTCCTTCCAACTCCTTATCTGGGCTTCCTTGGCTGCACTTTCATATTTTTCTTTTGCTTGCAGGTATTCGTCAACGACCTTTTGCCTGCGGACTGGTGCTGCACAGCGTACTCTCCGTTTCCTGGTGGTAGCTGCCTTTTTCAGTGCTGTTAACTCCTCGGACCACCACGGCAAGGTAAGTTTTTCAGTGTTTTTCTTTTTTGGTATAGTTTTATTGCATGATTGAGTTATGATATCTATGTATTTATTAACTGTTTTATCTAGTATATGTTTATCTTCTATGTTTTCTATTTCTTTTTTGTTTAGATTGTTTTCCAGCTGTAATTGGGTCAGTTTCTCACGAAACTGGCACCAATTTGCCTTCTTTGTGTTATAAATCCTTGTTGTTCTGTTGATGGTTGTGCCTTTTGATCTTTGTAACTTTATCTTGAAGGTCATGCCGTTGTGGTCCGAGCTCGTCATATCCTCTTCTACGGTCCATCCTTCCACCAGGTCTAGCAGATCTATTGTGCACGCTGTGATGTCAACGTGGCTGGTATATCTTTGATTTCCCCTTACAGTGTCGAAGGTCGGGAGGTTACCCTCGTTTAGTACCTGCAACCCGTATTCGTCTAGTGCCCCAGCCAAGTCTTCCCCTCTGCTGTCTGTTTTGTTACTTCCCCACCAGGGGCTTTTGGCGTTCGCATCACCCCCAACAATGAGTCTCATGGATCCAGCTTCCTCTGTGATCTTCTTAAGTTGCTCCAGGTATGGCTCTATTGGTTGGTCAGGTTCGAAATAGAAGGAGGCGACAAGAATTTCCCAGGCTGTCGTGCGGATTTTCACTACAGCGATGTTGTTCGTGGTGAGGTTTGGACATTGTATGACGTCCATTCCATTATCGAACACCGCTATCGCGGCTTTGACGACTCCGTTGTTTGATGTTGTGTTCTGGAAAATTCTTGTCCCCTTGTACTGCTTCATATTTTTCGCCCCACCTACATACGGCTCCTGGAGCAGCGCGAATGCTGTTTTCCTGTTGTTCGCCTGTATCATGAGCTCATCTGTGGCTAGTTTCTTCCTCTGGAGGTTCGCTTGCATGGCTAGGTATTGTTTGCCTCTGGTTTGTGTGCCCGTATCCACCTTAGCAATAAGCTATACTAGCCCTAGCTATTGCGTCCCATCGCTTCCTCACCGTGCACTCTGAGCTAAACGCATTGTGTTGTACTGTGTTTAGTTTTGCATGTTGGCAGTTGCAGCACGTTGGTGTATTTCCCGCGATCCATCCGTCGCATTCAGATTTCATGTGAGGTCCACCACAGTGGCTGCACTTCTCTTGTGTTTCCGTACAGAAACGCCTGCCGTGACCATATCCAAGGCAGAGCGAACATTGTACCAGCGGTGATTGGTCGCTAACCTTTACCCTTTGTAGGTCTATGTGGACCTCTCCGGCATCTATCATGCGATTCCATAGGACAGTGGATACTCGAACGATGATGTGGTTCGTATGAGGATTTCGTGACTTCTTTCTGTATCTTATTTCTATTCTATCGTCCTTTTTGTCGAGGTTCCGGTATATGTTACCATTTTGATTTCTCAGGGCGTTTAGGACCTTTTCGTCCGTGATGACCTGTAGAACATCCCTGAGAATCAAAAGAGGGTCCTTGTTTTTGATTTCCTCGACATTAAGGTTGTTACCGGCTTTTTTCAGTCTTTCTTTGATTTTCTGTCTTTCCTCTTCTGTTTTGCAACCTACTATCACCTTTCTGTCCTTTCCTTTCCTGACTCTATCTACTTGCACTCCTCCTTCCGTTGCGTTCACTGCTTTCCTAATTTTATTTAGCACTTCTTCAGATGTTTCCTTTTCGTCTTTCGAGGTGATCACAACGGAGTGTAGAGTAGCGTGTTCCTGGGTATGTCTTCTGGGCTGCCCGGCTGCGACGCTTGCGTACGTGATCTTTCCTAGAGTCTCTTTCTGTTTTTCTATTGTTTCTTTCAGGTCTTTTATGTTTTCGTTACTTTCTTTTATTAGTTTGCTGTGTTCTTCTAGTGTGATTAGGAGGTTGTTTACTTCATGCTTTTGAATTTGCTCTGTCTGATTTGTCGTTTGTTTTTCCCCTATTTCCTTGTCCTTGCAGGTAGTTTTGTTTTTATCGCTTTCAGCTTCAGCTACGAGAGCAGCCAACCTACTCAAGGCTGCGTGAACATCGACAACTACTTCCCTTTTGATCTTGAAGGTGGCCATGGATGCCTTTGCCTTTTCGACTAACGCGTTGGCTTCATACACTCTGTCTTTACGTTCCAGTTGTTGTTGTAGGGGTATCGTCGTCCCTTCTGTGTCTTGTTTTTGTTTTGGGGGGATTGTTGTTGTAATTCCCTTTTTTGGAGTAGATTTGGTTTCGGTTGTGCGTATCTTTCTCTCTTTTTCAGGCGTAAGAAGTTCCGGTGAAGGTGATTTTTGAGGACGCTTCGAGACGACAGATTTTTGTTTTGCAGGGGTATTCATCAGGCGTTTTTTGCTTGGTGGCGTTTTTCTCGACTCCACGATAAATGTCTTTTCTTTAGAGGAAGGACATTCTAATGCCTCATTTATGAGTGCCTCAAAATCTCCGCTAATGCGCCTCACTTGAGATGCCTGGGCAGTTTCTGGTCCCAATTTGGATGGTTTGTCATGCTCTATTTTCTCTGGAGGTCTTTCGTTGTCGGAGTTGGACATTGTCGGGGGTTTTGTGACAGGTGTTCGGGCCATAGCAGCCATTTTATGTTGTCTGGTAGGGAATCGTCAATTTAATTAATTAGGTATAGAGTTTTGTAAAAGTTGTAAATTTGTATATATATAATATGTATAGATTTAAGTTTAATTGTCGCTTCTTTTTTATTCTAATACTCTTTCTGTTTCAGGTCTTCGAGCTTCGGTGGAGTTGGATGACGCCTAGGAGTCACGGATGGTGGGTAACCCAGGTAAGTCTTTTAGAATTTACTCTATGTAGAGTAGGTCTTAAAATTTTACTATTCAGGAATAGTTCCCTGTAGTCAGGTCTTCCTAAAGACACGAATTCGAAAACCAAAATAGCAGTAAAAACTTCCGCTCAATTATTTTACGCTAAAAAGCAACGTACTATATTATCTAAGTCTTAAATGGATAAATTTTCTTATAAGTAAAACAATAAAAATTTATAAATTTTTGCTCTACCTAGAGTCAACAATTTTTGTACACTAAAAGATGGACCAAGAGGTGCTCTACACAGTATAGAAAACCGTATCAAAATCAGACAAGCCGTTTGGGAGATACAGGGGTTTAAAAATTTCCAATATGGCGGAACAAAATGGCCGCTAAATCTTAAAAACGCCCTATCTCCGTCGTCCGTTGTCCGATCCAACTGCGGTTTTCTCTAGGGGGCTTCTCAGTGTGTGCGCTATGCTCCCCTAGGCTCAGTTCAGGTCGAAAAATTTGAGCTCTACCTAGAGTCAAAACCAGCTTTAAAAGGTAGAAGGAGCAGCGCCCACGACAGTGAAGAAAATCCCAGCCCTCTACGTCAACTTGGGCCTGAGATACAGCTAAATGAAAATTTTCAAGATGGCGACCAAAATGGCCGCCAAAACTTTAAATGCTCGTGGAAAGCCCAGTTTAGGTCGCAGAAGACTGGGGTTTCGACGTCCTTGGTTATTCTTGGCCCTGTCTATCTATTGGTAATGTCAAAAATGAAATTTGGATTTTGGAATTTTCAGAACGTTTTTTCAGGAAAAACTGAAAGAGTTAATAATCTCTATGTCAACAAAGAAAATCCCAGATCCAAGTGTCAATTAATTACAGAGAAAAGTCGATTTGAAACTTTTCAAGATGGCCGCCAAGATTTTCGAAAAAAGTCTAACTTTGTCAGTTTTCATCCGAATATTCCCGTGTTTGGGCTTAAATGAAAGGTCTTAACTTATACAAGACAATGAAAAGGTTGAAATAATTAAATTACTAATAAATAATTATAAATTTAGAAAAAACTAAATATTTTTAACTGTTTTAGCTGTAAAATTTCGGTTTTTTACAGAATTTCATCAAATTTTTTGTAAATTACTAATAAAAATAGATATCACAAGACACAATTTTAAAAATAATAGATATGTGCTTAAAAGAGGTACCTCGTGAACATTTCAAAATTTCAAAAAATTATTACTCGAAAACTGCTGCATAGAAATTTCTTAAAATTTGTAAGATATTAGAAGGCCAGAAGGGCTACTAGAATCTGATTTTTAAAAGGTAGGTAAAAGATTTCGTTTCGGAGTTATAATAGTTTGAAAAGTGAAAAATTTTAAAATACTAATATCTTAGTCAAAACTTAACTTATTTTCAGTCTGAAAGTGCCTCCGGGGTCCTGGTGTGGTCGGCTACGTGGTTCCTTTGGAAGACCGTCGCTGGCACCTCTGGATCATCCACCTCGTGGCCACGTGGTAGTTGTTTTTTTGGCCCTTGTGTCGCGAGTATGCTTCGGAAAATTATCCGAAAGGTGGCGACGTGTAGAACTCCAGGGGCCCCTCCAGATGATAAAATAAAAAGAATATGTCTGCAGAAATCGAGAAATTTCACTTTGAAGATCCGAAGTTTGGGAAAAAATCGGTTTTTTGTTAATAACTTTTCACTTAGATCACTTAGAGCAACACAAACAAGATGGTTGTGTGCGCCTTCACCGCCCGCGTGTTTTGATGTATCACACTTCACTATTTGGTCACTTTTTCCAATTTTAAGGATTTTTTCCGAGCGGAAGGACTTCTAAACGTGGCGCTTTTGAGTGCGTTCGGAGCGCGAATGGGGGGTTAGGTTAGGTTAGGTTAGGTTAGGTTAGGTTAGGTTAGGTTAGGTTAGGTTAGGTTAGGTTAGGTTAGGTTAGGTTAGGTTAGGTTAGGTTAGGTTAGGTTAGGTTAGGTTAGGTTAGGTTAGGTTAGGTTAGGTTAGGTTAGGTTAGGTTAGGTTAGGTTAGGTTAGAGGGCCCAAGGTGGTCACTGAGGGGGATTGACCCGGAGTTGGCGAAGGAGGCGGCCATCGTGGAAGCATGGATGGCTGACTCGGACCTGGGGGATGTAGACGTCGCAGCAGGGGCACTCGGTGAAGCCCTTGCACGCATCTGTGACGCCTCCATGCCCCGGGTCAAGACGTCGTCGCCACCCCGGCGCATGTACTGGTGGAGGCCGGGGCTCAGGGAGCTCAGGCGGGCTTGCGTTGTGACGCGGCGTAGTTACGCCCATTACCGCCGGAGGAGGGTGCGCGACGAAGAGGTCGAGAGGGACCGCTACGCCGACTACAGGGCCGCCTGTTCTGATCTTAAGGCGGCCATTAAAGATGCCAAGGAATCGGCGTGGCAAGAGTGGTTGGAGTCCCTCAACCGCGACCCTTGGGGTAGACCCTACAAGGCGGTGACGGGCAAGCTACGTCCCTGGACCCCTCCTCTCACGGCGACCTTGGAGCCGGAGCTCTTAGAGCGAATCGTGTCAGCTCTCTTCCCTCACAGGGAGGCATGGCACCCACCACCCATGGCTCCTCCAGGAGTGGAGGAAGCCCATGAGGACACCGAGGTGCCTGGAGTCTCGGAGACCGAGTTCGGCCTGGCCGTGCTAAGGCTTAGGTCAAAAAACACGGCACCCGGACCGGACGGCGTGCCAGGGCGCGCTCTGGTGTTGGCGGCTGGGCAGCTTGAAGATCACATACGATCCGTGTTCTCAGCTTGCCTGGCGCGGGGCCACTTTCCGCAGTGCTGGAAAAGCGGAAAGCTGGTCCTGCTTAGAAAGAGTGGGCGCCCAGCCGATACCCCGTCGGCCTACCGTCCGATCGTGCTGCTGAGTGAGACAAGCAAGCTCTTCGAGCGTGTGCTCGCTGCTCGTCTCACTCAGCACATGAGGGAGGTAGGACCGAACCTAAGCGACTGGCAGTTCGGCTTCCGGCACGGGCGCTCAACGGTGGACGCTATCGCTAGAGTGCGTGAGTTAGCGGAGGAGGCGGTCTCCGAAGGCGGGGTGTTGTTGGCAGTGTCGTTAGACATTAAAAATGCCTTTAACACCCTCCCTTGGGAGACCGTGATGGAGTCCCTTAGATACCATGGTGTGCCCCGGTATTTGAGGGACTCCGTGGCGAGTTATTTCACCGACCGGGCCGTTATGTACCCGGCCCGGGACGGTGAATGGAAGATAAGGCGGATGTCGTGCGGTGTTCCACAGGGTTCGGTCTTAGGACCGCTCCTGTGGAACATCGGGTACGACTACGTGCTCCGCGGGCGGAACCTACACGGTGTCGGTGTAGTATGTTACGCCGACGACACCCTGGTAACTGCCTGCGGGGGCACGCATAGGGAGGCGGCCATCTTGGCCACGGCCGGTGTTGCCCATGTGGTCCACAGGATCAGGACCCTTGGGCTGGAGGTGGCGCTGGAGAAGTCCGAGGCCCTCTTCTTCCACGGACCTCGGAGATCTCCACCGCGGGGTATGGAGATAGTGGTGGGCGGAACCTCCATTGCCGTCGAGTCGAAGATGAGGTATCTAGGCCTCATCCTCGACAGCAGATGGAGGTTCGCGGAGCACTTCCGGCAATTGGCGCCCAAGATCATAGCCTTTGCCGGAGTGCTCGGGAGACTCCTCCCGAACTTGGGAGGGCCGAGTGTGGCGTGCCGCCGCCTTTATGCCGGTGTGGTTCGCTCCAAGGCACTCTACGGAGCGCCAATATGGGCGGACGCCCTAGACGCCGAAAACCGGACCCTGCTGCGACGTCCGCAGCGGGTCATGGCCGTCAGGGCGGCCCGAGCGTACCACACCGTCTCGTTTGAGGCGGCGTGCGTGCTGGCCGGTACGCCGCCGTGGGACCTCGAGGCGGAGGTGTTGGCGGCGGTGTATTGGCGCAGCGCAGAGGCCAAGATGGCAGGAGAGTGGCCACTCCCGGAGGAGATCAAGCGGTGGAGAGAGGATGCCCGCGAGGATCTCCTCGTGGACTGGGCACGCCGATTGGAGTCCCCGGCTGCTAGCCGGGAAATGGTGGCCGCCTTTCGCCCCAGCCTCCAGCAGTGGGTCGATCGGCGTCATGGCGCACCGACGTTCCGTCTGACGCAGATCCTCTCCGGGCATGGTTGCTTCGGAAGGTATCTGTGTCGGGTGGCACGTCGGGAACCCACAATGGAATGCCACCATTGTGGGGCGCCGGAGGACACGGCGCAGCACACCCGCGCCGAGTGCCCAGAGTGGGCGGAGCCGCGCGCAGTGATGGCGGCGGCGATAGGACCTGACCTCTCGCTCTCAGCCATAGTCAACGCTATGGCTGACAGCGAGACGAATTGGGAGGCCGTAGCCACTTTTGCGGAGGAGGTGATGCGGACGAAGGAGACGGCGGAGAGGGACCGAGAGGCAGATCCTCTCTCGGCCCCTATCCGCCACAGAAGAACGGGCCGTAGGCGGCTGGCATATGCCAGCCGCATACTACCCTGAACGGGGACCTGTTGGGTTGCGGATCGGGGGATCCGTTTCCTGACTTGAGGGGTCCCGTGCTGTAAGGCGCCTCGTCACGTGTTCCGAGGTGCCTTAAGCGGAGATACGGGGAGGGCACTTTACACCCTCCCGAGGAGGGCCTTCACGGGCACCCGCTGAGGGAGTTGCGGGACGCATTGCGACACCGTGGCTTCCTCCTTGTAAAGCGGCGAGGGCGGAACACCCCAGGTTTTTAGTGGGTACACTGCCTTTATCAAGGCGGGAATCCCACATAACCATCGGTCCCCCCGGACTGGTGGTATCTATAAAAGATTTTCCTGGGCAACAAAAAAAAAAAAAAAAAAAAAAAGGTTAGGTTAGGTTAGGTTAGGTTAGGTTAGGTTAGGTTAGGTTAGGTTAGGTTAGGTTAGGTTAGGTTAGGTTAGGTTAGGTTAGGTTAGGTTAGGTTAGGTTAGGTTAGGTTAGGTTAGGTTAGGTTAGGTTAGGTTAGGTTAGGTTAGGTTAGGTTAGGTTAGGTTAGGTTAGGTTAGGTTAGGTTAGGTTAGGTTAGGTTAGGTTAGGTTAGGTTAGGTTAGGTTAGGTTAGGTTAGGTTAGGTTAGGTTAGGTTAGGTTAGGTTAGGTTAGGTTAGGTTAGGTTAGGTTAGGTTAGGTTAGGTTAGGTTAGGTTAGGTTAGGTTAGGTTAGGTTAGGTTAGGTTAGGTTAGGTTAGGTTAGGTTAGGTTAGGTTAGGTTAGGTTAGGTTAGGTTAGGTTAGGTTAGGTTAGGTTAGGTTAGGTTAGGTTAGGTTAGGTTCCCCACCGATGTGTTCCCACGTTGTCGTCGTGGTGGGGCTTGCGTGTCTTTATGATCTTGTGGGCTAAGCCGGTAGAGCTACTCATGCCGGAAGGCCACAAGGGAGAGACCTGACCAAGAGGAACACATGTATGTATGTTTATGTATTTATTATATTACATAGTTTATTTTATCGTGTATTTATGTATCTATTTGTATTTATGTATTTTATCTGTGGGCGTATCGGGGTGTTTAGGCGGGGGGTGGGAGGTTCTGGGATAGGGGTGCGTAGGCGCCGTGGTTCTTTTTGGGACTTCGGTGGTAATCTTAGGCTGTTGTAAATATTTCTTTCTTTTCTCTTCTTTATGTAAATAATTTTACCAAATCCTACGGTTTTGGCGCCCGCTTATGGGATGTATGGCCGAGGGGAGCTCGGTCGTAAGGGCGCCCAGGGGGGTTGGTCCTCTCTCTGTGACCCAGAAAGGACCAAACAAAAATGAAAATAATGGCGAATTGTAAAAACATATTACCCCAGGAGGGTACCGGCCTCATCGAGGTCGGGGAATCCCTTGCTGCTTCGGCAGTCAGTCCCTCGTATTCTGGGGGGGACAACAACCGCCTAGGCCTTTTTCAAGGCCAAACCGGCCTTTCTCAAGGCCAAACCGGCCTTTTTCAAGGCCAAATCGGCCTTTCTCAAGGCCTAACCGGCCTTTCTCAAGGCCACATCGGCCTTTCTCAAGGCCACATCGGCCTTTCTCAAGGCCACATCGGCCTTTGTCAAGGCCTACCAGATGTGGGGAAAGTAGGTGTTGAAACGCGTGCTTCTAAAGCTTGCGCTAAAGTTGGCATGCTTAAGGAGCCACGTGTGGTGCTCACTCGCTTGTCTGGCTCAGATACAGACAAGAGTCTGGATCGAGTTGGAAGTGAGGAAGCTGAGCGGAGACTTACTGTTGACTCTGCACCTGGTCCGGTCCTGTCATCGGACGGAGAATCAGACGTCAGTTTAAGAACGGTCACGTCCCAAGCGTCATCAACTGGAGCGAAACAAAGCCGCCTTTGGCGTAAGAGGGGTGTTTCCTCAAGTGAGGAGAGTGCAGAAGGGGCACCGAGACTCACAGAAAGGACGGCGAAGAGAGGTCGCGGTCGTCCGGCTACGACCGGCAACCATGTCGGTCTACACAGAGCCAGAAATGAGCTGAAACGCCTCGAGGAGGAAGAGGCAAGGCTGCAGGCGGAGAGAACCTTTGAGGCCGAGGAGGAGCGGAAGAGGAAAGCAGCCGCTGCAACCTTCCGGAAGATTAAAAAAGCGGGTCCGGCTACACCTGACATTACAACGGCAGATTTGTCTGGACTTGTGGGAGATGCGCTCGCGTCTATCAATGACGTCACCTGCAAGTCCGGACACCTGAAGGGGACATTCCAGAGGGCCTTAAACGAGGCCTCTGACACTATACGCAGGGCGTTTTATGAGATGAGAACACGCACCGTCACGGAGGAGGTTGCGCGCCTCGAAGCCGCTAACGCGAAGCTCATGGCAGAGGTCGAAATTATGCGAAAAGAAATGGCGGAGCTTCGCAATCTATCGCGCCCCCCTGCTTCCGCTCCAATAAACATGGAGGAAATCGCGCGTTCAGTCATGGTCCAGTGTGGGACCATGCTGAATGCGCGAATAGAGGGGCTAGAGGATCGCCTGCTGCCGGCTAAGCGTCTCAGACCCCCATTGGCCGCAGACAAACGGAGGGAACCAGACGTCGCTGCCCTAACACCTGCAGTGGCAACAACTTCCATGCCTTCCCCTTCTCCTGCGCAGGCAGGCACCAGCGGGGCAAGAACGAAAAAGGCCAAGAACAAGGCGGCCACGAAGGCACCTCGTCCATTGCCTCCTGCGCCGGACACAATGGATGAGGGGTGGAATGTGGTGGCCCGCAAGGGCTCAAAGGCAGCAAAAGTCCCAGCGGCGAGTCCAGCACAGGTCATCCGGCCAACGCCCACGACGAAAAAGGCTCCTAAGAAACGGGAGCCGAAACTAAAGGTTCCCCGGACTGCAGCGATTGTGCTTACGCTACAGCCGGAGGCCGAAAACAAGGGGACAACATATGCCCAGGTGCTTTCTGAAGCAAGAGAAAAAATCGACGTTCGGGCCCTGGGCATAGAGGGACTGCGGTTCCGTACAGCCGCAACAGGTGCCAGAATGCTGGAAGTGTCTGGTGCCGCTGGAGCCGACAGGGCAGACTCCCTCGCCAAAAAACTGAAGGAGTGTCTAAGCCCTGAGGTGGTAAAGGTGTCCCGCCCGGAGAAGTGCGTGGAATTGCGGCTCTCTGGGCTGGATGATTCCGCCACTAAGGAGGACGTGGCGGCTGCCGTCGCCGAGTCTGGAGGTTGCTCCGTGGAGGCTGTCAAGGTCGGGAATGTTGTCAGGCCTCCCGGCCGGCAGGGCACAGTGTGGATTAAGTGCCCTATAGCTGCAGCCAAAAAGGTTGCAGCCAGCCGGATCTTAGTAGGCTGGGTTTCGGTGTCTGCAAAGATACTGGAGCCCAGGCCCCTGCATTGTTACCGCTGCCTAGAGGCGGGACATATGGGGGCGAAGTGCACGACTGGCGTCGACCGCAGCGCGGTCTGCTTTAAGTGCGGCAAGCCTGGGCATATGGCTGCCCAGTGCGAAGCTGAGCCGCACTGCCCAGCGTGTGAAGCGGCAGGCAGGAAAGCCGACCACCCGGTCCGGGGCTGCAAAGGCTCGGCCCCGGGAAAGAAAGGCGGGAGCAAGAAGGTCAGCGTAGGGTTGAAGCCCCCCCCCTCCTCGCAACAATCTTCGCGCCCAGCGCGAGCGGAGGGTCAGATGGACACTAATTAAATGGCCATCCGATGCCTTCAGGCGAATATCAACCACTCTGCCAGGGCACAGGATCTCTTGCTCCAGAGCCTCGCAGAGTGGTTGATACAAATAGCCGTGGTTACCGAGCCCTACATGATTCCCGCCCGTACAAACTGGGTGGGAGATCGGGAGGACTCGGTAGCCATATACGCTCCAGCGGCCGGTGGCTCCCTGCCCTTCGAAAAAGTAGCGAAGGGTCATGGATGCGTGCTGGCCGTTGTGGGTGGTGGCTGTGGCGTGGCGGTAATTGGGGTGTACTGTTCTCCGAACCGTAACCTGGCCAGCTTCGAGCAGACGCTCGCAGAGGTCGGGTTTCTGGTGGGAACAGCACACCCCAGTCCGGTGTTGGTTGCCGGGGACTTCAACGCCAAATCAACGGCTTGGGGCTCTCCGGCCACCGACGTAAGAGGGGAGGTGTTGGAAGAGTGGGCGTCGTCCTTGGGCCTCGACATCTTAAACAAAGGAATCGAGAACACGTGCGTGCGGCAACAGGGTGGGTCAATAGTTGACCTCACGTTTGCAACGCCTACCCTGGCGCGCCGTGTTCTCGACTGGAAGGTGGAAATAGACGTAGAGACGCTATCAGACCACAGATACATTCGGTATAGCGTCTCTGCGTCCGTAGGGCAGGCTCCGGCCCCGCCGGCAAGAGAGGGACCCCGGTGGTCGCTGAGGGGGATCGACCGGGAGCTGGCAAAGGAGGCGGCCATCGTTGAGGCATGGATGGCTGTCTCGGACCTGGGGGATGTTGACGTCGCGGCGGATGCTCTGGGCGAAGCCCTTGCACGCATCTGTGACGCCTCCATGCCCCGGGTCAAGACGTCGGTGCCACCCCGGCGCATATACTGGTGGAGTCCGGGGCTCAGGGAGCTCAGGCGGGCTTGCGTCGTCGCGCGGCGTAATTACGCCCATTACCGCCGGAGGAGGGTGCGCGACGAGGAGGTTGAAAGGGACCGCTACGCCGACTATAGGGCCGCCTGTTCCAATCTTAAGGCGGCCATTAAGGATGCCAAGGAGTCGGCGTGGCAAGAGTGGTTGGAGTCCCTCAACCGCGACCCTTGGGGTCGTCCCTACAAAACAGTGACGGGCAAGCTCCGCCCCTGGACTCCCCCTCTCACGGCTATCTTGGAGCCAGAGCTCTTGGAGAGGGTGGTCTCAGTGCTCTTCCCCCACAGAGTGGCGTGGCACCCGCCACCCATGGCCTCTCTAGGAGTGGGGGAATCCGACGACGAGGTGCCCGAGGTGTCTGAGGCAGAGTTTGGGCTGGCCGTGTTGAGGCTTCGGGCGAAGAACACGGCCCCCGGACCCGATGGCGTGCCGGGACGAGCGCTGGTGTTGGCAGCCGGGCAGCTGGAAGAGCACATTAGAGCGGTGTTCTCGGCTTGCCTGGCGCGGGGCCACTTTCCGCAGAGCTGGAAGAGCGGAAAGTTGGTCCTGCTGAGGAAGAGCGGACGCCCTGTTGATTCCCCGTCGGCCTACCGTCCGATCGTGCTGCTGAGTGAGACGAGCAAGCTTTTCGAGCGTGTGCTCGCTGCTCGACTCACTCAGCACATGAGGGAGTTAGGGCCGAATCTAAGCGATGGGCAGTACGGATTCCGACAAGGGCGCTCGACGGTAGACGCCATCGCAAAAGTGCGAGAGTTAGCGGAGCAGGCGGTCTCCGAAGGCGGGGTGTTGTTGGCAGTGTCGTTGGACATTAAGAATGCCTTTAACACCCTCCCTTGGGAGACCGTGATGGAGTCCCTCAGATACCATGGTGTGCCCCGGTATTTGAGGGACTCCGTGGCGAGTTATTTCACCGACCGGGCCGTTATGTACCCGGCCCGGGACGGTGATTGGAAAATAAGACGGATGTCGTGCGGTGTTCCACAGGGCTCGGTCCTGGGACCGCTCCTGTGGAACATCGGGTACGACTTCGTGCTCCGCGGGCGGAACCTACACGGTGTCAGCGTAGTCTGCTACGCTGACGACACCTTGGTAACTGCCCGTGGGCGCACACACAGGGAGGCGGCCATCTTGGCCACTGCTGGAGTAGCCCATGTGGTCCGAAGGATCAGGACCCTTGGGCTAGAGGTGGCGCTGGAGAAGTCCGAGGCCCTCTTCTTCCACGGGCCTCGGAGATCTCCACCGCGGGGGATGGAGATAGTGGTGGGCGGAACCTCCATTGCCGTCGAGTCGAAGATGAGGTACTTAGGCCTCGTCCTCGACGGCAGATGGAGGTTCGCGGAGCACTTCCGGCAATTGGCGCCCAAGATCATAGCCTTTGCCGGAGTGCTCGGGAGACTCCTCCCGAATTTGGGAGGGCCGAGTGTGGGGTGCCGCCGCCTTTATGCCGGTGTGGTTCGCTCCAAGGCACTCTACGGAGCGCCAATATGGGCGGACGCCCTAGACGCTGAAAACCTGACCCTGCTGCGACGTCCGCAGCGGGTCATGGCCGTCAGGGCGGCCCGAGCGTACCACACCGTCTCGTTTGAGGCGGCGTGCGTGCTGGCCGGTACACCGCCGTGGAACCTCGAGGCGGAGGTTTTGGCGACGGTGTATTGGCGCAGCGTAGAGGCCAAGATGGCAGGAGAGTGGCCACTCCCGGAGGAGATCAGGCGGTGGAGAGAGGGTGCCCGCGAGGATCTCCTCCTGGACTGGGCACAGAGACTGGAGTCCCCGGCTGCTAGCCGGGAAATGGTGGCCGCCTTTCGCCCCAGCCTCCAGCAGTGGGTCGATCGGCGGCATGGCGCACCGACGTTCCGTCTGACGCAGATCCTCTCCGGGCATGGTTGCTTCGGGAGGTATCTGTGTCGGGTGGCACATCGGGAACCCACAATGGAATGCCACCATTGTGGGGCGCCGGAGGACACGGCGCAGCACACCCGCGCCGTGTGCCCAGAGTGGGCGGAGCCGCGCGCCGAGATGGTCGCGGTCATAGGAGGAGATCTCTCACTGTCAGCCATAGTAAGAGCTATGGCTGACAGTGAGACAAATTGGGAGGCCGTGGCCGCATTTGCGGAAAACGTGATGCGGACCAAGGAGACGGCGGAAAGGGACCGAGAGGCAGATCCTCTCTCGGCCCCTATCCGCCAACGGAGAACGGGCCGTAGGCGACTGGCGTATGCCGGCCGCATACCACCCTAAACGGGGACCTGTTGGGTTGCGGATCGGGGGATCCGCTTCCTGACCTGAGGGGTCCCGGGCTGTAAGGCGCCTCGTCACGTGTTCCGAGGTGCCTTAAGCGGAGATACGGGGAGGGCATTTTACACCCTCCCGAGGAGGGCCCTCACGGGCACCCGCTGAGGGAGTTGCGGGACGCATTGCGACACCGTGGCTTCCTCCTTGTAAAGCGGCGAGGGCGGAACACCCCAGGTTTTTAGTGGGTACACTGCTTTTATCAAGGCGGGAATCCCACATAACCATCGGTCCCCCCGGACTGGTGGTATCTATAAAAGATTTTCCTGGGTAACCAAAAAAAAAAAAAAAAAAAAAAAAAAAAAAAAGGTTAGGTTAGGTTAGGTTAGGTTAGGTTAGGTTAGGTTAGGTTAGGTTAGGTTAGGTTAGGTTAGGTTAGGTTAGGTTAGGTTAGGTTAGGTTAGGTTAGGTTAGGTTAGGTTAGGTTAGGTTAGGTTAGGTTAGGTTAGGTTAGGTTTTTTTTTTTTTTTTTTTTTTTTTTTTTTTTTTTTTTTTTTTTTGTCCCTACCGCCACTCAGATGATCTAAATGGGGCAGGGTAACAATGGGGACCTCTAGCGTGGCTAGAGAATTTGCTTAATCATTTAACTTATTTGCTAATCTTATTCTCTACTTCTTAAATGAAAATTTAAACATAACTTATTGTATCATGATACAAAGTTGAGGCTTATAAATACTGTTATGCCTAAGGTGTTCTTTTACATAGAATCACTATTTTATTGTTCAAAAGATTTTTGTTACAATAGTATGTTGTGGTTTATCCACAGTAAGCTTATATCTAGTTTATTTATCTTTTTTACTGTATTGTGTACAAGATTATATTAACTTAATCTTATTTTCTATCTCATATTTTATATGTATGAGTATAACGGTTTTATTATTGAGTATACAAAATACTGAGTATACAAAATATTATTGAGTATTCAGTGACATTTATGTATCATAAATTGTCTATGGCTTTATTTTTACTTATTATCTTATTTGTTATAATTGAACAAAAGTCTATAAATTCGTATCTTGTTTCCTTATTACTAATTATACAATGTGCATTGTTGGTGCTTATAATGCAGTCCATTTTTTGTTCCGCCTCGTACCTTTCGCGACCGAAGATGGGGCATTCAAAAATAATGTGTTCCGCCGATTCGTTTTTTCCCGGTTCGCAAGCGCATGATGGATCCTCTCTAAGTTTGAACCTAGCTAGATAGTCAGAAAACCCACCATGCCCTGTCATGAATTGTGTAAGAGTGTGAGTAAGTGTTATTTTCCTTACGAGATTGTATGCTTTGATGGCGTCCGGGAAGAAGATTTTTGTAGTGGATGCTTGTGTACCTGCTTTATAGCGTTTGTTCCAGGTTTCGATTGATTCCTTTCGGATCTGTTTTTTGATGTATGACATCGGGCACGCGTCGTAGTCGGGTTTTCTTTTGTTGTTTAGGGCAGCTTCCTTAGCAAGAACATCCGCCCTTTCATTCCCCAGCATCCCAGCATGTGCTTTAATCCAAAACAAGGAAGTGTCCTTATTTTGGAGTGAGATCGTCTCAAGGTTTTGTCTTGTTTCTTGTGCCAAAGGATGGGTGGAATTGCAGTTCTTGACTGTATCCAGTGCTGCCCGGGAGTCGCTGTATATTCCAAAACTGGTTTCGCGTCGTTTGAGGATTTCACGTGTTGCTATGCAGATCGCATAGAGCTCGGCCTGGTAAACGGTGCAGTATGGTGGCAGCTTTATCTTGAGGGTTTTTGTCTCGGCTGCACTATTCCATACGGATAGCGCGGCTCCGACTTTACCCTCAATTTTGCTGCCATCAGTAAATATGCGGACTGCTTGAGAGTTGTTCTGCTCTACATCTTGGTCGTCTATCAAGTGTTTGTATCCTAAGATGGTCCGTTTTGCCGGGTGTGGGAACGTGCTGAAGGCTACCATACGTTCAATCTCTCTATCCTCCGGTATATGTATGGTAAGTCCTCGCTTGGCTTTATAGAGGGCCGCTGCCTCCTGGATTCTAAGATCCAGTGGGAGCAAACCGGCGAGGATCAGTGCCGAGTTTAGAGACACAGTTTTGTATGACTTCGTCAACTTCTGCGCAAAAAGCCTTTGTACGGAGTTGAGTTGCTTTTGTACCCCCAATTTAGCCGTCGCAGGAGCCCAGGCGCTAGCGGCGTACATCATCACAGGTTCCACTGCAGCTGTGTATATGGTCCTGATGACTTCTGGGTGAAGACCCCAGCTGCACTTTGCCGCCCGCGACAGCTGTTTGAAGATGTTCAGGGCTTTTCTGCAGGTGTTTGCTGTGTGTGCATTGAATGTTAATTTCTCATCGATTGTTAGTCCCAAGAGTTTGATTTCTTTTGACATGCCAATGTCGATCCCGCCCATCCTCAGGAGTGGGGTATCGTACTTTAGTTTCCTGGTAATTGTCATGGCATTTGTTTTATGTGGAGCAAACTTTAACTTATTCCGGATACCCCAATCCCGAACATAAGCGAGAGCGGCATTGGCCTGTCGTTGGACTTCCAAGGCAGTGTTCCCATCAAAGACAAGAACCACGTCGTCAGCAAACGCCTGGACGTAGTCTCCTCTATTTTGAAGCTCATTTAAAAGGGGGTCCAGGATTAGGTTCCAAAGTATTGGGCCTCCTATGGACCCTTGGACACACCCTTTATTTGTGTCCCTAGCGTGTTCGTGTCCCGCATAGCGCACCTTCACCTTTCTGTCCTGAAGGTAGCTGTCAACTAGCCTTCTCAGGTTTACAGGGCAGCCCGATTTTGCCAATCTTACCCTGATTGCAGGCCACCATGCACTGTCGAAGGCTCCCTCTATGTCTAGTGAGATTATTACTAAGATCTTTTTCTCGTCTAGTTTAGTTTTCACGCGCTGCATCAGGTCATAGAGGGAGTCTTCGGTGCTTTTTTGCGGCATGAATCCATACTGGCTGTTGTTCATTTTCGGAACCAGGTGCCACTTGAGTCGGCCAATCAACATTTTCTCCAGGATTTTGCCAAAGACTGGTAGGAGGCCTATGGGTCGGTAAGATTTCGGGCTCGTGTAGTCGTTCTTCCCTGGTTTTCTGAGGACTACAACGGTTGCCTCCTTCCATACGATGGGAAAGTGTTTGAGGCTTAAACATTTGTTGCAAAGGGCGAGAAACAGTTCTGGGTTATTTTGGATGGCTTGGGCACATATGTCCGCGGTCAATCCGTCCGACCCGGGAGCTTTTTTGGGGTTAAAACTCGCTGTCGAAAGATTCAATTCCTGGATTGTGAACGGTGGGTCAATGTGTTCATCATTTTTCCACACGTTCACTTTTTCAGCTTCTTCTCTTATAAGGCTATGGTCTGCGTTGTCGTCCATTTCTAGATCCTTCGGGTAAAAGGTCTCGGCGATTAGTCTCACTGAATTCTCACTGTCCAGAGCGTTCCCATCCTTCACCATAGGAAGGTCCTCCTGTCTTTTCGATGTTCTAGCTATTATCCTGTATATCCCCTCCCAGAGCCCCTCCTTGTCCTGCTTTCCGCAGAAACTCTTCCAGCTTTCAGTTTGTGCTTTTTTTGCCTCTATCTCATATTTTTCTTTTTCTTCCAGATATTCTGCGACGACCTTTGACCTGCGGACAGGTGCTGCGCAACGGATTCGACGCCTCAACGTGTTGACCAGTTTTTTCTGCTTTTCCATTGACTCCGACCACCAAGGTAAGTTTAGTGTGTTATTTTCTTTCTTCTTCGGTATGGTATTTTCGCAGGTCTCTATTATTGTTTTAATGTATGATTCTGTTGTTTTTTCCAGATCCGTTTTGTCTTGAAGTTTCTCTATTTCTGTTTGATTTAAGTTTTTCGTATCGAGCAATTGGGTTAGTTTTGTGTGAAATTGAGTCCAGTTTGCTTTTTTAGTATTAAATATTCTTGTGTTTCGCTTTATGCTAATTCCCTTTGATTTTACTAATTTGATTTTGAAAGTTAATACATTGTGATCGGAGCTCGTCAAGCCAGTTTCCACTCTCCAGTCCTCCACGTATTGCATCAGGTCTGCTGTACAGGCCGTTACGTCGATGTGGCTACAGTATGTTTTTTGGCCTCTTATAGTGTCGTAGGTTGGTGTTGTTCCCTCGTTTAGCACATGCATTTTCATTTCCTCCATAGTTCCGGCCATTTCCTCTCCCCTTTCATCGAGTTTTAGGCTGCCCCACAGAGGGTTTTTGGCATTACAATCTCCTCCTATTAACACGTGTCGTGTACCTAACTTCTCTATGATTGACTTCAGATGTTCTAAGTAGGGCTGGATTGGTTCTGTGGGTTCAAAATAATATGAGATCGCCACGACCTCCCAGGCGCTTGTCCTAAGTTTCACTACTGCAATGTTGTTCGTAGTGAATTGTGGAAGAGGAGTGGCGTCTAATTCAGTGTCAAAAACGGCTACTGCCGCTTTTATAACGCCATCCCCTCTGTTGGTGTTCTGAAAGATCCTGGCACTCCCATATTTACTCAAGCTGCCCGAGTTTCCGGTGTATGGTTCCTGAAGGAGTGCGAATGCCAATTTCCGTTTGCTGGCTTCAAGCATAATCTCGTGCGTTGCCAGAGCTTTTCTCTGCAGATTTGCCTGTGCTGAAAGATACATCTTAGATTTAGGTTGACCAGCGTTTAATACAGGGACGCCCTTAACAATACGCCACTGTTGCCCGGGCCAAGGCTTCCCACTTCCTTCTGATAGGGCATTCACTGCTGAAGGCGTTGTGATCCAGTCTATCTAGTTTTGAGTGTGCACAATTGGGACAGGAGGCAGGGACATCGGCAATCCAGTCCTCACATTCCGTCCTCATGTGGGCGCCCCCACAGTGGCTGCATTTGGGTTTTGTTTCTTTACAGAAACGTCTACCGTGGCCGTAACCCAAGCAGAGCGAACATTGTACGAGTGGCGATTGGTCTGCCACTCTGATTCGCTGGATGTCAATCTGCACGGTTCCAATGTCTACCATTTGCTGCCAAATTTTTGGGGCCACCCTCATGACGATGTGGTGCGTGTGCGGGTTTCTTGTTCGTTTTTTATAAGCAATTTCCATCTTTTGTTCTGTTGAATCATTGAAGATTCCCTTGTTCTGTTTCCTCAAAGCTTCGAGGACGTCTTCGTCTGAGTTGTAATTTAGAACGTTTTTGAGAATGACAAGGGGATCTTTGTTTTTCATTTCTTCGACCTTTAGTTCTCTTACTCCCATTAGCCTTTCTTTCACTCTTTGCCTCTCTTGTTCCGTTTTACACCCCACTATAACTTTTCTATCTTTAGCCTTTCTTATCTTTTCTATCGTTATTCCCGTTACCTTTGCGTCTAAAGCTTTCCTTATCTGGTTTACAACTTCATCTCCTGTTTCCGTCTCGTCAATTGCGGATATGGCTACGGAGTGTAGTGCGGTCTGATCAGGGAAATTTCTCCTGGTTGGTGTCGCTGCCACACTCGCGTAGGTCTGCCTTTCTCTCTCTTTTGAGTCTCTCTCTATCGTCTCTGTAAGTTTTTCCATCTTTTGGTTGTTTTCCCTTATCAGTCTTATATGTTCTTTCATTTGGAGAGAGAGTTCTTCGTTTTTATTTTCGTCTCTATCCTTCCCTGGTCCTTCTATTATTTCTTTTTCTTTCCCGTTCTCCAGACTACTGTCCGGCAGAGGAGCTCTACTGAGTTCCTTTACCAGTGCGTATAATCGGTCCACGCCTTCCAGTACCGCCACCTTTATCTTTCCATTCATATTTCGAGTTAGATTCAAGTTGATCTTTATCTTCTGAATACAGGCTTTTGCTTCCGCCAGTTTGTTTGGGTGTTTACGTGGCTCTTTCTGATCTGAAGGATTCTGTGTTAGGTCCAAGGTCTGATTTTCCATGATCTCCGGAGAAAGTGCTTTCCCAGGGATTGGGTGATCGTCAATCTCCGAAGGTTGTGCTGTTTTTAAGTCGGCTTCTAATGGATTAGATCGCTCTACTTGCGCGGGGGATGTTGCCTTGAGGATTGGTATTTTAGTTACTGGGGAACGTACTACCGACATCTTTCGGCTTTACGTATAGAGCCCTGTTTTGATACGGCGATCGGTTTTGGAAAATCTCTGAAATTTAGGCAATTTTCCGACGTAGTTTAGTCTGGCGGGTACTTTTAATTAATACCACTATGTTATTTTAATGTCCAAATGATATTTTATCGCTAAGGATACAACATACACTCGATTTATCTAAAGTTGAAATTTTGTAAAATCGACCTTTCCTTCCTAACCCTTTGAGGTAAGGGTGGGTGGGCGGGCGATTTTTTCGAACTTTCTCTCGCTAATTGAATTTTTTCTGTTGCAGGTACATGCAGGGAGGTCAGCAGAGGTGTTACAGGCAGAAAAAGATGGTAAATTTGGAAGAAATTTATGAAAAACAACGTTTTTTGGTTAAATCTAAGTTAAAATCAATGAAAAAGTTAAGAAAATCTCCGAAAATAGGTGTAGAAGATCGGGAATAGGTTTTGCGGATGTCTACACACCACTACGCAACTATTGAAGCTAAAAGAAAAAACGAAAGCACAAAAAACCAGAAATCTTAGCAATATTTGTATGAAAATCTCGTCGGGTTATGTAAACTTTTTGTTGGCAAATGTTTAGGAAACTCGATTTTTTCGAACTTTCTCTCGCTAATTGAATTTTTTCTGTTGCAGGTACATGCAGGGAGGTCAGCAGAGGTGTTACAGGCAGAAAAAGATGGTAAATTTGGAAGAAATTTATGAAAAACAACGTTTTTTGGTTAAATCTAAGTTAAAATCAATGAAAAAGTTAAGAAAATCTCCGAAAATAGGTGTAGAAGATCGGGAATAGGTTTTGCGGATGTCTACACACCACTACGCAACTATTGAAGCTAAAAGAAAAAACGAAAGCACAAAAAACCAGAAATCTTAGCAATATTTGTATGAAAATCTCGTCGGGTTATGTAAACTTTTTGTTGGCAAATGTTTAGGAAACTCGATTTTTTCGAACTTTCTCTCGCTAATTGAATTTTTTCTGTTGCAGGTACATGCAGGGAGGTCAGCAGAGGTGTTACAGGCAGAAAAAGATGGTAAATTTGGAAGAAATTTATGAAAAACAACGTTTTTTGGTTAAATCTAAGTTAAAATCAATGAAAAAGTTAAGAAAATCTCCGAAAATAGGTGTAGAAGATCGGGAATAGGTTTTGCGGATGTCTACACACCACTACGCAACTATTGAAGCTAAAAGAAAAAACGAAAGCACAAAAAACCAGAAATCTTAGCAATATTTGTATGAAAATCTCGTCGGGTTATGTAAACTTTTTGTTGGCAAATGTTTAGGAAACTCGATTTTTTCGAACTTTCTCTCGCTAATTGAATTTTTTCTGTTGCAGGTACATGCAGGGAGGTCAGCAGAGGTGTTACAGGCAGAAAAAGATGGTAAATTTGGAAGAAATTTATGAAAAACAACGTTTTTTGGTTAAATCTAAGTTAAAATCAATGAAAAAGTTAAGAAAATCTCCGAAAATAGGTGTAGAAGATCGGGAATAGGTTTTGCGGATGTCTACACACCACTACGCAACTATTGAAGCTAAAAGAAAAAACGAAAGCACAAAAAACCAGAAATCTTAGCAATATTTGTATGAAAATCTCGTCGGGTTATGTAAACTTTTTGTTGGCAAATGTTTAGGAAACTCGATTTTTTCGAACTTTCTCTCGCTAATTGAATTTTTTCTGTTGCAGGTACATGCAGGGAGGTCAGCAGAGGTGTTACAGGCAGAAAAAGATGGTAAATTTGGAAGAAATTTATGAAAAACAACGTTTTTTGGTTAAATCTAAGTTAAAATCAATGAAAAAGTTAAGAAAATCTCCGAAAATAGGTGTAGAAGATCGGGAATAGGTTTTGCGGATGTCTACACACCACTACGCAACTATTGAAGCTAAAAGAAAAAACGAAAGCACAAAAAACCAGAAATCTTAGCAATATTTGTATGAAAATCTCGTCGGGTTATGTAAACTTTTTGTTGGCAAATGTTTAGGAAACTCGATTTTTTCGAACTTTCTCTCGCTAATTGAATTTTTTCTGTTGCAGGTACATGCAGGGAGGTCAGCAGAGGTGTTACAGGCAGAAAAAGATGGTAAATTTGGAAGAAATTTATGAAAAACAACGTTTTTTGGTTAAATCTAAGTTAAAATCAATGAAAAAGTTAAGAAAATCTCCGAAAATAGGTGTAGAAGATCGGGAATAGGTTTTGCGGATGTCTACACACCACTACGCAACTATTGAAGCTAAAAGAAAAAACGAAAGCACAAAAAACCAGAAATCTTAGCAATATTTGTATGAAAATCTCGTCGGGTTATGTAAACTTTTTGTTGGCAAATGTTTAGGAAACTCGATTTTTTCGAACTTTCTCTCGCTAATTGAATTTTTTCTGTTGCAGGTACATGCAGGGAGGTCAGCAGAGG
>OY720262.1:11274001-11278931 GCA_963082625.1 Pasiphila rectangulata | reverse complement strand
CTAACCTAACCTAACCTAACCTAACCTAACCTAACCTAACCTAACCTAACCTAACCTAACCTAACCTAACCTAACCTAACCTAACCTAACCTAACCTAACCTAACCTAACCTAACCTAACCTAACCTAACCTAACCTAACCTAACCTAACCTAACCTAACCTAACCTAACCTAACCTAACCTAACCTAACCTAACCTAACCTAACCTAACCTAACCTAACCTAACCTAACCTAACCTAACCTAACCTAACCTAACCTAACCTAACCTAACCTAACCTAACCTAACCTAACCTAACCTAACCTAACCTAACCTAACCTAACCTAACCTAACCTAACCTAACCTAACCTAACCTAACCTAACCTAACCTAACCTAACCTAACCTAACCTAACCTAACCTAACCTAACCTAACCTAACCTAACCTAACCTAACCTAACCTAACCTAACCTAACCTAACCTAACCTAACCTAACCTAACCTAACCTAACCTAACCTAACCTAACCTAACCTAACCTAACCTAACCTAACCTAACCTAACCTAACCTAACCTAACCTAACCTAACCTAACCTAACCTAACCTAACCTAACCTAACCTAACCTAACCTAACCTAACCTAACCTAACCTAACCTAACCTAACCTAACCTAACCTAACCTAACCTAACCTAACCTAACCTAACCTAACCTAACCTAACCTAACCTAACCTAACCTAACCTAACCTAACCTAACCTAACCTAACCTAACCTAACCTAACCTAACCTAACCTAACCTAACCTAACCTAACCTAACCTAACCTAACCTAACCTAACCTAACCTAACCTAACCTAACCTAACCTAACCTAACCTAACCTAACCTAACCTAACCTAACCTAACCTAACCTAACCTAACCTAACCTAACCTAACCTAACCTAACCTAACCTAACCTAACCTAACCTAACCTAACCTAACCTAACCTAACCTAACCTAACCTAACCTAACCTAACATAACCTAACCTAACCTAACCTAACCTAACCTAACCTAACCTAACCTAACCTAACCTAACCTAACCTAACCTAACCTAACCTAACCTAACCTAACCTAACCTAACCTAACCTAACCTAACCTCCTAACCTAACCTAACCTAACCTAACCTAACCTAACCTAACCTAACCTAACCTAACCTAACCTAACCTAACCTAACCTAACCTAACCTAACCTAACCTAACCTAACCTAACCTAACCTAACCTAACCTAACCTAACCTAACCTAACCTAACCTAACCTAACCTAACCTAACCTAACCTAACCTAACCTAACCTAACCTAACCTAACCTAACCTAACCTAACCTAACCTAACCTAACCTAACCTAACCTAACCTAACCTAACCTAACCTAACCTAACCTAACCTAACCTAACCTAACCTAACCTAACCTAACCTAACCTAACCTAACCTAACCTAACCTAACCTAACCTAACCTAACCTAACCTAACCTAACCTAACCTAACCTAACCTAACCTAACCTAACCTAACCTAACCTAACCTAACCTAACCTAACCTAACCTAACCTAACCTAACCTAACCTAACCTAACCTAACCTAACCTAACCTAACCTAACCTAACCTAACCTAACCTAACCTAACCTAACCTAACCTAACCTAACCTAACCTAACCTAACCTAACCTAACCTAACCTAACCTAACCTAACCTAACCTAACCTAACCTAACCTAACCTAACCTAACCTAACCTAACCTAACCTCTAACCTAACCTAACCTAACCTAACCTAACCTAACCTAACCTAACCTAACCTAACCTAACCTAACCTAACCTAACCTAACCTAACCTAACCTAACCTAACCTAACCTAACCTAACCTAACCTAACCTAACCTAACCTAACCTAACCTAACCTAACCTAACCTAACCTAACCTAACCTAACCTAACCTAACCTAACCTAACCTAACCTAACCTAACCTAACCTAACCTAACCTAACCTAACCTAACCTAACCTAACCTAACCTAACCTAACCTAACCTAACCTAACCTAACCTAACCTAACCTAACCTAACCTAACCTAACCTAACCTAACCTAACCTAACCTAACCTAACCTAACCTAACCTAACCTAACCTAACCTAACCTAACCTAACCTAACCTAACCTAACCTAACCTAACCTAACCTAACCTAACCTAACCTAACCTAACCTAACCTAACCTAACCTAACCTAACCTAACCTAACCTAACCTAACCTAACCTAACCTAACCTAACCTAACCTAACCTAACCTAACCTAACCTAACCTAACCTAACCTAACCTAACCTAACCTAACCTAACCTAACCTAACCTAACCTAACCTAACCTAACCTAACCTAACCTAACCTAACCTAACCTAACCTAACCTAACCTAACCTAACCTAACCTAACCTAACCTAACCTAACCTAACCTAACCTAACCTAACCTAACCTAACCTAACCTAACCTAACCTAACCTAACCTAACCTAACCTAACCTAACCTAACCTAACCTAACCTAACCTAACCTAACCTAACCTAACCTAACCTAACCTAACCTAACCTAACCTAACCTAACCTAACCTAACCTAACCTAACCTAACCTAACCTAACCTAACCTAACCTAACCTAACCTAACCTAACCTAACCTAACCTAACCTAACCTAACCTAACCTAACCTAACCTAACCTAACCTAACCTAACCTAACCTAACCTAACCTAACCTAACCTAACCTAACCTAACCTAACCTAACCTAACCTAACCTAACCTAACCTAACCTAACCTAACCTAACCTAACCTAACCTAACCTAACCTAACCTAACCTAACCTAACCTAACCTAACCTAACCTAACCTAACCTAACCTAACCTAACCTAACCTAACCTAACCTAACCTAACCTAACCTAACCTAACCTAACCTAACCTAACCTAACCTAACCTAACCTAACCTAACCTAACCTAACCTAACCTAACCTAACCTAACCTAACCTAACCTAACCTAACCTAACCTAACCTAACCTAACCTAACCTAACCTAACCTAACCTAACCTAACCTAACCTAACCTAACCTAACCTAACCTAACCTAACCTAACCTAACCTAACCTAACCTAACCTAACCTAACCTAACCTAACCTAACCTAACCTAACCTAACCTAACCTAACCTAACCTAACCTAACCTAACCTAACCTAACCTAACCTAACCTAACCTAACCTAACCTAACCTAACCTAACCTAACCTAACCTAACCTAACCTAACCTAACCTAACCTAACCTAACCTAACCTAACCTAACCTAACCTAACCTAACCTAACCTAACCTAACCTAACCTAACCTAACCTAACCTAACCTAACCTAACCTAACCTAACCTAACCTAACCTAACCTAACCTAACCTAACCTAACCTAACCTAACCTAACCTAACCTAACCTAACCTAACCTAACCTAACCTAACCTAACCTAACCTAACCTAACCTAACCTAACCTAACCTAACCTAACCTAACCTAACCTAACCTAACCTAACCTAACCTAACCTAACCTAACCTAACCTAACCTAACCTAACCTAACCTAACCTAACCTAACCTAACCTAACCTAACCTAACCTAACCTAACCTAACCTAACCTAACCTAACCTAACCTAACCTAACCTAACCTAACCTAACCTAACCTAACCTAACCTAACCTAACCTAACCTAACCTAACCTAACCTAACCTAACCTAACCTAACCTAACCTAACCTAACCTAACCTAACCTAACCTAACCTAACCTAACCTAACCTAACCTAACCTAACCTAACCTAACCTAACCTAACCTAACCTAACCTAACCTAACCTAACCTAACCTAACCTAACCTAACCTAACCTAACCTAACCTAACCTAACCTAACCTAACCTAACCTAACCTAACCTAACCTAACCTAACCTAACCTAACCTAACCTAACCTAACCTAACCTAACCTAACCTAACCTAACCTAACCTAACCTAACCTAACCTAACCTAACCTAACCTAACCTAACCTAACCTAACCTAACCTAACCTAACCTAACCTAACCTAACCTAACCTAACCTAACCTAACCTAACCTAACCTAACCTAACCTAACCTAACCTAACCTAACCTAACCTAACCTAACCTAACCTAACCTAACCTAACCTAACCTAACCTAACCTAACCTAACCTAACCTAACCTAACCTAACCTAACCTAACCTAACCTAACCTAACCTAACCTAACCTAACCTAACCTAACCTAACCTAACCTAACCTAACCTAACCTAACCTAACCTAACCTAACCTAACCTAACCTAACCTAACCTAACCTAACCTAACCTAACCTAACCTAACCTAACCTAACCTAACCTAACCTAACCTAACCTAACCTAACCTAACCTAACCTAACCTAACCTAACCTAACCTAACCTAACCTAACCTAACCTAACCTAACCTAACCTAACCTAACCTAACCTAACCTAACCTAACCTAACCTAACCTAACCTAACCTAACCTAACCTAACCTAACCTAACCTAACCTAACCTAACCTAACCTAACCTAACCTAACCTAACCTAACCTAACCTAACCTAACCTAACCTAACCTAACCTAACCTAACCTAACCTAACCTAACCTAACCTAACCTAACCTAACCTAACCTAACCTAACCTAACCTAACCTAACCTAACCTAACCTAACCTAACCTAACCTAACCTAACCTAACCTAACCTAACCTAACCTAACCTAACCTAACCTAACCTAACCTAACCTAACCTAACCTAACCTAACCTAACCTAACCTAACCTAACCTAACCTAACCTAACCTAACCTAACCTAACCTAACCTAACCTAACCTAACCTAACCTAACCTAACCTAACCTAACCTAACCTAACCTAACCTAACCTAACCTAACCTAACCTAACCTAACCTAACCTAACCTAACCTAACCTAAC
>OY720262.1:11206501-11269001 GCA_963082625.1 Pasiphila rectangulata | reverse complement strand
CCTAACCTAACCTAACCTAACCTAACCTAACCTAACCTAACCTAACCTAACCTAACCTAACCTAACCTAACCTAACCTAACCTAACCTAACCTAACCTAACCTAACCTAACCTAACCTAACCTAACCTAACCTAACCTAACCTAACCTAACCTAACCTAACCTAACCTAACCTAACCTAACCTAACCTAACCTAACCTAACCTAACCTAACCTAACCTAACCTAACCTAACCTAACCTAACCTAACCTAACCTAACCTAACCTAACCTAACCTAACCTAACCTAACCTAACCTAACCTAACCTAACCTAACCTAACCTAACCTAACCTAACCTAACCTAACCTAACCTAACCTAACCTAACCTAACCTAACCTAACCTAACCTAACCTAACCTAACCTAACCTAACCTAACCTAACCTAACCTAACCTAACCTAACCTAACCTAACCTAACCTAACCTAACCTAACCTAACCTAACCTAACCTAACCTAACCTAACCTAACCTAACCTAACCTAACCTAACCTAACCTAACCTAACCTAACCTAACCTAACCTAACCTAACCTAACCTAACCTAACCTAACCTAACCTAACCTAACCTAACCTAACCTAACCTAACCTAACCTAACCTAACCTAACCTAACCTAACCTAACCTAACCTAACCTAACCTAACCTAACCTAACCTAACCTAACCTAACCTAACCTAACCTAACCTAACCTAACCTAACCTAACCTAACCTAACCTAACCTAACCTAACCTAACCTAACCTAACCTAACCTAACCTAACCTAACCTAACCTAACCTAACCTAACCTAACCTAACCTAACCTAACCTAACCTAACCTAACCTAACCTAACCTAACCTAACCTAACCTAACCTAACCTAACCTAACCTAACCTAACCTAACCTAACCTAACCTAACCTAACCTAACCTAACCTAACCTAACCTAACCTAACCTAACCTAACCTAACCTAACCTAACCTAACCTAACCTAACCTAACCTAACCTAACCTAACCTAACCTAACCTAACCTAACCTAACCTAACCTAACCTAACCTAACCTAACCTAACCTAACCTAACCTAACCTAACCTAACCTAACCTAACCTAACCTAACCTAACCTAACCTAACCTAACCTAACCTAACCTAACCTAACCTAACCTAACCTAACCTAACCTAACCTAACCTAACCTAACCTAACCTAACCTAACCTAACCTAACCTAACCTAACCTAACCTAACCTAACCTAACCTAACCTAACCTAACCTAACCTAACCTAACCTAACCTAACCTAACCTAACCTAACCTAACCTAACCTAACCTAACCTAACCTAACCTAACCTAACCTAACCTAACCTAACCTAACCTAACCTAACCTAACCTAACCTAACCTAACCTAACCTAACCTAACCTAACCTAACCTAACCTAACCTAACCTAACCTAACCTAACCTAACCTAACCTAACCTAACCTAACCTAACCTAACCTAACCTAACCTAACCTAACCTAACCTAACCTAACCTAACCTAACCTAACCTAACCTAACCTAACCTAACCTAACCTAACCTAACCTAACCTAACCTAACCTAACCTAACCTAACCTAACCTAACCTAACCTAACCTAACCTAACCTAACCTAACCTAACCTAACCTAACCTAACCTAACCTAACCTAACCTAACCTAACCTAACCTAACCTAACCTAACCTAACCTAACCTAACCTAACCTAACCTAACCTAACCTAACCTAACCTAACCTAACCTAACCTAACCTAACCTAACCTAACCTAACCTAACCTAACCTAACCTAACCTAACCTAACCTAACCTAACCTAACCTAACCTAACCTAACCTAACCTAACCTAACCTAACCTAACCTAACCTAACCTAACCTAACCTAACCTAACCTAACCTAACCTAACCTAACCTAACCTAACCTAACCTAACCTAACCTAACCTAACCTAACCTAACCTAACCTAACCTAACCTAACCTAACCTAACCTAACCTAACCTAACCTAACCTAACCTAACCTAACCTAACCTAACCTAACCTAACCTAACCTAACCTAACCTAACCTAACCTAACCTAACCTAACCTAACCTAACCTAACCTAACCTAACCTAACCTAACCTAACCTAACCTAACCTAACCTAACCTAACCTAACCTAACCTAACCTAACCTAACCTAACCTAACCTAACCTAACCTAACCTAACCTAACCTAACCTAACCTAACCTAACCTAACCTAACCTAACCTAACCTAACCTAACCTAACCTAACCTAACCTAACCTAACCTAACCTAACCTAACCTAACCTAACCTAACCTAACCTAACCTAACCTAACCTAACCTAACCTAACCTAACCTAACCTAACCTAACCTAACCTAACCTAACCTAACCTAACCTAACCTAACCTAACCTAACCTAACCTAACCTAACCTAACCTAACCTAACCTAACCTAACCTAACCTAACCTAACCTAACCTAACCTAACCTAACCTAACCTAACCTAACCTAACCTAACCTAACCTAACCTAACCTAACCTAACTAACCTAACCTAACCTAACCTAACCTAACCTAACCTAACCTAACCTAACCTAACCTAACCTAACCTAACCTAACCTAACCTAACCTAACCTAACCTAACCTAACCTAACCTAACCTAACCTAACCTAACCTAACCTAACCTAACCTAACCTAACCTAACCTAACCTAACCTAACCTAACCTAACCTAACCTAACCTAACCTAACCTAACCTAACCTAACCTAACCTAACCTAACCTAACCTAACCTAACCTAACCTAACCTAACCTAACCTAACCTAACCTAACCTAACCTAACCTAACCTAACCTAACCTAACCTAACCTAACCTAACCTAACCTAACCTAACCTAACCTAACCTAACCTAACCTAACCTAACCTAACCTAACCTAACCTAACCTAACCTAACCTAACCTAACCTAACCTAACCTAACCTAACCTAACCTAACCTAACCTAACCTAACCTAACCTAACCTAACCTAACCTAACCTAACCTAACCTAACCTAACCTAACCTAACCTAACCTAACCTAACCTAACCTAACCTAACCTAACCTAACCTAACCTAACCTAACCTAACCTAACCTAACCTAACCTAACCTAACCTAACCTAACCTAACCTAACCTAACCTAACCTAACCTAACCTAACCTAACCTAACCTAACCTAACCTAACCTAACCTAACCTAACCTAACCTAACCTAACCTAACCTAACCTAACCTAACCTAACCTAACCTAACCTAACCTAACCTAACCTAACCTAACCTAACCTAACCTAACCTAACCTAACCTAACCTAACCTAACCTAACCTAACCTAACCTAACCTAACCTAACCTAACCTAACCTAACCTAACCTAACCTAACCTAACCTAACCTAACCTAACCTAACCTAACCTAACCTAACCTAACCTAACCTAACCTAACCTAACCTAACCTAACCTAACCTAACCTAACCTAACCTAACCTAACCTAACCTAACCTAACCTAACCTAACCTAACCTAACCTAACCTAACCTAACCTAACCTAACCTAACCTAACCTAACCTAACCTAACCTAACCTAACCTAACCTAACCTAACCTAACCTAACCTAACCTAACCTAACCTAACCTAACCTAACCTAACCTAACCTAACCTAACCTAACCTAACCTAACCTAACCTAACCTAACCTAACCTAACCTAACCTAACCTAACCTAACCTAACCTAACCTAACCTAACCTAACCTAACCTAACCTAACCTAACCTAACCTAACCTAACCTAACCTAACCTAACCTAACCTAACCTAACCTAACCTAACCTAACCTAACCTAACCTAACCTAACCTAACCTAACCTAACCTAACCTAACCTAACCTATACCTAACCTAACCTAACCTAACCTAACCTAACCTAACCTAACCTAACCTAACCTAACCTAACCTAACCTAACCTAACCTAACCTAACCTAACCTAACCTAACCTAACCTAACCTAACCTAACCTAACCTAACCTAACCTAACCTAACCTAACCTAACCTAACCTAACCTAACCTAACCTAACCTAACCTAACCTAACCTAACCTAACCTAACCTAACCTAACCTAACCTAACCTAACCTAACCTAACCTAACCTAACCTAACCTAACCTAACCTAACCTAACCTAACCTAACCTAACCTAACCTAACCTAACCTAACCTAACCTAACCTAACCTAACCTAACCTAACCTAACCTAACCTAACCTAACCTAACCTAACCTAACCTAACCTAACCTAACCTAACCTAACCTAACCTAACCTAACCTAACCTAACCTAACCTAACCTAACCTAACCTAACCTAACCTAACCTAACCTAACCTAACCTAACCTAACCTAACCTAACCTAACCTAACCTAACCTAACCTAACCTAACCTAACCTAACCTAACCTAACCTAACCTAACCTAACCTAACCTAACCTAACCTAACCTAACCTAACCTAACCTAACCTAACCTAACCTAACCTAACCTAACCTAACCTAACCTAACCTAACCTAACCTAACCTAACCTAACCTAACCTAACCTAACCTAACCTAACCTAACCTAACCTAACCTAACCTAACCTAACCTAACCTAACCTAACCTAACCTAACCTAACCTAACCTAACCTAACCTAACCTAACCTAACCTAACCTAACCTAACCTAACCTAACCTAACCTAACCTAACCTAACCTAACCTAACCTAACCTAACCTAACCTAACCTAACCTAACCTAACCTAACCTAACCTAACCTAACCTAACCTAACCTAACCTAACCTAACCTAACCTAACCTAACCTAACCTAACCTAACCTAACCTAACCTAACCTAACCTAACCTAACCTAACCTAACCTAACCTAACCTAACCTAACCTAACCTAACCTAACCTAACCTAACCTAACCTAACCTAACCTAACCTAACCTAACCTAACCTAACCTAACCTAACCTAACCTAACCTAACCTAACCTAACCTAACCTAACCTAACCTAACCTAACCTAACCTAACCTAACCTAACCTAACCTAACCTAACCTAACCTAACCTAACCTAACCTAACCTAACCTAACCTAACCTAACCTAACCTAACCTAACCTAACCTAACCTAACCTAACCTAACCTAACCTAACCTAACCTAACCTAACCTAACCTAACCTAACCTAACCTAACCTAACCTAACCTAACCTAACCTAACCTAACCTAACCTAACCTAACCTAACCTAACCTAACCTAACCTAACCTAACCTAACCTAACCTAACCTAACCTAACCTAACCTAACCTAACCTAACCTAACCTAACCTAACCTAACCTAACCTAACCTAACCTAACCTAACCTAACCTAACCTAACCTAACCTAACCTAACCTAACCTAACCTAACCTAACCTAACCTAACCTAACCTAACCTAACCTAACCTAACCTAACCTAACCTAACCTAACCTAACCTAACCTAACCTAACCTAACCTAACCTAACCTAACCTAACCTAACCTAACCTAACCTAACCTAACCTAACCTAACCTAACCTAACCTAACCTAACCTAACCTAACCTAACCTAACCTAACCTAACCTAACCTAACCTAACCTAACCTAACCTAACCTAACCTAACCTAACCTAACCTAACCTAACCTAACCTAACCTAACCTAACCTAACCTAACCTAACCTAACCTAACCTAACCTAACCTAACCTAACCTAACCTAACCTAACCTAACCTAACCTAACCTAACCTAACCTAACCTAACCTAACCTAACCTAACCTAACCTAACCTAACCTAACCTAACCTAACCTAACCTAACCTAACCTAACCTAACCTAACCTAACCTAACCTAACCTAACCTAACCTAACCTAACCTAACCTAACCTAACCTAACCTAACCTAACCTAACCTAACCTAACCTAACCTAACCTAACCTAACCTAACCTAACCTAACCTAACCTAACCTAACCTAACCTAACCTAACCTAACCTAACCTAACCTAACCTAACCTAACCTAACCTAACCTAACCTAACCTAACCTAACCTAACCTAACCTAACCTAACCTAACCTAACCTAACCTAACCTAACCTAACCTAACCTAACCTAACCTAACCTAACCTAACCTAACCTAACCTAACCTAACCTAACCTAACCTAACCTAACCTAACCTAACCTAACCTAACCTAACCTAACCTAACCTAACCTAACCTAACCTAACCTAACCTAACCTAACCTAACCTAACCTAACCTAACCTAACCTAACCTAACCTAACCTAACCTAACCTAACCTAACCTAACCTAACCTAACCTAACCTAACCTAACCTAACCTAACCTAACCTAACCTAACCTAACCTAACCTAACCTAACCTAACCTAACCTAACCTAACCTAACCTAACCTAACCTAACCTAACCTAACCTAACCTAACCTAACCTAACCTAACCTAACCTAACCTAACCTAACCTAACCTAACCTAACCTAACCTAACCTAACCTAACCTAACCTAACCTAACCTAACCTAACCTAACCTAACCTAACCTAACCTAACCTAACCTAACCTAACCTAACCTAACCTAACCTAACCTAACCTAACCTAACCTAACCTAACCTAACCTAACCTAACCTAACCTAACCTAACCTAACCTAACCTAACCTAACCTAACCTAACCTAACCTAACCTAACCTAACCTAACCTAACCTAACCTAACCTAACCTAACCTAACCTAACCTAACCTAACCTAACCTAACCTAACCTAACCTAACCTAACCTAACCTAACCTAACCTAACCTAACCTAACCTAACCTAACCTAACCTAACCTAACCTAACCTAACCTAACCTAACCTAACCTAACCTAACCTAACCTAACCTAACCTAACCTAACCTAACCTAACCTAACCTAACCTAACCTAACCTAACCTAACCTAACCTAACCTAACCTAACCTAACCTAACCTAACCTAACCTAACCTAACCTAACCTAACCTAACCTAACCTAACCTAACCTAACCTAACCTAACCTAACCTAACCTAACCTAACCTAACCTAACCTAACCTAACCTAACCTAACCTAACCTAACCTAACCTAACCTAACCTAACCTAACCTAACCTAACCTAACCTAACCTAACCTAACCTAACCTAACCTAACCTAACCTAACCTAACCTAACCTAACCTAACCTAACCTAACCTAACCTAACCTAACCTAACCTAACCTAACCTAACCTAACCTAACCTAACCTAACCTAACCTAACCTAACCTAACCTAACCTAACCTAACCTAACCTAACCTAACCTAACCTAACCTAACCTAACCTAACCTAACCTAACCTAACCTAACCTAACCTAACCTAACCTAACCTAACCTAACCTAACCTAACCTAACCTAACCTAACCTAACCTAACCTAACCTAACCTAACCTAACCTAACCTAACCTAACCTAACCTAACCTAACCTAACCTAACCTAACCTAACCTAACCTAACCTAACCTAACCTAACCTAACCTAACCTAACCTAACCTAACCTAACCTAACCTAACCTAACCTAACCTAACCTAACCTAACCTAACCTAACCTAACCTAACCTAACCTAACCTAACCTAACCTAACCTAACCTAACCTAACCTAACCTAACCTAACCTAACCTAACCTAACCTAACCTAACCTAACCTAACCTAACCTAACCTAACCTAACCTAACCTAACCTAACCTAACCTAACCTAACCTAACCTAACCTAACCTAACCTAACCTAACCTAACCTAACCTAACCTAACCTAACCTAACCTAACCTAACCTAACCTAACCTAACCTAACCTAACCTAACCTAACCTAACCTAACCTAACCTAACCTAACCTAACCTAACCTAACCTAACCTAACCTAACCTAACCTAACCTAACCTAACCTAACCTAACCTAACCTAACCTAACCTAACCTAACCTAACCTAACCTAACCTAACCTAACCTAACCTAACCTAACCTAACCTAACCTAACCTAACCTAACCTAACCTAACCTAACCTAACCTAACCTAACCTAACCTAACCTAACCTAACCTAACCTAACCTAACCTAACCTAACCTAACCTAACCTAACCTAACCTAACCTAACCTAACCTAACCTAACCTAACCTAACCTAACCTAACCTAACCTAACCTAACCTAACCTAACCTAACCTAACCTAACCTAACCTAACCTAACCTAACCTAACCTAACCTAACCTAACCTAACCTAACCTAACCTAACCTAACCTAACCTAACCTAACCTAACCTAACCTAACCTAACCTAACCTAACCTAACCTAACCTAACCTAACCTAACCTAACCTAACCTAACCTAACCTAACCTAACCTAACCTAACCTAACCTAACCTAACCTAACCTAACCTAACCTAACCTAACCTAACCTAACCTAACCTAACCTAACCTAACCTAACCTAACCTAACCTAACCTAACCTAACCTAACCTAACCTAACCTAACCTAACCTAACCTAACCTAACCTAACCTAACCTAACCTAACCTAACCTAACCTAACCTAACCTAACCTAACCTAACCTAACCTAACCTAACCTAACCTAACCTAACCTAACCTAACCTAACCTAACCTAACCTAACCTAACCTAACCTAACCTAACCTAACCTAACCTAACCTAACCTAACCTAACCTAACCTAACCTAACCTAACCTAACCTAACCTAACCTAACCTAACCTAACCTAACCTAACCTAACCTAACCTAACCTAACCTAACCTAACCTAACCTAACCTAACCTAACCTAACCTAACCTAACCTAACCTAACCTAACCTAACCTAACCTAACCTAACCTAACCTAACCTAACCTAACCTAACCTAACCTAACCTAACCTAACCTAACCTAACCTAACCTAACCTAACCTAACCTAACCTAACCTAACCTAACCTAACCTAACCTAACCTAACCTAACCTAACCTAACCTAACCTAACCTAACCTAACCTAACCTAACCTAACCTAACCTAACCTAACCTAACCTAACCTAACCTAACCTAACCTAACCTAACCTAACCTAACCTAACCTAACCTAACCTAACCTAACCTAACCTAACCTAACCTAACCTAACCTAACCTAACCTAACCTAACCTAACCTAACCTAACCTAACCTAACCTAACCTAACCTAACCTAACCTAACCTAACCTAACCTAACCTAACCTAACCTAACCTAACCTAACCTAACCTAACCTAACCTAACCTAACCTAACCTAACCTAACCTAACCTAACCTAACCTAACCTAACCTAACCTAACCTAACCTAACCTAACCTAACCTAACCTAACCTAACCTAACCTAACCTAACCTAACCTAACCTAACCTAACCTAACCTAACCTAACCTAACCTAACCTAACCTAACCTAACCTAACCTAACCTAACCTAACCTAACCTAACCTAACCTAACCTAACCTAACCTAACCTAACCTAACCTAACCTAACCTAACCTAACCTAACCTAACCTAACCTAACCTAACCTAACCTAACCTAACCTAACCTAACCTAACCTAACCTAACCTAACCTAACCTAACCTAACCTAACCTAACCTAACCTAACCTAACCTAACCTAACCTAACCTAACCTAACCTAACCTAACCTAACCTAACCTAACCTAACCTAACCTAACCTAACCTAACCTAACCTAACCTAACCTAACCTAACCTAACCTAACCTAACCTAACCTAACCTAACCTAACCTAACCTAACCTAACCTAACCTAACCTAACCTAACCTAACCTAACCTAACCTAACCTAACCTAACCTAACCTAACCTAACCTAACCTAACCTAACCTAACCTAACCTAACCTAACCTAACCTAACCTAACCTAACCTAACCTAACCTAACCTAACCTAACCTAACCTAACCTAACCTAACCTAACCTAACCTAACCTAACCTAACCTAACCTAACCTAACCTAACCTAACCTAACCTAACCTAACCTAACCTAACCTAACCTAACCTAACCTAACCTAACCATTCGCGCTCCGAACGCACTCAAAAGCGCCACGATTACAAGTCCTTCCGCCAGGAAAAAATCCTTAAAATTAGAAAAAGTGAAGTTACAGTGACGTGCGATATCTTAAAAGACGCGGGCAGTGAAGGCGCACACGGCCAAACAAGCTGTGTTGCTCTAAGTGTTTTTTCAAAAAAGTTATTCGCCAAAAACACATTCTTTACTAAATTTTGAAACTTTGAACCTGAATCTCTCGGAATCTACAGCGACGACATAGTCTTTTTATTTTACCATCTGCAGCGCCTTCTGGAGGCCTACACGAAACCACTCTTCGGATTGAAATTTGAAGCACCATCGCCGAAATAACACCAAAAAAACAAGTACCACGTGGCCACGAGGTGGGAGAACCAGAAGTCCCAGCAGCGTTTCTCCAGTGGATCCACGTGGGCGCCATCACCAGGACTCCGGAGGCACTTTTGTTTTTAAGATAAGTCTAATTTTGACAAAGTTATTGCAATTTCAAAATTTTTCATTTTTTAAACCATTATAACTTTTAAATTAAATCTTTTATACTATAATTAAAAATCTGTTTTGTATAGCCCTTCTGGACATCTACCATCATTTTAAATTTCATTGTCGCGTCATTTTTATTTCCGAAGATATAGATTTTTAAAATATCAAGGTCACACGTGGTCACCCTTTTTTATTAAAAATCGACTTTATTTAAATTAGACTATATAGACCTTTAAATTTTAGACACTTCGGCTTTTTTCCGAAGAAAATTGGATGAAAACTGCATTTTTTAGCGCATTTTTAATGTTAGTATTATTGTATTTTTACGATTTTATTGTCATATATATATAATTAAATTAGTTTGACTCCGTCAGTAGATAGCTGATGTAATTACCTTTATAGCGATATAAAACACAGGCCAATTCGGACTAAAACTGACGAAGTTATACAGATTTAAGTAAAAGTCGGCCATTTTGTCGGCCATCTTGAAAATTTTGTATCGTATATATCTTAACTACTATTGATCGCACGACTTTGGGGTTTTCGCTGTTGACCTTGGCATCAAAGATATTTTCAGGCTATCCTGAAAAATCGCTGAAAAATCTGAAAATTTTATTTTTGTTGTTAGACATCCTAAACAAACAGCCGGGGTCAGGGAAAACCCAAACGTCCAAAATCCCGGCATCCTGCGACGATTTTTGAGTAAACTAGAGCACTTTGAAACATTTGGCGGCCATTTTGGACGCCATCTTGGAAAACTTAAGTCAGCCATAACTTCTGTTCTGATCGTCGCAGAATTCTGGGCTTTTCTCCGTTGAGATAGGCGCATCTCTTGCCACCCGCCTGACGTGTTTTCAGCTCTATATAGAGTCTTGATCTCCTAGTATAAACTGACTAAGCAAGATTATAGAGCACTTTTGTAGAACCCAAGTCTAGGAAACCCCGTTTGAATAGGACAAAAAACGACGGAGATACAGTTAATTTAAGTTTTGGCGGCCATTTTCTCCGCCATCTTGAAATTTTTCAAACGCTCGTATCTCCCGAAAGGGTCGTCCGATTTCGACGCGGTTTTTTCTGCTCTACTCGGCATCTTTAGCTCTATTGATGCATTGAATAAAAAAACTGACTCTAGGTAGAGCAAAAATTTTTTTTATATTTTTTCTTTTATATTCCTATTATTAAGTCTATTTTAAGTGTATTGACCTGTTTACAAACGGTAAATATAGGTACATGCTATTTTTAGCACAAAACCGACGACTCTACTTGATAGAGATCTATAGTTACCTGCACCACTGTTGACGGACCAATCGAGGACACGGGACACCACCTGAAACAGAAAATATACATTAGTAAGATCTGAACTTAATCATCTCTATTTTTACCACTTGTTACTAAAACAACTAAAACAAATAATAATTTAAAACTTATACAAACCTTTGAATCCAATTTACATAATAAACGCTGGTTTACCTTTGACGCGCCTACCTAGCCGAACCCAAAATGTCTGTTGTCGGACACTCCCCTTCAGATAAGCAAAATAAAAACGACAACTTAAAACGTCAGGAAAAAACAGAGATAGCAGGACCATCATGCAAATCACCGTCTCTGAAAGCAAAACCCACAACACCTTCACAAACCAACCAAGAGGCAACAAACACACCACCAGTTACAGAGAAACTGAACCCAAATAAAATAAAAGCAACAAAGAACACGACACCTTCAAAACCAACGCGAACCTGCAAAGGACCATCCAAAATACTAACAGATGGAGGGGACCTAAACAAAACCAGAACAATAGAGATAACGACACCTACACAACCTAAACCAAATAACCAAGGGGTAAAAAGAACACCACCAGAAACAAGGGACAGAGACGTAACTATAGAAATAGTGACAAAGACACCTTCACAACAAAACTGTGTTAACAGAATCGATGAAGCCGCTGATTTAGTCAAGAAGGCAAGGTTAGCCATGGCTACCTTTAGGATTAAACACACAGTAGTCATGGAGGTCAACAGAGCCCTGGAAGGGCTGAGTGCTCTCGTTGGGCAAGCCGAAAGAGCCATACAGACTGCAAAAACACTTCCGGAACATACGACCACGATTATAGATACCAGAAGAGAACAAAGAGAAGAAGAAATTATGAAACGAATGGAAGAAAACAACAAACTCCTACAAGAAAACAACGAAAGGATGGAAAAACTTAAGCATGTTATAGAAAAGAACAACGAAGCCCAAGAGAAATTGTCGTATGCTAGTGTAGCGGCAGCGCCAGTCAAGAGAAAGATTCCAGAGCAGACAGTCCTACACTCTGTCATAATCACAGCCAAGGACAAAACGGAGAGCAGCGAGGACGTCCTAAACAGAATTAGGAAGGCTGTCAATGAAAATGACGGAGAAATTGCGTTTGAAAAGATCCGGAAAGCAAAAGACCAGAAAGTTATAATTAGCTGCAAAACCGAAGAAGACCGCAAAAAAATCAGAGAAACACTTAAAAACGCAGAAGAACATCTAACTGTCCAGGAAACGAAAAATAAAGACCCTCTAATTATACTTAAAGACGTCTTTAAGTACATTACGGACGAACAGGTCATCACTGCACTAAAAAACCAGAGCAAAGGCATTATAAAAGACCTAGACCTAAAGCAAGTGAAAGTGGAAGTGGCGTATAAAAGGCAGACAAGAAACCCCCACGCAAACCACATTATTATGCGAGTGTCCCCCATTGTCTGGAGGAGAGCGACACAAGCGGGGACGATTTTAGTGGACATCCAGAGAGTGAGAGTAGATGACCAATCCCCATTGGTCCAGTGCTCTCTCTGTCTGGGATACGGCCATGGAAAACGCCTTTGCACAGAAACCATAGTAAAATGCAGTCATTGCGGGGGACCTCACAAGAAAGCAGAGTGTTCGGATTGGATCTCTGAATTAACTCCAAAGTGCTGTAACTGCTCGCAGGCCAAATTCGATAAAACAAGCCACAATGCCTTCAGCCAAGAATGTCCCATCCGCAGAAAATGGGAAAACATAGCACGGTCAACCATTGCCTATTGCTAAAGTTGTCCCAGCCTCAAAAAACCAGCATATCGGCGCGAGGCCATATCTAATCGCCCAAACTAACCTCCAACGGAAAGAACTA
This sequence comes from Pasiphila rectangulata, assembly GCA_963082625.1. Classification (NCBI taxonomy): domain Eukaryota; kingdom Metazoa; phylum Arthropoda; class Insecta; order Lepidoptera; family Geometridae; genus Pasiphila; species Pasiphila rectangulata. The sequence goes on along the minus strand of OY720262.1, from coordinate 11,255,344 downwards.
GCAACCCAGGAACTAATGCTTGAGGCAGGCGTAAGGAAAATGGCATTTGCGCTGATACAAGAGCCATATGTTGGAGCTATCCGGAGAATGAAGGACTACAGAGGAGCAAGGATCTACCAGTGCACGAAACCTGGTGACGGCACTATCAAAGCTGCTATAGCAGTTTTTGACCAAGATCTAGACGTCATTCAGTGTCCCGAACTCACCACAAACAACATCGTTGTGGTGAAAATTAAGACAAGTGCCTGGGAGATCCTTGTAGTATCCTTCTACTTTGAACCGGATCAGCAGAACCTCGAAGAGTACCTTGGGCACCTCCGTAAAATACAGGCCAAAACAAAAACCACAAAGATACTCATAGGAGGTGACGCTAATGCTAAAAACATATGGTGGGGCAGTAATGTAGTGGATGGCAGAGGAGAAGACGTGGCAGCAACACTGGAAGAAATGAGCCTGCAGGTACTCAACGAAGGAGACACTCCAACCTTCAGCACAGTAAGAGGCGATAAAACGTACACCAGCTGCATAGACATAACGGCATGCACGCTGGATATGTTAACCCTGGTAGAAGACTGGAGAGTAGAAGAAGGACTGACGAGCTCTGATCATAACGGCATAACTTTTCAAATTAGACTCACTAAAGCAAGAGGGACAGACATAAAAAGAACGACTAGACTGTACAATAATAAAAAAGCAAATTGGACTCAGTTTCATGAGAAACTAGGCCAACTTCTTAATGAACACAAAATTACAAAAGAAGAAATTAAGAAAATAAATAATAAAATAGAAACAGAACAAAGCATAATCACATACACAGAAGCAATAATAGAAACATGCAAAAATAGCATACCTTTGAAGAAAAATAAAACAAAACTTACCATGCCGTGGTGGTCAGAAGAACTCGCCGGTCTGAAGAAGGAAGTCAACACCAGGAGACGCCGAATCCGCTGTGCAGCTCCAGTCCGAAGAACCCGAGTCATCGATGAGTACCTGCAAGCAAAGAAAAAATATGAGGAAACAGCAAAAAAAGCACAAACAGAGAGCTGGAAGGAGTTTTGCAGCAGACAGGATAAGGAAGGATTATGGGAGGGCATATATAGGATAATAGGGAGAACGAAACACCGACCAGAGGACACTCTTCTGGAGGTGGGGGGTCGGACACTGGATCCGGAGGAATCTGCCACACTTCTCGCAGAAACCTTCTACCCAGAGGACGAAGAAAAGGAGGATAATGCGGAACATCGACGGATTAGAGACGAAGCTGACAAAGCAAATGACTGGGTTCATGGTGAATCTAATGACCCAGCATTTACCCAAGAAGAGCTGGAATCCGCGATGACCAGCTTCAACGCTAAAAAAGCACCTGGGGAGGATGGCCTCACCGCTGATATCTGTGCCCGCGCTATCAGACACGACCTGGAGCTGTTCCTTGCCCTGGTAAACAAATGCCTAGAACTCCATTACTTCCCAGTAATTTGGAAAAAAGCGACGGTAATTGTTTTGAGAAAACCAGGCAAGGACGACTACACAAACCCTAAGGCATATAGACCAATCGGACTACTACCTGTGCTAGGAAAAATCTTTGAAAAGATGGTGGTGGGGAGACTGAAATGGCATCTTCATTCCAGGATAAGTACTCGCCAGTACGGCTTTATGCCCCAGAAGAGCACTGAGGACTCCCTTTATGTCATGATAAAACACATAAAAGAGAAACTACATCAAAAGAAACTCATCACAATGATATCACTAGACATAGAGGGAGCCTTCGACAGCGCATGGTGGCCTGCAATAAAGGTCCGACTGGCTGAGGAAAAGTGTCCTGCGAACATTAGAAGGGTCATTAACAGTTACCTCGAACACAGGAGCGTGAACGTAAGATACGCGGGCCGGATGTACTCTAAAAGTGCGAGAAAGGGATGCGTTCAGGGATCTATAGGTGGACCTATCCTCTGGAACCTGCTAATAGATCCTTTACTGAAAGGGTTAGAGCAGAGAGGGGACTACTGCCAAGCGTTTGCAGACGACGTGGTTCTGATCTTTGATGGCGACACAGGACTAGAAGTGCAAAGACAGGCCAATGCCGCTCTCGCCTACGTTCGGGGATGGGGCGTCAGAAATAAGCTTAGGTTTGCGCCACATAAAACTAACGCAATGGTCATCACGCGAAAACTTAAATTTGACGCCCCATTTCTGGAAATGGGCGGGATTGGCATTGGTATGTCCAACGAAATTAAAGTGCTAGGGCTAACGATAGATAGCAAACTGACCTTCAACAGCCATACTGTGAACACCTGTAAAAAAGCTGTCAACATTTACAAACAGCTATCGAGAGCCGCAAAAACTAGCTGGGGTCTTCACCCTGAAGTGATCCGCACAATATATGTCGCCACCGTGGAACCCGTCATCACGTACGCAGCAAGCGCTTGGGCCCCCGCAACCGAGAAGCTGGGCATTCAGAGGCACTTAAACGCGGTTCAGAGAGGTTTCGCTCAGAAACTTTGCAAAGCGTACAGGACGGTTTCCCTCAATGCATCCTTACTGCTGTCCGGAATACTGCCCCTTGACCTACGAATAAAAGAGGCAGCAGCACTATACGAGGTCAGGAAAGGAACATCACTGGCGACAGCAGACAGGGAAACCGAAACAATGACAAAATTTGCAAATTTCCCACACCCAGCGGAGCACATGCGCCTGAAATTCGAAAACCTGATAGACCAAACACAAGTAGAATATCACAACACACAAGATGTCAAAATTTTTACTGACGGCAGCAAGATTGAGGGTAAGGTCGGAGCAGCATTGTCCATATGGAAAAGTGATGCCGAGACCAAAACCCTCAGACTGAAGCTGTCAAATTACTGCACGGTCTATCAGGCTGAACTGCTGGCAATATGTGCCGCAACTAGGGAAATATTGAGACGTAAAGAGGAGAGTTATGGTATCTACAGCGACTCAAGAGCGGCTCTAGATACCATAACAAACCTTAGCACGACTCATCCCCTGGCGGTTGAAACTCGCGATAACTTAAAAAAATGCTCTAGGACCCAGAACAAAAAAGTTTTCCTGTTTTGGATAAAGGCTCATGCAGGACTCGCAGGCAACGAGCGTGCCGACCAACTGGCAAAGGAAGCAGCATTGAACACTAAGAAAAAGCCGGACTATGACATGTGTCCTCTGTCATTTCTTAAACGAGAGATTCGTGGGAAATCAATTGAGAAATGGAACGAGAGATATAAAACGGGTACAACGGCAAAAATTACAAAAATGTTCTTCCCAGACGCTATGCGAGCATACCAATTAATCAAAAAAATAGAGATGAACAAAGTTTTAACCCAAGTTCTAACGGGGCACGGTGGGTTCTCCGAGTATTTGAACCGATTCAAATGCAAGGATAACCCATCGTGCATCTGTGATCCAAATGTAGAGGAAACTGTTCCCCACGTGCTTTTTGATTGTCCCGTCTATAGTCTGGACAGAATTGAGACCGAAATTAAAATAGACACTAAACTAGATGAAACAAATATTGTATATATAATTGAAGATAAAAAACTAAGAACCGAATTTTTTCAATACTGTACAAAAATAGCTACAAAATGTATTTATAGAAATAAAGATAGATAAGTTATGTTAAATAATATATTATAGAATATATAATTTTAGCATAAATATATAAGATGATAACTAAGATATTAGAAATAAGTAAAATGTATTTAAGAATAAGTCAATAAGAGAAATAGAAATAAGATAATACAATAAGATAGAAAAGTAAGAAAATAAAAAAGATGTGTACTTCCCCTTATTTATCCTGTTAAACAAAACCTCTGCATACAATATAAGCAGAGATAATAGGCAGGCTAGCCGACGGCCCTAATAAGGCACTGGTAGGCGCCATAAAAAAAAAAAAAAAAAAAAAAAAAAAAAAAAAAAAAAACCTAACCTAACCTAACCTAACCTAACCTAACCTAACCTAACCTAACCTAACCTAACCTAACCTAACCTAACCTAACCTAACCTAACCTAACCTAACCTAACCTAACCTAACCTAACCTAACCTAACCTAACCTAACCTAACCTAACCTAACCTAACCTAACCTAACCTAACCTAACCTAACCTAACCTAACCTAACCTAACCTAACCTAACCTAACCTAACCTAACCTAACCTAACCCAGTGCCACTCCAACGCTCGAACGAGGCGGTCGCGTCTTATGCGCTCCTGGTACTTTGAAATCTTTAAAAGTTCGGTAAAAATAGAAAACGTTAAGCAATAACAGTGAAAATCGTGTCAAATCAACAGTGAAGTGTCCCCTAACTAAACCTATATAAAAAAACAGTTAAATTTTAACCCTACAGTTAACTACACCGTTTTTTCCCCATTCTCTTTGTTCTTTCCTTTGTTCTCTGAAACAAAGGAATTATATTTAAACGACTACAAAACCGACAGTTAACCGACAGTTAAGTTACCAAACTAATTATCAAGTGAACTACAGTGATACAGTGACTACAGTGAACATTTTAGTAACCAACATCTTGGATTTTTCCTTCTACTTTCAACTTCACCTTATGCGCTCCTGGTATTCTAAAATCTTAAAAAATCCGGTAAAAATAGTAAACCTCAAGCAATAACAGTGAAATTTGTGTCAAATCAACAGTGAAGTGTCCCCTAACTAAACCTATATAAAAAACAGTTAAATTTTAACACTACAGTTAACTACGCCGTTTTTTCCCCGTTCTCTTTGTTCTTTCCTTTGTTCTTCGAAACAAAGGAATTATAATTAAATAACTACAAAAAAACCGACAGTTAAAGTGTATAACCACCAACATAGTGCTACGGAACCTTACCTGCATCCCCAAAATCCCAAAATCTCCACAAGAAACCTGTGTTTTTGCAAACCACGTGCCTGCTTACTAAATTCCTTTGTTCTCGAACAAAGGAAATAAGGTAGGAAAATAAAAAATCCGGTAAAAATAGTAAACCTCAAGCAATAACAGTGAAAATTGTGTCAAATCAACAGGTAAGTGTCTCCTTACTAAACCTTTAATAAAAAACAGTTAAATTTAAACCCTAGAGTTAGTTACACCGCTTTTCCTCCGTTTTCTTTGTTCTTTCCTTTGTTCTCGAACAAAGGAAATAAGTGAGGTAGGAAAATAAAAAAAAAAATGGACAAAACCAAGAAAACCAGGCTGTCGTCGGGAAATGCTGAACCCATTAGAAAGGAGGCCATTATCCGAAGTGCGGGAAATGTCAGCGCTGCGGGATCATCCAGGAACCCGCCTAGATCAGCGCCCTCATCACGTGAAAATTCGCCTACACCATCATCCCTCTCGGAAGCCTCTTCCCAGTACTCTTTGCGCTCCAGGTCGGAAGACGAAATTAAGGTCTTAGCAGATAACCACCTCCAAGAAGTAATTAACCAAATGGACTTATCCGGCAACCTCAAAACCACAATAAAAAAAAGTGTACTACAAAATGTCAAATACCTACATACCCTCGTGATAGACCTTCTAGTACATTCGGAAGCAAGAAAAGCCGAAATTGCCGAACTTCGCTCCAACGACCCCCAAACCACACCTGGACTTAACCCCGAAGATGTCCTCGCTGAAGTAAAAAATCTCAAGTCACTCTTCCTCGACCAGATTAAAGAAAACCAACTTCGCAATACACCGACATACATCCCCGCAACCTCATATGCAGATATTACAAAGCGTACCACAAAACCATCCACCACACACAATCTTTTAGTAACTAGCGAAGACCCGCAATTAACTAGCCAAGAAATCATCGACCACATCAACACAGCAATCAAACCCCGGAAATCCTGTCTTCAAATAGACACAGTTAGGAAGGCCCGTGACGCGACGGTTGTACTAGGCTTCAATGCCGTTAACGAGAAGGAAAAAGTGGAGAGTCTTATGAGCAAATCTGGTCTCGGCCTAAAATTCAAGACTGCCACCCCTAAAGATCCACTTGTCATCATCAAGGATGTTCTATCTACCAACACCGATGCAGAAATCCTTGAATCCCTACAAACGCAGAACGCCGATACCATTGCTGATATCGCAGACTACCGCGCACTTGTAAAATACAGGAAGAGAGCCCGAAACCCCTCAGAAAGCCACATCGTCCTCCAAGTATCCCCACAGCTCTGGAAAAATCTAACCGAGAGAGGATTTGCCTACATCGGCCTACAACGGAGGCGAGTATATGATCAGAGTCCGCTGGTGCAGTGCACAAGATGCCTTGGCTTCGGCCATGGACGGAAGCACTGCACCGAAAAAGCGGACCTCTGCAGCCACTGTGGTGGACAACACTTACGCAGAGACTGCCCTGTCTGGATCGTGGGGGACCACCCCTCTTGTAAAAATTGTAGGCTGGGGAAACGTGGCAAGATCGACCATAGTGCGTTCGCGCTGGAGTGTCCAGTTCGCCAACGATGGGACGCCCTAGCGAGATCTTGTGTTGCCTATATCTAGGAAGTGAAAATGAGCGAACGAGTATAGTAGTGAAAAGTGAACAAGTGAAGTTAAAAGTGAATCTATTTATTTATTTATTTAAAGTGAAGTTATAAAATTGAAGGTAGGAAGAAAACTGTAAGTACAATTAAATTTTAATGTGCATGAATAAACAAGAAAAGTCAGGTCATATTACATAATAAAAGTTTCGAATTCAAAGTATATAGTAGTATAGTAGATTATAAATTACATATATTCAGACAATAATTAGCTATGTTCAAACATATTTATGTAAAATATGTAAACGAACATAGTTCTTTAAAATCGAAACTTAATGATACAAATCAGTTTTATTAGTTTTTAAAATTATCAGCAAAATAAAAGTCGAACCTTATATCAGATTACTAAAAAACATAACTCAGTAGACAGCACAATTTATATAAAATAAAGTATCATAATATAGCTCTTATTTATAAACTAAACCACCTAGATACTTTTAACTTGCTGACTTTCACTACATAAAATAGTTAAGACATTAAGACAATATATATGTAAAATCAAAAGTCGACAACCTGTATATAATAACTTCTTGCACTTCACGATTAATTATTATTCTATTACCCTTGAAATACTTTTGCCTGTATTTTCTTACCCTGTAAACTATTAGGACAATATGACGATGTAAACAAAAAACCGGTTGTTTACACCCTGTATATAACTTCCAAGAAAACAAAATATATTATTATGACGTACTCATAATATTATGTTTCGTAAAATCGTAAGGCTAAATTCATTACCTGGTTTTATATAAATAATATTTTGTAAATAGTTGATATCCATAGTAGTGTAGTGTAGTGAATACGCATAGTAGTGTAAATAGTGGTTAGTGGAAACAGTGGCTTAATTCATTACCAGGTTTTATATAAATAATATTTTTTTGTAAATAGTGGATACCCATAGTAGTGTAGTGTAGTGGATACGCATAGTAGTGTAAATAGTGGATAGTGGAAACAGTGGCTTAATTCATTACCTGGTTTTATATAAATAATATTTTTTGTACATAGAGATTGTAAAAATTGGGTACCGGGAGCGCATGAGTGGGTGGGGGTGGCGGAAGTGCCAAAGGCGGAATCCCTTGGAACTTTTGTTACCTTCTGTCTGATTATGTGTTCCTGGTACATTGAGATGTACTTTTTGTTCTATACAGAGGATTTCTGATCAGCATTAAAATATGGTTTTTAGTTTAAGAAATTAACTTGTAAACTTTGATTTTGTCAAATTAAATTTAGATAGATAAGTAGGATTTAATTTATAAATAGATAGTTGAAAATGCAATATATTGCCAGAAATGGATATTTACAATACCAGGAACACATAAATAGATAGATGTAAAAACAAAACTCGAAGCAACCAGTGTTGAAAATATCCGTTTTTTAAATTAGAATGTGTACCGCCTCTTATAAGTAAAATGACTTGTTATTATCTATAAGTTAAATAAGATTTCTATACCTTATAGAAGAATAAAGCCTCGGTACTGAAACTAAAAAAAAAAAAAAAAAAAAAAAAAAAAAAACCTAACCTAACCTAACCTAACCTAACCTAACCTAACCTAACCTAACCTAACCTAACCTAACCTAACCTAACCTAACCTAACCTAACCTAACCTAACCTAACCTAACCTAACCTAACCTAACCTAACCTAACCTAACCTAACCTAACCTAACCTAACCTAACCTAACCTAACCTAACCTAACCTAACCTAACCTAACCTAACCTAACCTAACCTAACCTAACCTAACCTAACCTAACCTAACCTAACCTAACCTAACCTAACCTAACCTAACCTAACCTAACCTAACCTAACCTAACCTAACCTAACCTAACCTAACCTAACCTAACCTAACCTAACCTAACCTAACCTAACCTAACCTAACCTAACCTAACCTAACCTAACCTAACCTAACCTAACCTAACCTAACCTAACCTAACCTAACCTAACCTAACCTAACCTAACCTAACCTAACCTAACCTAACCTAACCTAACCTAACCTAACCTAACCTAACCTAACCTAACCTAACCTAACCTAACCTAACCTAACCTAACCTAACCTAACCTAACCTAACCTAACCTAACCTAACCTAACCTAACCTAACCTAACCTAACCTAACCTAACCTAACCTAACCTAACCTAACCTAACCTAACCTAACCTAACCTAACCTAACCTAACCTAACCTAACCTAACCTAACCTAACCTAACCTAACCTAACCTAACCTAACCTAACCTAACCTAACCTAACCTAACCTAACCTAACCTAACCTAACCTAACCTAACCTAACCTAACCTAACCTAACCTAACCTAACCTAACCTAACCTAACCTAACCTAACCTAACCTAACCTAACCTAACCTAACCTAACCTAACCTAACCTAACCTAACCTAACCTAACCTAACCTAACCTAACCTAACCTAACCTAACCTAACCTAACCTAACCTAACCTAACCTAACCTAACCTAACCTAACCTAACCTAACCTAACCTAACCTAACCTAACCTAACCTAACCTTTTTTTTTTTTTTTTTTTTTTTTTGTTTACGAGGATGGAAATCTGCTTGAAATTCAGATACCCTACTGCATTTAGGGTGCAGTACGGTTATGTGGGGTTGTCACGTGACGACCCACTAAAACTATCCCCGATGGCCTGCCTCAATGCATGTCGAGGGGCTCCGGTTCCTCTTACAGACCTGTCCGGTGCCCCTCTCACATCTTGCCCCTAAGGGCACATCCCAGGGGCGATTAAAATAACCGCCCCCCACATCTCGCGGTTTTCGATGGCGCAAGGCCATATGCGCCATCGCCCTCCCTGGATCCGGTAACAGGGGCAGCTAAAGCCCTAACTCTAGACTGCCCACGGATCCAGTGGTCCCCTTACAGGGATTCCGCTTCAGGCGGTGCGGGTGGCTACTGCCTTCGCCCTACCACCACCATCGCTTATATATATGTATATATTTAAAAAACATACTATACATATATACATCCACCAAAAAATGGGTACCCAGGCGACACGGCGGGGGATATGCTCGACCCCAGGAAGTAGGGGCCCATCCTTCCCTCCAAACTAAATCTAAGGACAAACACAAACAATACATATTTACATCCACCGAAAAATGGGCACCCAGGCGACACGACGGGGGATATGCTCGACCCCAGGAAGTAGGGGCCCATCCTTCCTTCCAAACTAAAACTAAGGACAAACACATTTATATCTGGCCGAGATCGGGTCCCAGACTCCCGATCCCCCCAGATCCCGCTCCGATGGGCAACAGTTCCGTTGAGGTCTCCAGCCTCCGCTTAAGGCCGAAGATCTCCCAGTGTCTGCAACCCAGCCCTCCCTCACTATTTACACGAATCCGGGAGAAAAAGGGCCACAACTCCCGATTCCACCCGGAAACCTTCAAAAGGGCTCTAACTCCGGGCAGGTCCCCAGACAGGCCACTCCTTGCCCTTCTGAAAGGACCTCCCGAAGCCAGGAGCCCCTTCTACCACTATTGTCTAACCTAAAAATATCTACATATCCCCTATATACAGTTCTGAGCGGAACCGGCCCTCAATTCCGATACCGCTCCCAAAGACGTCCTTTATTTGCTTCATCCACTGCCCTCTCTGCTACTCAGAGGGGTGCTTGGAGAGGCTCCATACCCACAAAACTGTTCTTAATATTTACATCCCTAAAACTACTTATCGAAAACCAATAAAATAAATAAATGTACTAAATAGATATGATATTATAAATAATAAATATATTAATATAATGTACTTAAATAAATATATATAATATACCCCATACACCCCCCCAGTGTTTCTGTCCGCGCCAGCATTTTTGCATCGCAACCCCCATTTGGAGGTATACGATGCGCCGGAACCCCCTATCCGCAACCCGGGGACGCGCCACGTCGGAGCCCACCTCTCCACCCACTGGGACAACCCAGCAGGTCCGTGGAACCTAACCTAACCTAACCTAACCTAACCTAACCGAACGGGCGTGTTACCGCCCGCTCACCGACGATATGCTCCGCAAACGTGTCAGTATCACCGCGGATGCGGTGCACCGACAGCGCGGCGCACAAATGCAACTACGAGCTTTTTAACCGCAACAATTTTAGTATACGCTATTGGAGCTGGAATTACCGCGGCTGCTGGCACCAGACTTGCCCTCCAATTGTTCCTCGTTAAAATATTTAAAGTGTACTCATTCCGATTACGAGGCCTCGTAAGAGTCCCGTATCGTTATTTTTCGTCACTACCTCCCCGTGCCGGGAGTGGGTAATTTGCGCGCCTGCTGCCTTCCTTGGATGTGGTAGCCGTTTCTCAGGCTCCCTCTCCGGAATCGAACCCTGATTCCCCGTTACCCGTGACAACCATGGTAGTCGCAGAAACTACCATCGAAAGTTGATAAGGCAGACATTTGAAAGATGCGTCGCCGGTACTGGACCGTGCGATCGGCAAAAGTTATCCAGATTCATCAAAATTAACGACTTCGGACGCGAGGCCCTCCGTCGATTGGTTTTGATCTAATAAAAGCACTCATCCCATCACTGGTCAGAGTTCTGATTGCATGTATTAGCTCTAGAATTACCACAGTTATCCAAGTAACTGAGTAAGATCTAAGGAACCAAAACTGATATATTGAGCCATTCGCGGTATCGCCTTAATACGGCTTGCACTGAGACATGCATGGCTTAATCTTTGAGACAAGCATATAACTACTGGCAGGATCAACCAGGGAGCTAACTATTCTCGTTATTGTGCAGTGTTTGCTGTAAACACTGCATTAACTAGATATAGAGAGCGATTTTTCATTTGTTGTGCGGGACAACACACTATACTCACGACATATATAAGTCGCGTTTCATTGAACTTTCCTTTCGGGTCACATCCACGTTTTATATTGATAAACGGTTCAGTGTGCGATCGGTGAATCGACGATCACGCCCGGAGCGTAGAGAGACCTGAGCTCATGGCCGCATGTTTGCGCGTGGATCTATCTCAGCCACACTGCTTTAACAGCTTAAACTCACTTGAACATAAACATGTTTTCCACATATTATAAACGTAAACGCATTACAGGAGGCGAGAATCTGGTAGAATCCAAGCGCACTATGCCACAGTACGACTGGCGCGCATGGATTATTACGTATAAAAACACAGCATTATAAATAAAATATATCACTTGGATATCTCTTATTATTATTTTTTTTGTTGACGCAAGCTCTTTTTTCATCAACACCACACCACTTCGATATTAAAACGATAATAATACATTACACAACAACACATGCAACGGATGGAGAACGTTGTTGATGTGAGAACAAATTTATTGTTAAGTTCTCTCAAAAAACACCATTCCCAATACGCGCAGAGTCGTCTCGTCCGGTATGGCGCGGCTTGTGTGAACACCACACAAACCACACACACACCACCAAAACACAACAACACTTAATCAGTGAAACCGACGGCACAGCGCGCGCGCTCCGGGTCGCTAGACCTATCATCGCGCGCCCCGCCCGAACCGCGGCACTTGTGAGAAAAATCCGCGTCGTAATATCGAAGCGTATCACATATTCGCGCCTTACCTTGCACGCTTGTACAGGAGGCATATAGCATCGGAACACGTTGATCATGTCATAGCACTGTCTCGTATGGGGGCGAAGCCCCGGGAGCCCTGGCGCTTCGCCCCCGACTTGGATTACTGTTGATGAATAAAAATGTAGTTTTATTCCGAATAAAATAATAAAATATTATATATTTGATATAAAAAAAAAAATTAAATTAAAAAAAAAATTAAATTAAATTAAAAAAAAAATATATTTGAACCCTATCGATGATAATGATGCAGAAAAAAACAATTCACTTAATTTAAAATTTCATTAAATTAAATTAAATTTATTTATTTTATTTTTTTAATTATTTCCTGATTATCAATCACACAACAAAAAGGTGATAGTGAAATGTTATTTTTTTTTTGTTTTAATCTTATTTATGTTGTGTATGAATATAATATTTATTAAAAATCGAATTAATACTACTTATTATCGCCAAAAAAAGAAAACAAATCAAGGATCATACATAATACATGTTGTTCATCCATTCATAATTACAGGGAATTAAATTCAATGTTATTTGTAATCAAAGCAATAACGTTACTTAGTTATTATTATAATTTGTTTAGGATGACAAAAGACAAAGATTACATGTTCACACAAGGCACCTTGTGTGAACAACAGGCTAACGAAGACGAGCTGTGTGAACAAGTTAATCATGTCGAAACGCCGCCACGTTGTGTGAACAGTGTGATAAAGATGCAGAAAAATAAACAATTATTTCAATATTTATATTGTATCACAACAAAGAAGAAGAAGAAGAATATTTCGTTTTAATATAATTTCTGTTGCGTATGTGTGGTTTATACTATGTACCCTCTATATGCAAATATAATATATTAATATCGAATTAATTATTAGCACCTATGTATTATCGCATAAAACATTACAATAGATAAAATATAAAAAAAGATCGTTACTTATTCAATATTATTTCTAATCAAAGCAATAACGTTGCTTAGTTATTATTATAATTTGTTTACGACGACAAAAGACGAAGTTTACATGTTCACACAAGGCACACAGGCTAACGAAGACGAGCTGTGTGAACAAGTTACGCCGCCACGTTGTGTGTAAAGATGCAGAAAAATAAACAATTATTTCAATATCACATTCACAAATTAAATTTGATGTAATTAAATTTATTTATTTTATTATATCACAACAAAGAAGAAGATGTAAGTAAAATATTAATATTTCGTTTTAATATAATTTCTGTTGTGTATGTGTGGTTTATATGTATGTATATAATATATTAATATCGAATTAATTATATGACAGCACCTATTATCGCATAAAACATTACAATAGATAAAAAATAAAGGATCATATATACATATTGTTCCCATTCCTATATAATAAATTAGGGAATTGCAGGGCACGTGTTATGCTTTTATTTTTGCAAAGCAAAGACAGACATTATATAGAATACCATTGCATTTTTTGTCAAACAAAACTCTTTACACTTGGAATTCGTTAATGTTATGTGTAAGCATGGTGATTAGCATACAAAGTGATTTAAGTTTTATATATAATAAAAATATTTCACGCCTCGCACTAGAAGGCGGGGAAGAGAAATGAATATATTAAAAAAAAATGCAAAAAAAAAACAGAGAATAAATTCTAAGGCATAATTCGCGAGAAAAGACAAAATTGTGTGAACAAGTAAACTTCGCGCGCTGTGTGAACATTCTAAGGCATAATGCGCGAGATTTGATGTAATTAACCTATTTGATGTAATTAAATTTACTGGCCTGGCACCCTCTATGGGAAATGGGCCCCGTTCAAGACGAACTTGGACAGGAGTGGACGACGACAAGAAAGCGGAACCTCCCGAACACCACATCTCCCGACGCCGTTACAACGTCGGGATTCAGTGCTGGGCTCTTTCCTGTTCGCTCGCCGCTACTAAGGAAATCCTAGTTAGTTTCTTTTCCTCCGCTTACTAATATGCTTAAATTCGGCGGGTAATCCTCCCTGATCTGAGGCCAACGTATAAAAAGGGGAGGCAGACACGATATCCGGTTAGAGACGCGCGCGAGTTAACGCGCCCGCTCTTCGGACGTCGAGTCCGCCTACACCGGCGACACGACTGAAAGATCCACACATGGAACACCGTTTATGGTCTTGAACGAAACGTTCAGCATGCCAGGATTAGGTTATACAACACAACGCTCAGCGCGAGATGCACATCGTGTGTGTTGCAAATATAAATCTTGAACGCGAACACTTCGTAAAAGCGACGTTTCGATAGGATCGTAAATTTTCAACGTGTAAACGAATTTTTAAACGGACCCGTCGCAAAACAAGTTTTGCAATGAGAACCGTCAATTGCGTAACAAGACGCAGTGTGGTTTTGTATTTATGCAGCCGGCCCTCAGACAGGAGTGGTCCTGGATGTGTATCCACGGACCGCAATGTGCGTTCGAAATGTCGATGTTCAAATGTGTCCTGCAGTTCACACTATGACGCGCAGTTAACTGCGTTCTTCATCGACCCGCGAGCCAAGTGATCCACCGTCCAGGGTAATAGTTTTGTGTTGTGCATTTTTATATAAAAATAAAAAAAATTACTTAGAACGAGAGCTAGGTAAGTAAACATATACGAACGAAGCTCTACACTCTAAACCGTGTGGGACAATTTGTTTAGTTAACGAGCACGCTGCGAACGCCTTACGAACTCGGGGTGCGGATTTTTCACCCGTCCAAATTCATATGTGGCGCGAGCGTGACGTGAGATATATTATATGTGTATATAATATAACTCTGCGACACAGTTTATGAAAGTTTTGTTATAACTTTGGATTGGTATCATATGAGAGTATTGTACGCAAATATATAATATATCTGGCACAAGACACACACGTTAATGATCCTTCCGCAGGTTCCCCTACGGAAACCTTGTTACGACTTTTACTTCCTCTAAATGATCAAGTTTGGTCAACTTCCCAACGACGCCAACGGCCGTGAAGCCACCGCGTGTCGGTCCGAAGACCTCACTAAATCATTCAATCGGTAGTAGCGACGGGCGGTGTGTACAAAGGGCAGGGACGTAATCAACGCGAGCTTATGACTCGCGCTTACTAGGAATTCCTCGTTTATGGGGGATAATTGCAAACCCCAATCCCCAGCACGAAGGAGTTTCAACGGGTTGCCCGGGCCTTTAGGCCAGGGAGAACATGTTGATTCCTTCAGTGTAGCGCGCGTGCGGCCCAGGACATCTAAGGGCATCACAGACCTGTTATTGCTCAATCTCGTGCGGCTCGAAACCGCCGGTCCCTCTAAGAAGAATTTTAATACGTCGCCAGTGAGTTGCTTGACCGAAGCCATGCACCATGAAATGACGACGCCTATTTAGCAGGCTAGAGTCTCGTTCGTTACCGGAATTAACCAGACAAATCGCTCCACCAACTAAGAACGGCCATGCACCACCACCCACCGAATCAAGAAAGAGCTGTTAATCTGTCAATCCTTCCGGTGTCCGGGCCTGGTGAGATTTCCCGTGTTGAGTCAAATTAAGCCGCAGGCTCCACTCCTGGTGGTGCCCTTCCGTCAATTCCTTTAAGTTTCAGCTTTGCAACCATACTCCCCCCGGAGTCCAAAATCTTTGGTTTCCCGGAAGCTGCCCGCCGAGCCATTGTAGTAACGTCGGCGGATCGCTAGATGACATATTTACGGTTAGAACTAGGGCGGTATCTAATCGCCTTCGAACCTCTAACTTTCGTTCTTGATTGATGAAAACACCTTTGGCAAATGCTTTCGCTGATGTTCGTCTTGCGACGATCCAAGAATTTCACCTCTAACGTCGCAATACGAATGCCCCCAGTTATCCCTATTAATCATTACCTCGGAGTTCTGAAAACCAACAAAATAGAACCGAGATCATATTCTATTATTCCATGCACGAAATATTCAAGCAGCATTTTGAGCCCGCTTTGAGCACTCTAATTTGTTCAAAGTAAAATTGTCGGCCCACCTCGACACTCAATAAAGAGCACCGCGATAGGATTTTGATATTGAACGGGCGTGTTACCGCCCGCTCACCGACGATATGCTCCGCAAACGTGTCAGTATCACCGCGGATGCGGTGCACCGACAGCGCGGCGCACAAATGCAACTACGAGCTTTTTAACCGCAACAATTTTAGTATACGCTATTGGAGCTGGAATTACCGCGGCTGCTGGCACCAGACTTGCCCTCCAATTGTTCCTCGTTAAAATATTTAAAGTGTACTCATTCCGATTACGAGGCCTCGTAAGAGTCCCGTATCGTTATTTTTCGTCACTACCTCCCCGTGCCGGGAGTGGGTAATTTGCGCGCCTGCTGCCTTCCTTGGATGTGGTAGCCGTTTCTCAGGCTCCCTCTCCGGAATCGAACCCTGATTCCCCGTTACCCGTGACAACCATGGTAGTCGCAGAAACTACCATCGAAAGTTGATAAGGCAGACATTTGAAAGATGCGTCGCCGGTACTGGACCGTGCGATCGGCAAAAGTTATCCAGATTCATCAAAATTAACGACTTCGGACGCGAGGCCCTCCGTCGATTGGTTTTGATCTAATAAAAGCACTCATCCCATCACTGGTCAGAGTTCTGATTGCATGTATTAGCTCTAGAATTACCACAGTTATCCAAGTAACTGAGTAAGATCTAAGGAACCAAAACTGATATATTGAGCCATTCGCGGTATCGCCTTAATACGGCTTGCACTGAGACATGCATGGCTTAATCTTTGAGACAAGCATATAACTACTGGCAGGATCAACCAGGGAGCTAACTATTCTCGTTATTGTGCAGTGTTTGCTGTAAACACTGCATTAACTAGATATAGAGAGCGATTTTTCATTTGTTGTGCGGGACAACACACTATACTCACGACATATATAAGTCGCGTTTCATTGAACTTTCCTTTCGGGTCACATCCACGTTTTATATTGATAAACGGTTCAGTGTGCGATCGGTGAATCGACGATCACGCCCGGAGCGTAGAGAGACCTGAGCTCATGGCCGCATGTTTGCGCGTGGATCTATCTCAGCCACACTGCTTTAACAGCTTAAACTCACTTGAACATAAACATGTTTTCCACATATTATAAACGTAAACGCATTACAGGAGGCGAGAATCTGGTAGAATCCAAGCGCACTATGCCACAGTACGACTGGCGCGCATGGATTATTACGTATAAAAACACAGCATTATAAATAAAATATATCACTTGGATATCTCTTATTATTATTTTTTTTGTTGACGCAAGCTCTTTTTTCATCAACACCACACCACTTCGATATTAAAACGATAATAATACATTACACAACAACACATGCAACGGATGGAGAACGTTGTTGATGTGAGAACAAATTTATTGTTAAGTTCTCTCAAAAAACACCATTCCCAATACGCGCAGAGTCGTCTCGTCCGGTATGGCGCGGCTTGTGTGAACACCACACAAACCACACACACACACCACCAAAACACAACAACACTTAATCAGTGAAACCGACGGCACAGCGCGCGCGCTCCGGGTCGCTAGACCTATCATCGCGCGCCCCGCCCGAACCGCGGCACTTGTGAGAAAAATCCGCGTCGTAATATCGAAGCGTATCACATATTCGCGCCTTACCTTGCACGCTTGTACAGGAGGCATATAGCATCGGAACACGTTGATCATGTCATAGCACTGTCTCGTATGGGGGCGAAGCCCCGGGAGCCCTGGCGCTTCGCCCCCGACTTGGATTACTGTTGATGAATAAAAATGTAGTTTTATTCCGAATAAAATAATAAAATATTATATATTTGATATAAAAAAAAAAATTAAATTAAAAAAAAAATTAAATTAAATTAAAAAAAAAAATATATTTGAACCCTATCGATGATAATGATGCAGAAAAAAACAATTCACTTAATTTAAAATTTCATTAAATTAAATTAAATTTATTTATTTTATTTTTTTAATTATTTCCGGATTATCAATCACACAACAAAAAGGTGATAGTGAAATGTTATTTTTTTTTTGTTTTAATCTTATTTATGTTGTGTATGAATATAATATTTATTAAAAATCGAATTAATACTACTTATTATCGCCAAAAAAAGAAAACAAATCAAGGATCATACATAATACATGTTGTTCATCCATTCATAATTACAGGGAATTAAATTCAATGTTATTTGTAATCAAAGCAATAACGTTACTTAGTTATTATTATAATTTGTTTAGGATGACAAAAGACAAAGATTACATGTTCACACAAGGCACCTTGTGTGAACAACAGGCTAACGAAGACGAGCTGTGTGAACAAGTTAATCATGTCGAAACGCCGCCACGTTGTGTGAACAGTGTGATAAAGATGCAGAAAAATAAACAATTATTTCAATATTTATATTGTATCACAACAAAGAAGAAGAAGAAGAATATTTCGTTTTAATATAATTTCTGTTGCGTATGTGTGGTTTATACTATGTACCCTCTATATGCAAATATAATATATTAATATCGAATTAATTATTAGCACCTATGTATTATCGCATAAAACATTACAATAGATAAAATATAAAAAAAGATCGTTACTTATTCAATATTATTTCTAATCAAAGCAATAACGTTGCTTAGTTATTATTATAATTTGTTTACGACGACAAAAGACGAAGTTTACATGTTCACACAAGGCACACAGGCTAACGAAGACGAGCTGTGTGAACAAGTTACGCCGCCACGTTGTGTGTAAAGATGCAGAAAAATAAACAATTATTTCAATATCACATTCACAAATTAAATTTGATGTAATTAAATTTATTTATTTTATTATATCACAACAAAGAAGAAGATGTAAGTAAAATATTAATATTTCGTTTTAATATAATTTCTGTTGTGTATGTGTGGTTTATATGTATGTATATAATATATTAATATCGAATTAATTATATGACAGCACCTATTATCGCATAAAACATTACAATAGATAAAAAATAAAGGATCATATATACATATTGTTCCCATTCCTATATAATAAATTAGGGAATTGCAGGGCACGTGTTATGCTTTTATTTTTGCAAAGCAAAGACAGACATTATATAGAATACCATTGCATTTTTTGTCAAACAAAACTCTTTACACTTGGAATTCGTTAATGTTATGTGTAAGCATGGTGATTAGCATACAAAGTGATTTAAGTTTTATATATAATAAAAATATTTCACGCCTCGCACTAGAAGGCGGGGAAGAGAAATGAATATATTAAAAAAAAATGCAAAAAAAAAACAGAGAATAAATTCTAAGGCATAATTCGCGAGAAAAGACAAAATTGTGTGAACAAGTAAACTTCGCGCGCTGTGTGAACATTCTAAGGCATAATGCGCGAGAAAAGACAAAACTGTGTGAACAAGTAAACTTCGTGCGCTGTGTGAACAAGTAATTTTCGAAAGTTGAAAATTTAAACCCGCTTACTTGTTCACACAAGTTGACAAAATTTCGCGCGCTTAAATGGACGACGTTCTGTACGCTTTCGCGTTCCACGTTCACCCACGCGCGCGCCCGCTTGTGTGAACGTGCGAGCGCACAGACCACCATCACTACTTCTTACTATAACCACACACTTCATTCACACTTCTTAGTAGTGTAGTGATAGTTTTTTTTATATATATTATATAAATAATATATAAGAGAGAGATACCGTCCTCGGACGAATCACCTGGCGTAGGGCTGAGTCTCAACAGATCGCAGCACGACGCTGCTCTACCGAGCACAACACCCCGCCAGGAACGTAAGTCGTCTACAGACTATTCCGAGCCCCGACATCGAACTGAGTTAAATCCGGACCTTCGGAGCCGTGGTGCACGTGTTAAACCGTACGCACCGATCTCCGCGGTCCAAATGGGCTTCGACGTCACGCCTTACGAAGTAAAGCGCAACTAGTAAAGTCACATTGTTTAGAGCCTCCCGACTCTCGGGGCTCCACAGTGAGCATATCCTTGCCGGATTCGGCTAGGCTGGCTTCGGCCTTAGAGGCGTTCAGGCATAATCCCGCGGATGGTAGCTTCGCACCACCGGCCGCTCGGCCGAGTGCATGAACCAAATGTCCGAAACTGCGGTTCCTCTCGTACTGAGCAGTATTACTATCGCAACGACAAGCCATCAGTAGGGTAAAACTAACCTGTCTCACGACGGTCTAAACCCAGCTCACGTTCCCTTTTGATGGGTGAACAATCCAACGCTTGGCGAATTTTGCTTCGCAATGATAGGAAGAGCCGACATCGAAGAATCAAAAAGCAACGTCGCTATGAACGCTTGGCTGCCACAAGCCAGTTATCCCTGTGGTAACTTTTCTGGCACCTCTTGCTAAAAACTCTTTAGTACTAAAGGATCGATAGGCCGTGCTTTCGCAGTCCCTATGCGTACTGAACATCTGGATCAAGCCAGCTTTTGCCCTTTTGCTCCACGCGAGGTTTCCGTCCTCGCTGAGCTGGCCTTAGGACACCTGCGTTATTCTTTGACAGATGTACCGCCCCAGTCAAACTCCCCGCCTGGCAGTGTCCTCGAACCGGATCACGCGGGAGTTGTACGGCGACGAGCGTTGCCGCCACGTCGCCACTCTGCACGCTTGGAACGAAACACCGTGCGCCCGCCGATAAAATCGACCGCGCACCGCTTCCGCCCAACCGAGTAAGTAATGAAACAATGAAAGTAGTGGTTTTTCAGCGACGACCGCGAACGATCTCCCACTTATGCTACACCTCTCATGTCTCCTTACAATGCCAGACTAGAGTCAAGCTCAACAGGGTCTTCTTTCCCCGCTGATTCTCCCAAGCCCGTTCCCTTGGCTGTGGTTTCGCTAGATAGTAGATAGGGACACTCCCTCCACCTTCCCATGGTCCTACCAACCTTGCGGTTATACGGACCGAATCTGTGAGTTATGATCCACTCGGGTGGCTCAAGACTCTACAAAAACCTACGCACGCGTGTCCCGGCACTCTCCCCCTTCTGGGGCATGCTCATCACAGAACAGACTTCATTGCTGGGCTGCTCCCCTCCAGCTCGGTACCTCTGTGCCCCCCCCTCGTCCCCGTTCGAAAATGTGCTTTCCTCGGCCCGCCTCGATCTATGCCAGGTCCTGGCGAACCTCCTAAGCTGTCCGAAGTTCGCCTCACTACTTACTAGATCTGCGTGGTATATCGGTCCCTCAAGCCCTCCTTGCCTCGTAATCCCCCCTAACATGGTGCCTCTTGCTTCCGCGTACAACGGGCAATCCCACAGGATATGGTCCCGCGTCTCCCACTTCTCCCCACAGCTGCACCCTGTAGTGTCGCTCAACCCCAGATCGCTCAGACGTTTCCTAAAGCAGCCATGGCCCATAAGGATCTGCGAAAGTTCGTAATCAGGTTCAACCCAGTGCGCCTTCATGCGCTCGCCTACGTCTGGGAAGAACGCGAACAATTCGCGACCCTTAGTCTCGGCCTCCCATCGAGCCTGCCAGGACTCTACGGTCTCTGCGTCGATGCTCGCTCGGATACGTCTGTGCGTCTCGTTCGGTTCACCCTCCGTCTCAGCTAACCTACGACCCGCTCTTGTCAGCAGTAAGTCCGCCGGCAGGACCCCCGCCAGAACCGGTAGCGCTGCAGTACTGCTCGACCTGTAAGCCTTCGTTAGTAAAACTAACGAGGATCTTTGCGTCCTGAGCAGCACGCTGCGAACGACATGTACCGTAGCCCGGTGATACCATATTCTGGCCGCGTACGTGAGCGTCGCCTCGTATGTGCCGCCATAGAGTACCCGGAGCGCCCTGTACCGCACTCCCCATCGGTTTGCGGAAACCCTCGAGACCTTGCCGAAACAATTGGACGCTCTGTCACCGATCGTCGCCGCGTGGGGTGCAAATGATTGGGTGGGGTCCAAAATGACTCCCAACACCTTGGCCTCAGAGACTGTGCGGATCGACGTGCCAGACGCATTGGTCTTTAGCAGAGGTGGCCTTTGCAATTTCCCTTTCAGGGTCATGGTCTGGGACTTAGCCGGGGCGAATGTGAGCCTGTTACGGGCACCCCATTCCGCTACCAGTCCCAAGACAGCCGCTCCTTTCTCCTCCAACTCTCTCCGAGCATCCCCCGCTACCAACACCGTCACGTCGTCCGCGTATGCCATAAAAGACACCCCAACTGGCACCGGCAAACAGAGAAGATCGTCGAGTAGAACGTTCCACAACGTCGGGCCGAGCACAGATCCCTGCGGGCACCCCATAGTGGACGTCTTCCAGACAGCCCGGTCCCCTGCGATCATGGCCACCCTGCGATTGCAGAAGTAGCTCGTCAACATTCTATAAATGTTCGGCGGGCAGCCTCCGCGTTTCGCCTTAACCAAGATCATGGGCCACCAGGCGTTGTCGAAGGCCCCTGAGATGTCCAGAAATATGGCCTGTAAGTATTTCGCCTTACAGTCTTTTATCGTTTGTAGTACCGATCCCAACGCTGACGTGGTCGACCGGCCCGCTCTAAACCCGTGCTGGCATGAGGAGATTCCGCGAGTGAGCTGTGGAATGCTCCAGAGCAACACTCTCTCCAAGACTTTGCCAAGCACCGGCAGCAGAGTGATGGGTCGGTATGCCTTGGGGTCCGTCGGCGGCTTGCCGTTACCTTTTGGCAGAACCAACAATCGACCGTCCTTCCAGATCGAGGGAAAAGTACCTGACTTCACGCAAGCGTTCATCACGTGGGTAAATTCAGGGGCGCAAGCCCACCACACGTGCTTCAGCATCTTCCCCTCAATACCGTCCATCCCCGGCGATGTATTGGGTAACGACATTACAATTTTCCTAAGCGAGTCCAGATCGATAGGGGGGGAGTCATTGCCTGATGGTAGAAGGGCAGCCGCAATTCTAACCTGCCGGTGATAAGCAGTGTCGCTGCTGGGATCATCGTCCGGACAGAGTGCCGTCATCAGCGCGGTCATAGACTCGCTGACGTCACTAGTGTCCGAACCCACGAGATGAATTCCATTGACGACATTCACCGGTGGTCTGGCGCGGCCGCACGCCTCCCTATAGGCAAGACCCCATGGGTCCTGATTTCCAGTATCTGCCAGTTTCCGGAAGTGTTCCAACTCTGCAGAAGCCATCGCCTGCCTGTACGCTAATCTGGCTTGGTGGAACTCTTGCTTGGCTACCTCTTCAATCATGCCCGCCACCCTTCTAGTCCTTTGCCAAGCCCTTCGCGCTCTAACTTGGTTGCGTCTGAGTTTGTCTAAGCGCGGAGTCCACCACTCGTAACCACGGTCTTTGGTGACTGCTTTAACGGTGCCTAGACACTCTGTCGCAGCGCGCTCGATAAGTTCAGTAAAGGACTTGCTGAGATTTTCTGCGGTGTCCTCTAGCTGTAGTTGACCGATTCTCTCGTGCACCGTAGCGTCAAACGACCTCCAGTCCGCGTTTCTGGTACGATACCGTCTCGGGATGATAGGCACTGTGCTACGCGTAATGAGCCTTGTGGTGTGGTGGTCTACCCTGAAGGTAATCAAACGGTGGTCGCTCGACGAGATGTCGTGCACCTTCCACCCGTTGACGCGAACGCCACGCGAGCTTAAGGTGACGTCGATATTCGACTCACCGTTTGCCGTACTGAAAGTGTACATCTGCCCACTAATGTTATGTACCACAAGGTCCCGGCTGTTTATGAAATCTTCCATCTTGGTGCGGCGGTCGGTTACAGTATGGCCTCTTCCTACGTAATGTCGGGGTTCTGAGTGCCATAGCGGGGAATGGGTGTTTAAATCCCCCCCCACCAGTACCGCCTTACCTTTCAGAAAGTCCAGCGCCTTCTCCAACTGACGTAAGTGAGTATCGATACAGTCGCTATATTGGAAGTACGTCGATACCACGTACAGGTCAATGTCCTCAATATGGCAGCACACAAAGTGGTCGGTCGATAGGTTGTGCAATACGGCACACGGCTTGCAACGGTTCCGCAAATAAATGCCCGCTTTGGAGTGTACCCCACATTCGATAAAAGTGCCAGTCGTGGAATATTGTTCTTGAACTAGAACGATATCCAGGCCGAGCGAGTCCGCTATAGCGGGTAACTCCCTCGTAGCCGTTACTGCACCACCTAAGTTTATCTGACCCACTTTTAATACAGGTGCGCTATCCATATTGGACCTGATTTATTAATTGTTCCTCTGCATGGAGGCGCGCCGGACAAGTCCTGGACGCCGTTTTGTGCGCGCTATCGCGCTTGAAGCGCTTGCACGTTGCGCAGCACGCCACTGACGCCTTGCACTTGTCGGCGCTGTGGCCCACCTCGCCGCATCGGCCGCATGTAGTTTCCTTGGCCCGGCAGAACTTCTCCGGGTGCCCGTACATTTGGCACTTGTGACAGCATGTCACGCGCACAAAGTCGCTCACCTCGACATGCTGCCAGCCGATGTATACGGTGCCCCGGCTTATCAAAACCTCACGCAGCCTTGAGGAGCACTCGAATACGCACGTCGTCTCCTTGTACGTGCTTCCTCTTCTGGATCGCTTAAAGGCGCCCTTGATCTCCTCCTTCACCACCGAGAGTGGCCACAGAGGGTCTTCCTGAAGGTTGAGCTCCCACAGCTCGTTGATTAGGGCCTCAAACGAGGGATCCCCATCAACGTTGTGGAGAGCCACCAATGGCTTCCTCTTCTTAGGCTCGACCACCCTCAGCGATGGGGGGGCTGCTTTCTTTAAGCGTTCCGCTGCTGCGAGTGACGCAGTCTGCACAACAACGCCAGCATTGCCGACTTTGCGCATGCCCTCTACCTGCACTGCGATAGAGCGAGGCTCCACCGACCGCTTCAGTTCTGCCTTCGTTAGCTCTGATGTATTTGTTTCAGCCTCTTCCCGGGGGTAGAAGGCCAAAACGGGTCCCTGTGCCTTAATCGGCTTCGGCAACAGTAGATAGGGACAGTGGGAATCTCGTTAATCCATTCATGCGCGTCACTAATTAGATGACGAGGCATTTGGCTACCTTAAGAGAGTCATAGTTACTCCCGCCGTTTACCCGCGCTTGCTTGAATTTCTTCACGTTGACATTCAGAGCACTGGGCAGAAATCACATTGCGTCAACACCCGCGAGGGCCATCGCAATGCTTTGTTTTAATTAGACAGTCGGATTCCCCTTGTCCGTGCCAGTTCTGAGTTGACCGTTGAACGGCGGTCGTAAAGGCACGCGCCGATCGAAACCGACACGGCCCCATGGCTAGGGAGATCCGCGGAAGGCCGGAGCACGAGTCCGGATTCAGCCCCCCCGAGAGGAGGCATCGACCAGGCCCGGCACCGGCCGCATCCGCTTCCCTCCCAAACCCGACACACCCCGGTCCTCAGAGCCAATCCTTATTCCGAAGTTACGGATCCAATTTGCCGACTTCCCTTACCTACATTATTCTATCGACTAGAGGCTCTTCACCTTGGAGACCTGCTGCGGATATGGGTACGAACCGGCGCGACATCACCACGTACATCCCTCACCTGAATTTTCAAGGTCCGCAGAGAGTATCCGGACACCGCCGCAAATGCGGTGCTCTTCGCGTTCCGAACCATATCTCCCTTCTATAGGATTCCATGGAACTCGAACGCTCAGGCAGAAAAGAAAACTCTTCCCGAACCTCTCGGCGGCGTCTTCAGGCCACTTTGGGTTACCCCGTCGAACTCTCGCGTTGAAACGAGTGAACGATTATTGAAACGGTTCCGCTGCCGGGTTCCGGAATAGGAACCGGATTCCCTTTCGCTCAAAGGGCGTTATTTATAATGAAATAAAACACGCCGCATCGACATAAGATTTCTCCTTGAGCTTAGGATCGACTGACTCGCGAGCAACTACTGTTCACGCGAAACCCTTCTCCACGTCAGTCCTCCAGGGCCTCGCTGGAGTATTTGCTACTACCACCAAGATCTGCACCGACGGCGGCTCCAGGCAGGCTCACGCCCAGACCCTTCTGCGCTCACCGCCGCGCACGTCCTACTCGTTACGGCTTAATGTAACAAAATAAATTGTCACGCACATGCCGGTAACGGTAGTGTATAGGCAGAACGCTTCAGCGCCATCCATTTTCAGGGCCGGTTGCTTCGGCAGGTGAGTCGTTGCACACTCCTTAGCGGATTCCGACTTCCATGGCCACCGTCCTGCTGTCATGAGCGACCAACGCCTTTCATGGTGTCCCATGAGCGTTCTTTGGGCGCCTTAACACTACGTTTGGTTCATCCCACAGCGCCAGTTCTGCTTACCAAAATTGGCCCACTTGGCACCGTCATCAGATCTCCGGCTTCATCATTCGAGTAAGCCGGAGTTCTCACCCATTTAAAGTTTGAGAATAGGTTTAAGTCGTTTCGACCCAAATGCCTCTAATCATTCGCTTTACCGGATGAGACTGTTCAAATCGACGCCAGCTATCCTGAGGGAAACTTCGGACGGAACCAGCTACTAGATGGTTCGATTAGTCTTTCGCCCCTATACCCAGTTCAGACGATCGATTTGCACGTCAGAATCGCTACGGTCCTCCATCAGGGTTTCCCCTGACTTCGACCTGACCAGGCATAGTTCACCATCTTTCGGGTCCCAGCATCTGTGCTCAGAGCGCGCCTACAATCTCGAATTGGAAACGAGACGCCTCGGGAGTGCGAGCGGTCCGACCGAGATCGACGCGCCATCCTCCCTGAGCGGACGGCAAGCGTCCACCTTCACTTTCGTTGCGCCTTTCAGTTTAGACATTTTACTCAATGACTCGCACACATGCTAGACTCCTTGGTCCGTGTTTCAAGACGGGTCCTGCGAGTGCCCGAAACTGAATCATCGCAGACACGGTACGCGTACAGTCCGAGACAGCACGGCTGCGACAACAGGCCCGCCGCACCTCCGCTCGCACTAAGGCAGGACGGCGGTGACGGACGAACGCCTTGCGTCGGGCCGGACGCGCATAAACGCGTACGCGATCCGTTAAAAAATACCGTCCGACAGCCGGTCGGCAACCGTCACGGTCTCCCCTGCGCCCCGAAGGGACAGGTGAGGCTCCCGAACGGCGCTTAGACCGACATCGAACGGGTCGCGATGTATTACTAAGGGAGAAGTGCACGCCGTCCGCGAACGTAGTAACCACCAACCCCGTGCCGAACGGCCGAAACCGACGACATCGAGAGCGTGCAGCCACGCCGCGGAATAACGATGAATCTCCCCGTTCGTTCATTCGAGTTTCGCAGGTTTACCCCTGAGCGGTTTCACGTACTGTTGAACTCTCTCTTCAAAGTTCTTTTCAACTTTCCCTCACGGTACTTGTTCGCTATCGGTCTCGCGGTAATATTTAGCCTTAGATGGAGTTTACCACCCACTTAGGGCTGCACTCTCAAGCAACCCGACTCTGAGGAGAGTCCCTCTCGCCGCCGTCCTCCGTCGCTACGGGCCTGGCACCCTCTATGGGAAATGGGCCCCGTTCAAGACGAACTTGGACAGGAGTGGACGACGACAAGAAAGCGGAACCTCCCGAACACCACATCTCCCGACGCCGTTACAACGTCGGGATTCAGTGCTGGGCTCTTTCCTGTTCGCTCGCCGCTACTAAGGAAATCCTAGTTAGTTTCTTTTCCTCCGCTTACTAATATGCTTAAATTCGGCGGGTAATCCTCCCTGATCTGAGGCCAACGTATAAAAAGGGGAGGCAGACACGATATCCGGTTAGAGACGCGCGCGAGTTAACGCGCCCGCTCTTCGGACGTCGAGTCCGCCTACACCGGCGACACGACTGAAAGATCCACACATGGAACACCGTTTATGGTCTTGAACGAAACGTTCAGCATGCCAGGATTAGGTTATACAACACAACGCTCAGCGCGAGATGCACATCGTGTGTGTTGCAAATATAAATCTTGAACGCGAACACTTCGTAAAAGCGACGTTTCGATAGGATCGTAAATTTTCAACGTGTAAACGAATTTTTAAACGGACCCGTCGCAAAACAAGTTTTGCAATGAGAACCGTCAATTGCGTAACAAGACGCAGTGTGGTTTTGTATTTATGCAGCCGGCCCTCAGACAGGAGTGGTCCTGGATGTGTATCCACGGACCGCAATGTGCGTTCGAAATGTCGATGTTCAAATGTGTCCTGCAGTTCACACTATGACGCGCAGTTAACTGCGTTCTTCATCGACCCGCGAGCCAAGTGATCCACCGTCCAGGGTAATAGTTTTGTGTTGTGCATTTTTATATAAAAATAAAAAAAATTACTTAGAACGAGAGCTAGGTAAGTAAACATATACGAACGAAGCTCTACACTCTAAACCGTGTGGGACAATTTGTTTAGTTAACGAGCACGCTGCGAACGCCTTACGAACTCGGGGTGCGGATTTTTCACCCGTCCAAATTCATATGTGGCGCGAGCGTGACGTGAGATATATTATATGTGTATATAATATAACTCTGCGACACAGTTTATGAAAGTTTTGTTATAACTTTGGATTGGTATCATATGAGAGTATTGTACGCAAATATATAATATATCTGGCACAAGACACACACGTTAATGATCCTTCCGCAGGTTCCCCTACGGAAACCTTGTTACGACTTTTACTTCCTCTAAATGATCAAGTTTGGTCAACTTCCCAACGACGCCAACGGCCGTGAAGCCACCGCGTGTCGGTCCGAAGACCTCACTAAATCATTCAATCGGTAGTAGCGACGGGCGGTGTGTACAAAGGGCAGGGACGTAATCAACGCGAGCTTATGACTCGCGCTTACTAGGAATTCCTCGTTTATGGGGGATAATTGCAAACCCCAATCCCCAGCACGAAGGAGTTTCAACGGGTTGCCCGGGCCTTTAGGCCAGGGAGAACATGTTGATTCCTTCAGTGTAGCGCGCGTGCGGCCCAGGACATCTAAGGGCATCACAGACCTGTTATTGCTCAATCTCGTGCGGCTCGAAACCGCCGGTCCCTCTAAGAAGAATTTTAATACGTCGCCAGTGAGTTGCTTGACCGAAGCCATGCACCATGAAATGACGACGCCTATTTAGCAGGCTAGAGTCTCGTTCGTTACCGGAATTAACCAGACAAATCGCTCCACCAACTAAGAACGGCCATGCACCACCACCCACCGAATCAAGAAAGAGCTGTTAATCTGTCAATCCTTCCGGTGTCCGGGCCTGGTGAGATTTCCCGTGTTGAGTCAAATTAAGCCGCAGGCTCCACTCCTGGTGGTGCCCTTCCGTCAATTCCTTTAAGTTTCAGCTTTGCAACCATACTCCCCCCGGAGTCCAAAATCTTTGGTTTCCCGGAAGCTGCCCGCCGAGCCATTGTAGTAACGTCGGCGGATCGCTAGATGACATATTTACGGTTAGAACTAGGGCGGTATCTAATCGCCTTCGAACCTCTAACTTTCGTTCTTGATTGATGAAAACACCTTTGGCAAATGCTTTCGCTGATGTTCGTCTTGCGACGATCCAAGAATTTCACCTCTAACGTCGCAATACGAATGCCCCCAGTTATCCCTATTAATCATTACCTCGGAGTTCTGAAAACCAACAAAATAGAACCGAGATCATATTCTATTATTCCATGCACGAAATATTCAAGCAGCATTTTGAGCCCGCTTTGAGCACTCTAATTTGTTCAAAGTAAAATTGTCGGCCCACCTCGACACTCAATAAAGAGCACCGCGATAGGATTTTGATATTGAACGGGCGTGTTACCGCCCGCTCACCGACGATATGCTCCGCAAACGTGTCAGTATCACCGCGGATGCGGTGCACCGACAGCGCGGCGCACAAATGCAACTACGAGCTTTTTAACCGCAACAATTTTAGTATACGCTATTGGAGCTGGAATTACCGCGGCTGCTGGCACCAGACTTGCCCTCCAATTGTTCCTCGTTAAAATATTTAAAGTGTACTCATTCCGATTACGAGGCCTCGTAAGAGTCCCGTATCGTTATTTTTCGTCACTACCTCCCCGTGCCGGGAGTGGGTAATTTGCGCGCCTGCTGCCTTCCTTGGATGTGGTAGCCGTTTCTCAGGCTCCCTCTCCGGAATCGAACCCTGATTCCCCGTTACCCGTGACAACCATGGTAGTCGCAGAAACTACCATCGAAAGTTGATAAGGCAGACATTTGAAAGATGCGTCGCCGGTACTGGACCGTGCGATCGGCAAAAGTTATCCAGATTCATCAAAATTAACGACTTCGGACGCGAGGCCCTCCGTCGATTGGTTTTGATCTAATAAAAGCACTCATCCCATCACTGGTCAGAGTTCTGATTGCATGTATTAGCTCTAGAATTACCACAGTTATCCAAGTAACTGAGTAAGATCTAAGGAACCAAAACTGATATATTGAGCCATTCGCGGTATCGCCTTAATACGGCTTGCACTGAGACATGCATGGCTTAATCTTTGAGACAAGCATATAACTACTGGCAGGATCAACCAGGGAGCTAACTATTCTCGTTATTGTGCAGTGTTTGCTGTAAACACTGCATTAACTAGATATAGAGAGCGATTTTTCATTTGTTGTGCGGGACAACACACTATACTCACGACATATATAAGTCGCGTTTCATTGAACTTTCCTTTCGGGTCACATCCACGTTTTATATTGATAAACGGTTCAGTGTGCGATCGGTGAATCGACGATCACGCCCGGAGCGTAGAGAGACCTGAGCTCATGGCCGCATGTTTGCGCGTGGATCTATCTCAGCCACACTGCTTTAACAGCTTAAACTCACTTGAACATAAACATGTTTTCCACATATTATAAACGTAAACGCATTACAGGAGGCGAGAATCTGGTAGAATCCAAGCGCACTATGCCACAGTACGACTGGCGCGCATGGATTATTACGTATAAAAACACAGCATTATAAATAAAATATATCACTTGGATATCTCTTATTATTATTTTTTTTGTTGACGCAAGCTCTTTTTTCATCAACACCACACCACTTCGATATTAAAACGATAATAATACATTACACAACAACACATGCAACGGATGGAGAACGTTGTTGATGTGAGAACAAATTTATTGTTAAGTTCTCTCAAAAAACACCATTCCCAATACGCGCAGAGTCGTCTCGTCCGGTATGGCGCGGCTTGTGTGAACACCACACAAACCACACACACACACCACCAAAACACAACAACACTTAATCAGTGAAACCGACGGCACAGCGCGCGCGCTCCGGGTCGCTAGACCTATCATCGCGCGCCCCGCCCGAACCGCGGCACTTGTGAGAAAAATCCGCGTCGTAATATCGAAGCGTATCACATATTCGCGCCTTACCTTGCACGCTTGTACAGGAGGCATATAGCATCGGAACACGTTGATCATGTCATAGCACTGTCTCGTATGGGGGCGAAGCCCCGGGAGCCCTGGCGCTTCGCCCCCGACTTGGATTACTGTTGATGAATAAAAATGTAGTTTTATTCCGAATAAAATAATAAAATATTATATATTTGATATAAAAAAAAAAATTAAATTAAAAAAAAAATTAAATTAAATTAAAAAAAAAAATATATTTGAACCCTATCGATGATAATGATGCAGAAAAAAACAATTCACTTAATTTAAAATTTCATTAAATTAAATTAAATTTATTTATTTTATTTTTTTAATTATTTCCGGATTATCAATCACACAACAAAAAGGTGATAGTGAAATGTTATTTTTTTTTTGTTTTAATCTTATTTATGTTGTGTATGAATATAATATTTATTAAAAATCGAATTAATACTACTTATTATCGCCAAAAAAAGAAAACAAATCAAGGATCATACATAATACATGTTGTTCATCCATTCATAATTACAGGGAATTAAATTCAATGTTATTTGTAATCAAAGCAATAACGTTACTTAGTTATTATTATAATTTGTTTAGGATGACAAAAGACAAAGATTACATGTTCACACAAGGCACCTTGTGTGAACAACAGGCTAACGAAGACGAGCTGTGTGAACAAGTTAATCATGTCGAAACGCCGCCACGTTGTGTGAACAGTGTGATAAAGATGCAGAAAAATAAACAATTATTTCAATATTTATATTGTATCACAACAAAGAAGAAGAAGAAGAATATTTCGTTTTAATATAATTTCTGTTGCGTATGTGTGGTTTATACTATGTACCCTCTATATGCAAATATAATATATTAATATCGAATTAATTATTAGCACCTATGTATTATCGCATAAAACATTACAATAGATAAAATATAAAAAAAGATCGTTACTTATTCAATATTATTTCTAATCAAAGCAATAACGTTGCTTAGTTATTATTATAATTTGTTTACGACGACAAAAGACGAAGTTTACATGTTCACACAAGGCACACAGGCTAACGAAGACGAGCTGTGTGAACAAGTTACGCCGCCACGTTGTGTGTAAAGATGCAGAAAAATAAACAATTATTTCAATATCACATTCACAAATTAAATTTGATGTAATTAAATTTATTTATTTTATTATATCACAACAAAGAAGAAGATGTAAGTAAAATATTAATATTTCGTTTTAATATAATTTCTGTTGTGTATGTGTGGTTTATATGTATGTATATAATATATTAATATCGAATTAATTATATGACAGCACCTATTATCGCATAAAACATTACAATAGATAAAAAATAAAGGATCATATATACATATTGTTCCCATTCCTATATAATAAATTAGGGAATTGCAGGGCACGTGTTATGCTTTTATTTTTGCAAAGCAAAGACAGACATTATATAGAATACCATTGCATTTTTTGTCAAACAAAACTCTTTACACTTGGAATTCGTTAATGTTATGTGTAAGCATGGTGATTAGCATACAAAGTGATTTAAGTTTTATATATAATAAAAATATTTCACGCCTCGCACTAGAAGGCGGGGAAGAGAAATGAATATATTAAAAAAAAATGCAAAAAAAAAACAGAGAATAAATTCTAAGGCATAATTCGCGAGAAAAGACAAAATTGTGTGAACAAGTAAACTTCGCGCGCTGTGTGAACATTCTAAGGCATAATGCGCGAGAAAAGACAAAACTGTGTGAACAAGTAAACTTCGTGCGCTGTGTGAACAAGTAATTTTCGAAAGTTGAAAATTTAAACCCGCTTACTTGTTCACACAAGTTGACAAAATTTCGCGCGCTTAAATGGACGACGTTCTGTACGCTTTCGCGTTCCACGTTCACCCACGCGCGCGCCCGCTTGTGTGAACGTGCGAGCGCACAGACCACCATCACTACTTCTTACTATAACCACACACTTCATTCACACTTCTTAGTAGTGTAGTGATAGTTTTTTTTATATATATTATATAAATAATATATAAGAGAGAGATACCGTCCTCGGACGAATCACCTGGCGTAGGGCTGAGTCTCAACAGATCGCAGCACGACGCTGCTCTACCGAGCACAACACCCCGCCAGGAACGTAAGTCGTCTACAGACTATTCCGAGCCCCGACATCGAACTGAGTTAAATCCGGACCTTCGGAGCCGTGGTGCACGTGTTAAACCGTACGCACCGATCTCCGCGGTCCAAATGGGCTTCGACGTCACGCCTTACGAAGTAAAGCGCAACTAGTAAAGTCACATTGTTTAGAGCCTCCCGACTCTCGGGGCTCCACAGTGAGCATATCCTTGCCGGATTCGGCTAGGCTGGCTTCGGCCTTAGAGGCGTTCAGGCATAATCCCGCGGATGGTAGCTTCGCACCACCGGCCGCTCGGCCGAGTGCATGAACCAAATGTCCGAAACTGCGGTTCCTCTCGTACTGAGCAGTATTACTATCGCAACGACAAGCCATCAGTAGGGTAAAACTAACCTGTCTCACGACGGTCTAAACCCAGCTCACGTTCCCTTTTGATGGGTGAACAATCCAACGCTTGGCGAATTTTGCTTCGCAATGATAGGAAGAGCCGACATCGAAGAATCAAAAAGCAACGTCGCTATGAACGCTTGGCTGCCACAAGCCAGTTATCCCTGTGGTAACTTTTCTGGCACCTCTTGCTAAAAACTCTTTAGTACTAAAGGATCGATAGGCCGTGCTTTCGCAGTCCCTATGCGTACTGAACATCTGGATCAAGCCAGCTTTTGCCCTTTTGCTCCACGCGAGGTTTCCGTCCTCGCTGAGCTGGCCTTAGGACACCTGCGTTATTCTTTGACAGATGTACCGCCCCAGTCAAACTCCCCGCCTGGCAGTGTCCTCGAACCGGATCACGCGGGAGTTGTACGGCGACGAGCGTTGCCGCCACGTCGCCACTCTGCACGCTTGGAACGAAACACCGTGCGCCCGCCGATAAAATCGACCGCGCACCGCTTCCGCCCAACCGAGTAAGTAATGAAACAATGAAAGTAGTGGTTTTTCAGCGACGACCGCGAACGATCTCCCACTTATGCTACACCTCTCATGTCTCCTTACAATGCCAGACTAGAGTCAAGCTCAACAGGGTCTTCTTTCCCCGCTGATTCTCCCAAGCCCGTTCCCTTGGCTGTGGTTTCGCTAGATAGTAGATAGGGACACTCCCTCCACCTTCCCATGGTCCTACCAACCTTGCGGTTATACGGACCGAATCTGTGAGTTATGATCCACTCGGGTGGCTCAAGACTCTACAAAAACCTACGCACGCGTGTCCCGGCACTCTCCCCCTTCTGGGGCATGCTCATCACAGAACAGACTTCATTGCTGGGCTGCTCCCCTCCAGCTCGGTACCTCTGTGCCCCCCCCTCGTCCCCGTTCGAAAATGTGCTTTCCTCGGCCCGCCTCGATCTATGCCAGGTCCTGGCGAACCTCCTAAGCTGTCCGAAGTTCGCCTCACTACTTACTAGATCTGCGTGGTATATCGGTCCCTCAAGCCCTCCTTGCCTCGTAATCCCCCCTAACATGGTGCCTCTTGCTTCCGCGTACAACGGGCAATCCCACAGGATATGGTCCCGCGTCTCCCACTTCTCCCCACAGCTGCACCCTGTAGTGTCGCTCAACCCCAGATCGCTCAGACGTTTCCTAAAGCAGCCATGGCCCATAAGGATCTGCGAAAGTTCGTAATCAGGTTCAACCCAGTGCGCCTTCATGCGCTCGCCTACGTCTGGGAAGAACGCGAACAATTCGCGACCCTTAGTCTCGGCCTCCCATCGAGCCTGCCAGGACTCTACGGTCTCTGCGTCGATGCTCGCTCGGATACGTCTGTGCGTCTCGTTCGGTTCACCCTCCGTCTCAGCTAACCTACGACCCGCTCTTGTCAGCAGTAAGTCCGCCGGCAGGACCCCCGCCAGAACCGGTAGCGCTGCAGTACTGCTCGACCTGTAAGCCTTCGTTAGTAAAACTAACGAGGATCTTTGCGTCCTGAGCAGCACGCTGCGAACGACATGTACCGTAGCCCGGTGATACCATATTCTGGCCGCGTACGTGAGCGTCGCGAGTAGATAGGGACACTCCCTCCACCTTCCCATGGTCCTACCAACCTTGCGGTTATACGGACCGAATCTGTGAGTTATGATCCACTCGGGTGGCTCAAGACTCTACAAAAACCTACGCACGCGTGTCCCGGCACTCTCCCCCTTCTGGGGCATGCTCATCACAGAACAGACTTCATTGCTGGGCTGCTCCCCTCCAGCTCGGTACCTCTGTGCCCCCCCCTCGTCCCCGTTCGAAAATGTGTGTTCCTCGGCCCGCCTCGATTTATGCCAGGTCCTGGCGAACCTCCTAAGCTGTCCGAAGTTCGCCTCACTACTCACAAGATCTGCGTGGTATATCGGTCCCTCGAGCCCTCCTTGCCTTGTTACCCCCCCTAACATGGTGCCTCTTGCTTCCGCGTACAACGGGCAATCCCACAGGATATGGTCCCGCGTCTCCCACTTCTCCCCACAGCTGCACCCTGTAGTGTCGCTCAACCCCAGATCGCTCAGACGTTTCCTAAAGCAGCCATGGCCCATAAGGATCTGCGATAGTTCGTAATCGGGTTCAACCCAGTGCGCCTTCATGCGCTCGCCTACGTCTGGGAAGAACGCGAACAATTCGCGACCCTTAGTCTCGGCCTCCCATCGAGCCTGCCAGGACTCTACGGTCTCTGCGTCGATGTTCGCTCGGATACGTCTGTGCGTCTCGTTCGGTTCACCCTCCGTCTCAGCTAACCTACGACCCGCTCTAGTCAGCAGTAAGTCCGCCGGCAGGACCCCCGCCAGAACCGGTAGCGCTGCAGTACTGCTCGACCTGTAAGCCTTCGTTAGTAGAACTAACGAGGATCTTTGCGTCCTGAGCAGCACGCTGCGAACGACATGTACCGTAGCCCGGTGATACCATATTCTGGCCGCGTACGTGAGCGTCGCCTCGTATGTGCCGCCATAGAGTACCCGGAGCGCCCTGTACCGCACTCCCCATCGGTTTGCGGAAACCCTCGAGACCTTGCCGAAACAATTGGACGCTCTGTCACCGATCGTCGCCGCGTGGGGTGCGAATGATTGGGTGGGGTCCAGAATGACTCCCAACACCTTGGCCTCAGAGACTGTGCGGATCGACGTGCCAGACGCATTGGTCTTTAGCAGAGGTGGCCTTTGTAATTTCCCTTTCAGGGTCATGGTCTGGGACTTAGCCGGGGCGAATGTGAGCCTGTTACGGGCACCCCACTCCGCTACCAGTCCCAAGACAGCCGCTCCTTTCTCCTCCAACTCTCTCCGAGCATCCCCCGCTACCAACACCGTCACGTCGTCCGCGTATGCCATAAAAGACACCCCAACTGGCACCGGCAAACAGAGAAGATCATCGAGTAGAACGTTCCACAACGTCGGGCCGAGCACAGATCCCTGCGGGCACCCCATAGTGGACGTCTTCCAGACAGCCCGGTCCCCTGCGATCATGGCCACCCTGCGATTGCAGAAGTAGCTCGTCAACATTCTATAAATGTTCGGCGGGCAGCCTCCGCGTTTCGCCTTAACCAAGATCATGGGCCACCAGGCGTTGTCGAAGGCCCCTGAGATGTCCAGAAATATGGCCTGTAAGTATTTCGCCTTACAGTCTTTTATCGTTTGTAGTACTGATCCTAACGCTGACGTGGTCGACCGGCCCGCTCTAAACCCGTGCTGGCATGAGGAGATTCCGCGAGTGAGCTGTGGAATGCTCCAGAGCAACACTCTCTCCAAGACTTTGCCAAGCACCGGCAGCAGAGTGATGGGTCGGTATGCCTTGGGGTCCGTCGGCGGCTTGCCGTTACCTTTTGGCAGAACCAACAATCGACCGTCCTTCCAGATCGAGGGAAAAGTACCTGACTTCACGCAAGCGTTCATCACGTGGGTAAATTCAGGGGCGCAAGCCCACCACACGTGCTTCAGCATCTTCCCCTCAATACCGTCCATCCCCGGCGATGTATTGGGTAACGACATTACAATTTTCTTAAGCGAGTCCAGATCGATAGGGGGGGAGTCATTGCCTGATGGTAGAAGGGCAGCCGCAATTCTAACCTGCCGGTGATAAGCAGTGTCGCTGCTGGGATCATCGTCCGGACAGAGTGCCGTCATCAACGCGGTCATAGACTCGCTGACGTCACTAGTGTCCGAACCCACGAGATGAATTCCATTGACGACATTCACCGGTGGTCTGGCGCGGCCGCACGCCTCCCTATAGGCAAGACCCCATGGGTCCTGATTTCCGGTATCTGCCAGTTTCCGGAAGTGTTCCAACTCTGCAGAAGCCATCGCCTGCCTGTACGCTATTCTGGCTTGGTGGAACTCTTGTTTGGCTACCTCTTCAATCATGCCCGCCACCCTTCTAGTCCTTTGCCAAGCCCTTCGCGCTCTAACTTGGTTGCGTCTGAGTTTGTCTAGGCGCGGAGTCCACCACTCGTAACCACGGTCTTTGGTGACTGCTTTAACGGTGCCTAGACACTCTGTCGCAGCGCGCTCGATGAGTTCGGTAAAGGACTTGCTGAGATTTTCTGCGGTGTCCCCTAGCTGTAGTTGTCCAACTCTTTCGTGCACCGTAGCGTCAAACGACCTCCAGTCCGCGTTTCTGGTACGATACCGTCTCGGGATGATAGGCACTGTGCTACGTGTAATGAGCCTTGTGGTGTGGTGGTCTACCCTGAAGGTAATCAAACGGTGGTCGCTCGACGAGATGTCGTGCACCTTCCACCCGTTGACGCGAACGCCACGCGAGCTTAAGGTGACGTCGATATTCGACTCACCGTTTGCCGTACTGAAAGTGTACATCTGCCCACTAATGTTATGTACCACAAGGTCCCGGCTGTTTATGAAATCTTCCATCTTGGTGCGGCGGTCGGTTACAGTATGGCCTCTTCCTACATAATGTCGGGGTTCTGAGTGCCATAGCGGGGAATGGGTGTTTAAATCCCCCCCCACCAGTACCGCCTTACCTTTCAGAAAGTCCAGCGCCTTCTCCAACTGACGTAAATGAGTATCGATACAGTCGCTATATTGGAAGTACGTCGATACCACGTACAGGTCAATGTCCTCAATATGGCAGCACACAAAGTGGTCGGTCGATAGGTTGTGCAATACGGCACACGGCTTGCAACGGTTCCGCAAATAAATGCCCGCTTTGGAGTTTACCCCACATTGGATAAAAGTGCCAGTCGTGGAATATTGTTCTTGAACTAGAACAATATCCAGGCCGAGCGAGTCCGCTATAGCGGGTAACTCCCTCGTAGCCGTTACTGCACCACCTAAGTTTATCTGACCCACTTTTAATACAGGTGCGCTATCCATATTGGACCTGATTTATTAATTGTTCCTCTGCATGGAGGCGCGCCGGACAAGTCCTAGACGCCGTTTTGTGCGCGCTGTCGCGCTTGAAGCGCTTGCACGTGGCGCAGCACGCCACTGACGCTTCACACTTGTCGGCGCTGTGGCCCACCTCGCCGCATCGGCCGCATGTTGTCTCCTTGGCCCGGCAGAACTTCTCCGGGTGCCCGTACATTTGGCACTTGTGACAGCATGTCACGCGCACAAAGTCGCTCACCTCGACATGCTGCCAGCCAATGTATACGGTGCCCCGGCTTATTAAAACCTCACGCAGCCTTGAGGAGCACTCAAATACGCACGTCGTCTCCTTGTACGTGCTTCCTCTTCTGGACCGTTTAAAGGCGCCCTTGATTTCCTCCTTCACCACCGAGAGCGGCCACAGAGGGTCCTCCTTGAGGTTGAGCTCCCACAGCTCGTTGATTAGGGCCTCAAACGAGGGATCCCCGTCAACGTTGTGGAGAGCCACCAACGGCTTCCTCTTCTTAGGCTCGACCACCCTCAGCGATGGGGGGGCTGCTTTCTTTAAGCGTTCCGCTGCTGCAAGTGACGCTGTCTGTACAACAACGCCAGCATTGCCGACTTTGCGCATGCCCTCTACCTGCACTGCAATAGAGCGAGGCTCCACAGACCGTTTTAATTCTGCCTTGGTAAGCTCGGACGTATTGCTCTCAGCTTCTTCCTTTGGGTAAAAGGCAAGGACTGGTCCTTGCGCTTTTATTGGCTTCGGCAACTGCCCTCGTCCCATCTTCAGGGCACTTGCGAAGCTAGGCTGTTCCGGTTTCGCGGTAGCACACAAGGCCTGAACCTGGCCTGCGGCCAGTTTAGCTTCTGCTAATTCAGCCTTGCGCTCTGCGTCCGCTAGGTGCAATTCAAGGGCTGCGACGGCACCCAGTATGTCCTGGCCGTTGCTGTAAATACAGCCGACGTCTGCTTTATTAAGTTTCGAGCCATTGCCCGAAGCGATACCCACGATTTTCTTAAGTGCCATGCGCACGCACTCCAACAGTTGCAACTTCGTGGCCTGAGCCACGTTGAACTGATCCGGCTCCTGTTGCTCCATCTGCTCTTGCACTGGCACTGGCGTTGGCGGGGCGGCAGTTGCCCGCTTTGCCAGCGGGACCTGTAGTTGCGCCGGTCCCCGCACGACTCGTTCAGTACGAGCGCGCGTTGGGGCCGGCTGACTGTCCGCAGGTGACGTTAAAGTCCTTTTTCCGCTTGCCACCGCCGACGGTGGCGTCCGCTTTAGGCTTGCCCTCGGCGTAAAGGTGCCTTCCTCCTTGTCAGACATGTTGCCCGGGACTTGTTTTTCGCAACTTGTTCACACAAGGTAAATCCAAAAGGATCTACCGAGGGAACAATAAATTGGTTCCGAAACCCCGTTAAACACGCTGCAAAAGAATAGGGACACACGAGTCGATGTCGAATCGGTACGGAAATCCGTATCGATTCGACACCGTGAACCCCGGTAGGTATTACCCGTAATACGCGGAAGCAAGGCACAGTACGTAAAATTAAATAAAACAATGTCAATAATAAGATGACAAATGTCACAGTAATAAAAATCACACAAAATAAATCAAGTAAAATAAAATAAAAAAGACAAAAAATAAAACAATTCAATAATTCAACAAATCAATAATTTAAATTCATTTCAATTAATTAAGACAACACAATAATCAAAACAATAAAACAATAAAACGATAAAACGATATCACGCATTTATTGAATGAAGTTTTTATGCGTGATATCCGGCAAGGCAAGGAAGTATAAGGAACTCACCCAAAAACTGTTGGTGTCTCGTTCCCAGCCAATATGGCCGCCACTGTTATACACCGAACCCCTTTGCGAGAGCAAGAGGGTCCGATGTTCGGGTTTGAGGTGAAGCCCCGCACCCCTCAAGACACTCACTATCCCTATCTAATACCAAGATGGCCGCGGTGAAGATAGGGAAAACCTCCTTGCGAGAGCAGGAGGGACCGATATTAGCACACGCGATCGGACAGTAATAAAATTAAATAAATTAAAAATCGAGCGCGCGGAGAAAAACACGTCCGTCCCCGGCCCGAGCCAGCAACGAAGTCCCAGTAGATAGGGACAGTGGGAATCTCGTTAATCCATTCATGCGCGTCACTAATTAGATGACGAGGCATTTGGCTACCTTAAGAGAGTCATAGTTACTCCCGCCGTTTACCCGCGCTTGCTTGAATTTCTTCACGTTGACATTCAGAGCACTGGGCAGAAATCACATTGCGTCAACACCCGCGAGGGCCATCGCAATGCTTTGTTTTAATTAGACAGTCGGATTCCCCTTGTCCGTGCCAGTTCTGAGTTGACCGTTGAACGGCGGTCGTAAAGGCACGCGCCGATCGAAACCGACACGGCCCCATGGCTAGGGAGATCCGCGGAAGGCCGGAGCACGAGTCCGGATTCAGCCCCCCCGAGAGGAGGCATCGACCAGGCCCGGCACCGGCCGCATCCGCTTCCCTCCCAAACCCGACACACCCCGGTCCTCAGAGCCAATCCTTATTCCGAAGTTACGGATCCAATTTGCCGACTTCCCTTACCTACATTATTCTATCGACTAGAGGCTCTTCACCTTGGAGACCTGCTGCGGATATGGGTACGAACCGGCGCGACATCACCACGTACATCCCTCACCTGAATTTTCAAGGTCCGCAGAGAGTATCCGGACACCGCCGCAAATGCGGTGCTCTTCGCGTTCCGAACCATATCTCCCTTCTATAGGATT
The DNA here is from genome assembly GCA_963082625.1 of Pasiphila rectangulata. Taxonomy (NCBI): domain Eukaryota; kingdom Metazoa; phylum Arthropoda; class Insecta; order Lepidoptera; family Geometridae; genus Pasiphila; species Pasiphila rectangulata. The sequence goes on along the minus strand of OY720262.1, from coordinate 11,213,762 downwards.
CCATGGAACTCGAACGCTCAGGCAGAAAAGAAAACTCTTCCCGAACCTCTCGGCGGCGTCTTCAGGCCACTTTGGGTTACCCCGTCGAACTCTCGCGTTGAAACGAGTGAACGATTATTGAAACGGTTCCGCTGCCGGGTTCCGGAATAGGAACCGGATTCCCTTTCGCTCAAAGGGCGTTATTTATAATGAAATAAAACACGCCGCATCGACATAAGATTTCTCCTTGAGCTTAGGATCGACTGACTCGCGAGCAACTACTGTTCACGCGAAACCCTTCTCCACGTCAGTCCTCCAGGGCCTCGCTGGAGTATTTGCTACTACCACCAAGATCTGCACCGACGGCGGCTCCAGGCAGGCTCACGCCCAGACCCTTCTGCGCTCACCGCCGCGCACGTCCTACTCGTTACGGCTTAATGTAACAAAATAAATTGTCACGCACATGCCGGTAACGGTAGTGTATAGGCAGAACGCTTCAGCGCCATCCATTTTCAGGGCCGGTTGCTTCGGCAGGTGAGTCGTTGCACACTCCTTAGCGGATTCCGACTTCCATGGCCACCGTCCTGCTGTCATGAGCGACCAACGCCTTTCATGGTGTCCCATGAGCGTTCTTTGGGCGCCTTAACACTACGTTTGGTTCATCCCACAGCGCCAGTTCTGCTTACCAAAATTGGCCCACTTGGCACCGTCATCAGATCTCCGGCTTCATCATTCGAGTAAGCCGGAGTTCTCACCCATTTAAAGTTTGAGAATAGGTTTAAGTCGTTTCGACCCAAATGCCTCTAATCATTCGCTTTACCGGATGAGACTGTTCAAATCGACGCCAGCTATCCTGAGGGAAACTTCGGACGGAACCAGCTACTAGATGGTTCGATTAGTCTTTCGCCCCTATACCCAGTTCAGACGATCGATTTGCACGTCAGAATCGCTACGGTCCTCCATCAGGGTTTCCCCTGACTTCGACCTGACCAGGCATAGTTCACCATCTTTCGGGTCCCAGCATCTGTGCTCAGAGCGCGCCTACAATCTCGAATTGGAAACGAGACGCCTCGGGAGTGCGAGCGGTCCGACCGAGATCGACGCGCCATCCTCCCTGAGCGGACGGCAAGCGTCCACCTTCACTTTCGTTGCGCCTTTCAGTTTAGACATTTTACTCAATGACTCGCACACATGCTAGACTCCTTGGTCCGTGTTTCAAGACGGGTCCTGCGAGTGCCCGAAACTGAATCATCGCAGACACGGTACGCGTACAGTCCGAGACAGCACGGCTGCGACAACAGGCCCGCCGCACCTCCGCTCGCACTAAGGCAGGACGGCGGTGACGGACGAACGCCTTGCGTCGGGCCGGACGCGCATAAACGCGTACGCGATCCGTTAAAAATACCGTCCGACAGCCGGTCGGCAACCGTCACGGTCTCCCCTGCGCCCCGAAGGGACAGGTGAGGCTCCCGAACGGCGCTTAGACCGACATCGAACGGGTCGCGATGTATTACTAAGGGAGAAGTGCACGCCGTCCGCGAACGTAGTAACCACCAACCCCGTGCCGAACGGCCGAAACCGACGACATCGAGAGCGTGCAGCCACGCCGCGGAATAACGATGAATCTCCCCGTTCGTTCATTCGAGTTTCGCAGGTTTACCCCTGAGCGGTTTCACGTACTGTTGAACTCTCTCTTCAAAGTTCTTTTCAACTTTCCCTCACGGTACTTGTTCGCTATCGGTCTCGCGGTAATATTTAGCCTTAGATGGAGTTTACCACCCACTTAGGGCTGCACTCTCAAGCAACCCGACTCTGAGGAGAGTCCCTCTCGCCGCCGTCCTCCGTCGCTACGGGCCTGGCACCCTCTATGGGAAATGGGCCCCGTTCAAGACGAACTTTGACAGGAGTGGACGACGACAAGAAAGCGGAACCTCCCGAACACCACATCTCCCGACGCCGTTACAACGTCGGGATTCAGTGCTGGGCTCTTTCCTGTTCGCTCGCCGCTACTAAGGAAATCCTAGTTAGTTTCTTTTCCTCCGCTTACTAATATGCTTAAATTCGGCGGGTAATCCTCCCTGATCTGAGGCCAACGTATAAAAAGGGGAGGCAGACACGATATCCGGTTAGAGACGCGCGCGAGTTAACGCGCCCGCTCTTCGGACGTCGAGTCCGCCTACACCGGCGACACGACTGAAAGATCCACACATGGAACACCGTTTATGGTCTTGAACGAAACGTTCAGCATGCCAGGATTAGGTTATACAACACAACGCTCAGCGCGAGATGCACATCGTGTGTGTTGCAAATATAAATCTTGAACGCGAACACTTCGTAAAAGCGACGTTTCGATAGGATCGTAAATTTTCAACGTGTAAACGAATTTTTAAACGGACCCGTCGCAAAACAAGTTTTGCAATGAGAACCGTCAATTGCGTAACAAGACGCAGTGTGGTTTTGTATTTATGCAGCCGGCCCTCAGACAGGAGTGGTCCTGGATGTGTATCCACGGACCGCAATGTGCGTTCGAAATGTCGATGTTCAAATGTGTCCTGCAGTTCACACTATGACGCGCAGTTAACTGCGTTCTTCATCGACCCGCGAGCCAAGTGATCCACCGTCCAGGGTAATAGTTTTGTGTTGTGCATTTTTATATAAAAATAAAAAAAATTACTTAGAACGAGAGCTAGGTAAGTAAACATATACGAACGAAGCTCTACACTCTAAACCGTGTGGGACAATTTGTTTAGTTAACGAGCACGCTGCGAACGCCTTACGAACTCGGGGTGCGGATTTTTCACCCGTCCAAATTCATATGTGGCGCGAGCGTGACGTGAGATATATTATATGTGTATATAATATAACTCTGCGACACAGTTTATGAAAGTTTTGTTATAACTTTGGATTGGTATCATATGAGAGTATTGTACGCAAATATATAATATATCTGGCACAAGACACACACGTTAATGATCCTTCCGCAGGTTCCCCTACGGAAACCTTGTTACGACTTTTACTTCCTCTAAATGATCAAGTTTGGTCAACTTCCCAACGACGCCAACGGCCGTGAAGCCACCGCGTGTCGGTCCGAAGACCTCACTAAATCATTCAATCGGTAGTAGCGACGGGCGGTGTGTACAAAGGGCAGGGACGTAATCAACGCGAGCTTATGACTCGCGCTTACTAGGAATTCCTCGTTTATGGGGGATAATTGCAAACCCCAATCCCCAGCACGAAGGAGTTTCAACGGGTTGCCCGGGCCTTTAGGCCAGGGAGAACATGTTGATTCCTTCAGTGTAGCGCGCGTGCGGCCCAGGACATCTAAGGGCATCACAGACCTGTTATTGCTCAATCTCGTGCGGCTCGAAACCGCCGGTCCCTCTAAGAAGAATTTTAATACGTCGCCAGTGAGTTGCTTGACCGAAGCCATGCACCATGAAATGACGACGCCTATTTAGCAGGCTAGAGTCTCGTTCGTTACCGGAATTAACCAGACAAATCGCTCCACCAACTAAGAACGGCCATGCACCACCACCCACCGAATCAAGAAAGAGCTGTTAATCTGTCAATCCTTCCGGTGTCCGGGCCTGGTGAGATTTCCCGTGTTGAGTCAAATTAAGCCGCAGGCTCCACTCCTGGTGGTGCCCTTCCGTCAATTCCTTTAAGTTTCAGCTTTGCAACCATACTCCCCCCGGAGTCCAAAATCTTTGGTTTCCCGGAAGCTGCCCGCCGAGCCATTGTAGTAACGTCGGCGGATCGCTAGATGACATATTTACGGTTAGAACTAGGGCGGTATCTAATCGCCTTCGAACCTCTAACTTTCGTTCTTGATTGATGAAAACACCTTTGGCAAATGCTTTCGCTGATGTTCGTCTTGCGACGATCCAAGAATTTCACCTCTAACGTCGCAATACGAATGCCCCCAGTTATCCCTATTAATCATTACCTCGGAGTTCTGAAAACCAACAAAATAGAACCGAGATCATATTCTATTATTCCATGCACGAAATATTCAAGCAGCATTTTGAGCCCGCTTTGAGCACTCTAATTTGTTCAAAGTAAAATTGTCGGCCCACCTCGACACTCAATAAAGAGCACCGCGATAGGATTTTGATATTGAACGGGCGTGTTACCGCCCGCTCACCGACGATATGCTCCGCAAACGTGTCAGTATCACCGCGGATGCGGTGCACCGACAGCGCGGCGCACAAATGCAACTACGAGCTTTTTAACCGCAACAATTTTAGTATACGCTATTGGAGCTGGAATTACCGCGGCTGCTGGCACCAGACTTGCCCTCCAATTGTTCCTCGTTAAAATATTTAAAGTGTACTCATTCCGATTACGAGGCCTCGTAAGAGTCCCGTATCGTTATTTTTCGTCACTACCTCCCCGTGCCGGGAGTGGGTAATTTGCGCGCCTGCTGCCTTCCTTGGATGTGGTAGCCGTTTCTCAGGCTCCCTCTCCGGAATCGAACCCTGATTCCCCGTTACCCGTGACAACCATGGTAGTCGCAGAAACTACCATCGAAAGTTGATAAGGCAGACATTTGAAAGATGCGTCGCCGGTACTGGACCGTGCGATCGGCAAAAGTTATCCAGATTCATCAAAATTAACGACTTCGGACGCGAGGCCCTCCGTCGATTGGTTTTGATCTAATAAAAGCACTCATCCCATCACTGGTCAGAGTTCTGATTGCATGTATTAGCTCTAGAATTACCACAGTTATCCAAGTAACTGAGTAAGATCTAAGGAACCAAAACTGATATATTGAGCCATTCGCGGTATCGCCTTAATACGGCTTGCACTGAGACATGCATGGCTTAATCTTTGAGACAAGCATATAACTACTGGCAGGATCAACCAGGGAGCTAACTATTCTCGTTATTGTGCAGTGTTTGCTGTAAACACTGCATTAACTAGATATAGAGAGCGATTTTTCATTTGTTGTGCGGGACAACACACTATACTCACGACATATATAAGTCGCGTTTCATTGAACTTTCCTTTCGGGTCACATCCACGTTTTATATTGATAAACGGTTCAGTGTGCGATCGGTGAATCGACGATCACGCCCGGAGCGTAGAGAGACCTGAGCTCATGGCCGCATGTTTGCGCGTGGATCTATCTCAGCCACACTGCTTTAACAGCTTAAACTCACTTGAACATAAACATGTTTTCCACATATTATAAACGTAAACGCATTACAGGAGGCGAGAATCTGGTAGAATCCAAGCGCACTATGCCACAGTACGACTGGCGCGCATGGATTATTACGTATAAAAACACAGCATTATAAATAAAATATATCACTTGGATATCTCTTATTATTATTTTTTTTGTTGACGCAAGCTCTTTTTTCATCAACACCACACCACTTCGATATTAAAACGATAATAATACATTACACAACAACACATGCAACGGATGGAGAACGTTGTTGATGTGAGAACAAATTTATTGTTAAGTTCTCTCAAAAAACACCATTCCCAATACGCGCAGAGTCGTCTCGTCCGGTATGGCGCGGCTTGTGTGAACACCACACAAACCACACACACACACCACCAAAACACAACAACACTTAATCAGTGAAACCGACGGCACAGCGCGCGCGCTCCGGGTCGCTAGACCTATCATCGCGCGCCCCGCCCGAACCGCGGCACTTGTGAGAAAAATCCGCGTCGTAATATCGAAGCGTATCACATATTCGCGCCTTACCTTGCACGCTTGTACAGGAGGCATATAGCATCGGAACACGTTGATCATGTCATAGCACTGTCTCGTATGGGGGCGAAGCCCCGGGAGCCCTGGCGCTTCGCCCCCGACTTGGATTACTGTTGATGAATAAAAATGTAGTTTTATTCCGAATAAAATAATAAAATATTATATATTTGATATAAAAAAAAAAATTAAATTAAAAAAAAAATTAAATTAAATTAAAAAAAAAAATATATTTGAACCCTATCGATGATAATGATGCAGAAAAAAACAATTCACTTAATTTAAAATTTCATTAAATTAAATTAAATTTATTTATTTTATTTTTTTAATTATTTCCGGATTATCAATCACACAACAAAAAGGTGATAGTGAAATGTTATTTTTTTTTTGTTTTAATCTTATTTATGTTGTGTATGAATATAATATTTATTAAAAATCGAATTAATACTACTTATTATCGCCAAAAAAAGAAAACAAATCAAGGATCATACATAATACATGTTGTTCATCCATTCATAATTACAGGGAATTAAATTCAATGTTATTTGTAATCAAAGCAATAACGTTACTTAGTTATTATTATAATTTGTTTAGGATGACAAAAGACAAAGATTACATGTTCACACAAGGCACCTTGTGTGAACAACAGGCTAACGAAGACGAGCTGTGTGAACAAGTTAATCATGTCGAAACGCCGCCACGTTGTGTGAACAGTGTGATAAAGATGCAGAAAAATAAACAATTATTTCAATATTTATATTGTATCACAACAAAGAAGAAGAAGAAGAAGAATATTTCGTTTTAATATAATTTCTGTTGCGTATGTGTGGTTTATACTATGTACCCTCTATATGCAAATATAATATATTAATATCGAATTAATTATTAGCACCTATGTATTATCGCATAAAACATTACAATAGATAAAATATAAAAAAAGATCGTTACTTATTCAATATTATTTCTAATCAAAGCAATAACGTTGCTTAGTTATTATTATAATTTGTTTACGACGACAAAAGACGAAGTTTACATGTTCACACAAGGCACACAGGCTAACGAAGACGAGCTGTGTGAACAAGTTACGCCGCCACGTTGTGTGTAAAGATGCAGAAAAATAAACAATTATTTCAATATCACATTCACAAATTAAATTTGATGTAATTAAATTTATTTATTTTATTATATCACAACAAAGAAGAAGATGTAAGTAAAATATTAATATTTCGTTTTAATATAATTTCTGTTGTGTATGTGTGGTTTATATGTATGTATATAATATATTAATATCGAATTAATTATATGACAGCACCTATTATCGCATAAAACATTACAATAGATAAAAAATAAAGGATCATATATACATATTGTTCCCATTCCTATATAATAAATTAGGGAATTGCAGGGCACGTGTTATGCTTTTATTTTTGCAAAGCAAAGACAGACATTATATAGAATACCATTGCATTTTTTGTCAAACAAAACTCTTTACACTTGGAATTCGTTAATGTTATGTGTAAGCATGGTGATTAGCATACAAAGTGATTTAAGTTTTATATA
>OY720262.1:11191501-11204001 GCA_963082625.1 Pasiphila rectangulata | reverse complement strand
TATTTATAATGAAATAAAACACGCCGCATCGACATAAGATTTCTCCTTGAGCTTAGGATCGACTGACTCGCGAGCAACTACTGTTCACGCGAAACCCTTCTCCACGTCAGTCCTCCAGGGCCTCGCTGGAGTATTTGCTACTACCACCAAGATCTGCACCGACGGCGGCTCCAGGCAGGCTCACGCCCAGACCCTTCTGCGCTCACCGCCGCGCACGTCCTACTCGTTACGGCTTAATGTAACAAAATAAATTGTCACGCACATGCCGGTAACGGTAGTGTATAGGCAGAACGCTTCAGCGCCATCCATTTTCAGGGCCGGTTGCTTCGGCAGGTGAGTCGTTGCACACTCCTTAGCGGATTCCGACTTCCATGGCCACCGTCCTGCTGTCATGAGCGACCAACGCCTTTCATGGTGTCCCATGAGCGTTCTTTGGGCGCCTTAACACTACGTTTGGTTCATCCCACAGCGCCAGTTCTGCTTACCAAAATTGGCCCACTTGGCACCGTCATCAGATCTCCGGCTTCATCATTCGAGTAAGCCGGAGTTCTCACCCATTTAAAGTTTGAGAATAGGTTTAAGTCGTTTCGACCCAAATGCCTCTAATCATTCGCTTTACCGGATGAGACTGTTCAAATCGACGCCAGCTATCCTGAGGGAAACTTCGGACGGAACCAGCTACTAGATGGTTCGATTAGTCTTTCGCCCCTATACCCAGTTCAGACGATCGATTTGCACGTCAGAATCGCTACGGTCCTCCATCAGGGTTTCCCCTGACTTCGACCTGACCAGGCATAGTTCACCATCTTTCGGGTCCCAGCATCTGTGCTCAGAGCGCGCCTACAATCTCGAATTGGAAACGAGACGCCTCGGGAGTGCGAGCGGTCCGACCGAGATCGACGCGCCATCCTCCCTGAGCGGACGGCAAGCGTCCACCTTCACTTTCGTTGCGCCTTTCAGTTTAGACATTTTACTCAATGACTCGCACACATGCTAGACTCCTTGGTCCGTGTTTCAAGACGGGTCCTGCGAGTGCCCGAAACTGAATCATCGCAGACACGGTACGCGTACAGTCCGAGACAGCACGGCTGCGACAACAGGCCCGCCGCACCTCCGCTCGCACTAAGGCAGGACGGCGGTGACGGACGAACGCCTTGCGTCGGGCCGGACGCGCATAAACGCGTACGCGATCCGTTAAAAAATACCGTCCGACAGCCGGTCGGCAACCGTCACGGTCTCCCCTGCGCCCCGAAGGGACAGGTGAGGCTCCCGAACGGCGCTTAGACCGACATCGAACGGGTCGCGATGTATTACTAAGGGAGAAGTGCACGCCGTCCGCGAACGTAGTAACCACCAACCCCGTGCCGAACGGCCGAAACCGACGACATCGAGAGCGTGCAGCCACGCCGCGGAATAACGATGAATCTCCCCGTTCGTTCATTCGAGTTTCGCAGGTTTACCCCTGAGCGGTTTCACGTACTGTTGAACTCTCTCTTCAAAGTTCTTTTCAACTTTCCCTCACGGTACTTGTTCGCTATCGGTCTCGCGGTAATATTTAGCCTTAGATGGAGTTTACCACCCACTTAGGGCTGCACTCTCAAGCAACCCGACTCTGAGGAGAGTCCCTCTCGCCGCCGTCCTCCGTCGCTACGGGCCTGGCACCCTCTATGGGAAATGGGCCCCGTTCAAGACGAACTTGGACAGGAGTGGACGACGACAAGAAAGCGGAACCTCCCGAACACCACATCTCCCGACGCCGTTACAACGTCGGGATTCAGTGCTGGGCTCTTTCCTGTTCGCTCGCCGCTACTAAGGAAATCCTAGTTAGTTTCTTTTCCTCCGCTTACTAATATGCTTAAATTCGGCGGGTAATCCTCCCTGATCTGAGGCCAACGTATAAAAAGGGGAGGCAGACACGATATCCGGTTAGAGACGCGCGCGAGTTAACGCGCCCGCTCTTCGGACGTCGAGTCCGCCTACACCGGCGACACGACTGAAAGATCCACACATGGAACACCGTTTATGGTCTTGAACGAAACGTTCAGCATGCCAGGATTAGGTTATACAACACAACGCTCAGCGCGAGATGCACATCGTGTGTGTTGCAAATATAAATCTTGAACGCGAACACTTCGTAAAAGCGACGTTTCGATAGGATCGTAAATTTTCAACGTGTAAACGAATTTTTAAACGGACCCGTCGCAAAACAAGTTTTGCAATGAGAACCGTCAATTGCGTAACAAGACGCAGTGTGGTTTTGTATTTATGCAGCCGGCCCTCAGACAGGAGTGGTCCTGGATGTGTATCCACGGACCGCAATGTGCGTTCGAAATGTCGATGTTCAAATGTGTCCTGCAGTTCACACTATGACGCGCAGTTAACTGCGTTCTTCATCGACCCGCGAGCCAAGTGATCCACCGTCCAGGGTAATAGTTTTGTGTTGTGCATTTTTATATAAAAATAAAAAAAATTACTTAGAACGAGAGCTAGGTAAGTAAACATATACGAACGAAGCTCTACACTCTAAACCGTGTGGGACAATTTGTTTAGTTAACGAGCACGCTGCGAACGCCTTACGAACTCGGGGTGCGGATTTTTCACCCGTCCAAATTCATATGTGGCGCGAGCGTGACGTGAGATATATTATATGTGTATATAATATAACTCTGCGACACAGTTTATGAAAGTTTTGTTATAACTTTGGATTGGTATCATATGAGAGTATTGTACGCAAATATATAATATATCTGGCACAAGACACACACGTTAATGATCCTTCCGCAGGTTCCCCTACGGAAACCTTGTTACGACTTTTACTTCCTCTAAATGATCAAGTTTGGTCAACTTCCCAACGACGCCAACGGCCGTGAAGCCACCGCGTGTCGGTCCGAAGACCTCACTAAATCATTCAATCGGTAGTAGCGACGGGCGGTGTGTACAAAGGGCAGGGACGTAATCAACGCGAGCTTATGACTCGCGCTTACTAGGAATTCCTCGTTTATGGGGGATAATTGCAAACCCCAATCCCCAGCACGAAGGAGTTTCAACGGGTTGCCCGGGCCTTTAGGCCAGGGAGAACATGTTGATTCCTTCAGTGTAGCGCGCGTGCGGCCCAGGACATCTAAGGGCATCACAGACCTGTTATTGCTCAATCTCGTGCGGCTCGAAACCGCCGGTCCCTCTAAGAAGAATTTTAATACGTCGCCAGTGAGTTGCTTGACCGAAGCCATGCACCATGAAATGACGACGCCTATTTAGCAGGCTAGAGTCTCGTTCGTTACCGGAATTAACCAGACAAATCGCTCCACCAACTAAGAACGGCCATGCACCACCACCCACCGAATCAAGAAAGAGCTGTTAATCTGTCAATCCTTCCGGTGTCCGGGCCTGGTGAGATTTCCCGTGTTGAGTCAAATTAAGCCGCAGGCTCCACTCCTGGTGGTGCCCTTCCGTCAATTCCTTTAAGTTTCAGCTTTGCAACCATACTCCCCCCGGAGTCCAAAATCTTTGGTTTCCCGGAAGCTGCCCGCCGAGCCATTGTAGTAACGTCGGCGGATCGCTAGATGACATATTTACGGTTAGAACTAGGGCGGTATCTAATCGCCTTCGAACCTCTAACTTTCGTTCTTGATTGATGAAAACACCTTTGGCAAATGCTTTCGCTGATGTTCGTCTTGCGACGATCCAAGAATTTCACCTCTAACGTCGCAATACGAATGCCCCCAGTTATCCCTATTAATCATTACCTCGGAGTTCTGAAAACCAACAAAATAGAACCGAGATCATATTCTATTATTCCATGCACGAAATATTCAAGCAGCATTTTGAGCCCGCTTTGAGCACTCTAATTTGTTCAAAGTAAAATTGTCGGCCCACCTCGACACTCAATAAAGAGCACCGCGATAGGATTTTGATATTGAACGGGCGTGTTACCGCCCGCTCACCGACGATATGCTCCGCAAACGTGTCAGTATCACCGCGGATGCGGTGCACCGACAGCGCGGCGCACAAATGCAACTACGAGCTTTTTAACCGCAACAATTTTAGTATACGCTATTGGAGCTGGAATTACCGCGGCTGCTGGCACCAGACTTGCCCTCCAATTGTTCCTCGTTAAAATATTTAAAGTGTACTCATTCCGATTACGAGGCCTCGTAAGAGTCCCGTATCGTTATTTTTCGTCACTACCTCCCCGTGCCGGGAGTGGGTAATTTGCGCGCCTGCTGCCTTCCTTGGATGTGGTAGCCGTTTCTCAGGCTCCCTCTCCGGAATCGAACCCTGATTCCCCGTTACCCGTGACAACCATGGTAGTCGCAGAAACTACCATCGAAAGTTGATAAGGCAGACATTTGAAAGATGCGTCGCCGGTACTGGACCGTGCGATCGGCAAAAGTTATCCAGATTCATCAAAATTAACGACTTCGGACGCGAGGCCCTCCGTCGATTGGTTTTGATCTAATAAAAGCACTCATCCCATCACTGGTCAGAGTTCTGATTGCATGTATTAGCTCTAGAATTACCACAGTTATCCAAGTAACTGAGTAAGATCTAAGGAACCAAAACTGATATATTGAGCCATTCGCGGTATCGCCTTAATACGGCTTGCACTGAGACATGCATGGCTTAATCTTTGAGACAAGCATATAACTACTGGCAGGATCAACCAGGGAGCTAACTATTCTCGTTATTGTGCAGTGTTTGCTGTAAACACTGCATTAACTAGATATAGAGAGCGATTTTTCATTTGTTGTGCGGGACAACACACTATACTCACGACATATATAAGTCGCGTTTCATTGAACTTTCCTTTCGGGTCACATCCACGTTTTATATTGATAAACGGTTCAGTGTGCGATCGGTGAATCGACGATCACGCCCGGAGCGTAGAGAGACCTGAGCTCATGGCCGCATGTTTGCGCGTGGATCTATCTCAGCCACACTGCTTTAACAGCTTAAACTCACTTGAACATAAACATGTTTTCCACATATTATAAACGTAAACGCATTACAGGAGGCGAGAATCTGGTAGAATCCAAGCGCACTATGCCACAGTACGACTGGCGCGCATGGATTATTACGTATAAAAACACAGCATTATAAATAAAATATATCACTTGGATATCTCTTATTATTATTTTTTTTGTTGACGCAAGCTCTTTTTTCATCAACACCACACCACTTCGATATTAAAACGATAATAATACATTACACAACAACACATGCAACGGATGGAGAACGTTGTTGATGTGAGAACAAATTTATTGTTAAGTTCTCTCAAAAAACACCATTCCCAATACGCGCAGAGTCGTCTCGTCCGGTATGGCGCGGCTTGTGTGAACACCACACAAACCACACACACACACCACCAAAACACAACAACACTTAATCAGTGAAACCGACGGCACAGCGCGCGCGCTCCGGGTCGCTAGACCTATCATCGCGCGCCCCGCCCGAACCGCGGCACTTGTGAGAAAAATCCGCGTCGTAATATCGAAGCGTATCACATATTCGCGCCTTACCTTGCACGCTTGTACAGGAGGCATATAGCATCGGAACACGTTGATCATGTCATAGCACTGTCTCGTATGGGGGCGAAGCCCCGGGAGCCCTGGCGCTTCGCCCCCGACTTGGATTACTGTTGATGAATAAAAATGTAGTTTTATTCCGAATAAAATAATAAAATATTATATATTTGATATAAAAAAAAAAATTAAATTAAAAAAAAAATTAAATTAAATTAAAAAAAAAAATATATTTGAACCCTATCGATGATAATGATGCAGAAAAAAACAATTCACTTAATTTAAAATTTCATTAAATTAAATTAAATTTATTTATTTTATTTTTTTAATTATTTCCGGATTATCAATCACACAACAAAAAGGTGATAGTGAAATGTTATTTTTTTTTTGTTTTAATCTTATTTATGTTGTGTATGAATATAATATTTATTAAAAATCGAATTAATACTACTTATTATCGCCAAAAAAAGAAAACAAATCAAGGATCATACATAATACATGTTGTTCATCCATTCATAATTACAGGGAATTAAATTCAATGTTATTTGTAATCAAAGCAATAACGTTACTTAGTTATTATTATAATTTGTTTAGGATGACAAAAGACAAAGATTACATGTTCACACAAGGCACCTTGTGTGAACAACAGGCTAACGAAGACGAGCTGTGTGAACAAGTTAATCATGTCGAAACGCCGCCACGTTGTGTGAACAGTGTGATAAAGATGCAGAAAAATAAACAATTATTTCAATATTTATATTGTATCACAACAAAGAAGAAGAAGAAGAAGAATATTTCGTTTTAATATAATTTCTGTTGCGTATGTGTGGTTTATACTATGTACCCTCTATATGCAAATATAATATATTAATATCGAATTAATTATTAGCACCTATGTATTATCGCATAAAACATTACAATAGATAAAATATAAAAAAAGATCGTTACTTATTCAATATTATTTCTAATCAAAGCAATAACGTTGCTTAGTTATTATTATAATTTGTTTACGACGACAAAAGACGAAGTTTACATGTTCACACAAGGCACACAGGCTAACGAAGACGAGCTGTGTGAACAAGTTACGCCGCCACGTTGTGTGTAAAGATGCAGAAAAATAAACAATTATTTCAATATCACATTCACAAATTAAATTTGATGTAATTAAATTTATTTATTTTATTATATCACAACAAAGAAGAAGATGTAAGTAAAATATTAATATTTCGTTTTAATATAATTTCTGTTGTGTATGTGTGGTTTATATGTATGTATATAATATATTAATATCGAATTAATTATATGACAGCACCTATTATCGCATAAAACATTACAATAGATAAAAAATAAAGGATCATATATACATATTGTTCCCATTCCTATATAATAAATTAGGGAATTGCAGGGCACGTGTTATGCTTTTATTTTTGCAAAGCAAAGACAGACATTATATAGAATACCATTGCATTTTTTGTCAAACAAAACTCTTTACACTTGGAATTCGTTAATGTTATGTGTAAGCATGGTGATTAGCATACAAAGTGATTTAAGTTTTATATATAATAAAAATATTTCACGCCTCGCACTAGAAGGCGGGGAAGAGAAATGAATATATTAAAAAAAAATGCAAAAAAAAAACAGAGAATAAATTCTAAGGCATAATTCGCGAGAAAAGACAAAATTGTGTGAACAAGTAAACTTCGCGCGCTGTGTGAACATTCTAAGGCATAATGCGCGAGAAAAGACAAAACTGTGTGAACAAGTAAACTTCGTGCGCTGTGTGAACAAGTAATTTTCGAAAGTTGAAAATTTAAACCCGCTTACTTGTTCACACAAGTTGACAAAATTTCGCGCGCTTAAATGGACGACGTTCTGTACGCTTTCGCGTTCCACGTTCACCCACGCGCGCGCCCGCTTGTGTGAACGTGCGAGCGCACAGACCACCATCACTACTTCTTACTATAACCACACACTTCATTCACACTTCTTAGTAGTGTAGTGATAGTTTTTTTTATATATATTATATAAATAATATATAAGAGAGAGATACCGTCCTCGGACGAATCACCTGGCGTAGGGCTGAGTCTCAACAGATCGCAGCACGACGCTGCTCTACCGAGCACAACACCCCGCCAGGAACGTAAGTCGTCTACAGACTATTCCGAGCCCCGACATCGAACTGAGTTAAATCCGGACCTTCGGAGCCGTGGTGCACGTGTTAAACCGTACGCACCGATCTCCGCGGTCCAAATGGGCTTCGACGTCACGCCTTACGAAGTAAAGCGCAACTAGTAAAGTCACATTGTTTAGAGCCTCCCGACTCTCGGGGCTCCACAGTGAGCATATCCTTGCCGGATTCGGCTAGGCTGGCTTCGGCCTTAGAGGCGTTCAGGCATAATCCCGCGGATGGTAGCTTCGCACCACCGGCCGCTCGGCCGAGTGCATGAACCAAATGTCCGAAACTGCGGTTCCTCTCGTACTGAGCAGTATTACTATCGCAACGACAAGCCATCAGTAGGGTAAAACTAACCTGTCTCACGACGGTCTAAACCCAGCTCACGTTCCCTTTTGATGGGTGAACAATCCAACGCTTGGCGAATTTTGCTTCGCAATGATAGGAAGAGCCGACATCGAAGAATCAAAAAGCAACGTCGCTATGAACGCTTGGCTGCCACAAGCCAGTTATCCCTGTGGTAACTTTTCTGGCACCTCTTGCTAAAAACTCTTTAGTACTAAAGGATCGATAGGCCGTGCTTTCGCAGTCCCTATGCGTACTGAACATCTGGATCAAGCCAGCTTTTGCCCTTTTGCTCCACGCGAGGTTTCCGTCCTCGCTGAGCTGGCCTTAGGACACCTGCGTTATTCTTTGACAGATGTACCGCCCCAGTCAAACTCCCCGCCTGGCAGTGTCCTCGAACCGGATCACGCGGGAGTTGTACGGCGACGAGCGTTGCCGCCACGTCGCCACTCTGCACGCTTGGAACGAAACACCGTGCGCCCGCCGATAAAATCGACCGCGCACCGCTTCCGCCCAACCGAGTAAGTAATGAAACAATGAAAGTAGTGGTTTTTCAGCGACGACCGCGAACGATCTCCCACTTATGCTACACCTCTCATGTCTCCTTACAATGCCAGACTAGAGTCAAGCTCAACAGGGTCTTCTTTCCCCGCTGATTCTCCCAAGCCCGTTCCCTTGGCTGTGGTTTCGCTAGATAGTAGATAGGGACACTCCCTCCACCTTCCCATGGTCCTACCAACCTTGCGGTTATACGGACCGAATCTGTGAGTTATGATCCACTCGGGTGGCTCAAGACTCTACAAAAACCTACGCACGCGTGTCCCGGCACTCTCCCCCTTCTGGGGCATGCTCATCACAGAACAGACTTCATTGCTGGGCTGCTCCCCTCCAGCTCGGTACCTCTGTGCCCCCCCCTCGTCCCCGTTCGAAAATGTGTATTCCTCGGCCCGCCTCGATTTATGCCAGGTCCTGGCGAACCTCCTAAGCTGTCCGAAGTTCGCCTCACTACTCACAAGATCTGCGTGGTATATCGGTCCCTCGAGCCCTCCTTGCCTTGTTACCCCCCCTAACATGGTGCCTCTTGCTTCCGCGTACAACGGGCAATCCCACAGGATATGGTCCCGCGTCTCCCACTTCTCCCCACAGCTGCACCCTGTAGTGTCGCTCAACCCCAGATCGCTCAGACGTTTCCTAAAGCAGCCATGGCCCATAAGGATCTGCGATAGTTCGTAATCGGGTTCAACCCAGTGCGCCTTCATGCGCTCGCCTACGTCTGGGAAGAACGCGAACAATTCGCGACCCTTAGTCTCGGCCTCCCATCGAGCCTGCCAGGACTCTACGGTCTCTGCGTCGATGTTCGCTCGGATACGTCTGTGCGTCTCGTTCGGTTCACCCTCCGTCTCAGCTAACCTACGACCCGCTCTAGTCAGCAGTAAGTCCGCCGGCAGGACCCCCGCCAGAACCGGTAGCGCTGCAGTACTGCTCGACCTGTAAGCCTTCGTTAGTAGAACTAACGAGGATCTTTGCGTCCTGAGCAGCACGCTGCGAACGACATGTATGTACATGTACCGTAGCCCGGTGATACCATATTCTGGCCGCGTACGTAAGCGTCGCCTCGTATGTGCCGCCATAGAGTACCCGGAGCGCCCTGTACCGCACTCCCCATCGGTTTGCGGAAACCCTCGAGACCTTGCCGAAACAATTGGACGCTCTGTCACCGATCGTCGCCGCGTGGGGTGCGAATGATTGGGTGGGGTCCAGAATGACTCCCAACACCTTGGCCTCAGAGACTGTGCGGATCGACGTGCCAGACGCATTGGTCTTTAGCAGAGGTGGCCTTTGCAATTTCCCTTTCAGGGTCATGGTCTGGGACTTAGCCGGGGCGAATGTGAGCCTGTTACGGGCACCCCACTCCGCTACCAGTCCCAAGACAGCCGCTCCTTTCTCCTCCAACTCTCTCCGAGCATCCCCCGCTACCAACACCGTCACGTCGTCCGCGTATGCCATAAAAGACACCCCAACTGGCACCGGCAAACAGAGAAGATCATCGAGTAGAACGTTCCACAACGTCGGGCCGAGCACAGATCCCTGCGGGCACCCCATAGTGGACGTCTTCCAGACAGCCCGGTCCCCTGCGATCATGGCCACCCTGCGATTGCAGAAGTAGCTCGTCAACATTCTATAAATGTTCGGCGGGCAGCCTCCGCGTTTCGCCTTAACCAAGATCATGGGCCACCAGGCGTTGTCGAAGGCCCCTGAGATGTCCAGAAATATGGCCTGTAAGTATTTCGCCTTACAGTCTTTTATCGTTTGTAGTACCGATCCTAACGCTGACGTGGTCGACCGGCCCGCTCTAAACCCGTGCTGGCATGAGGAGATTCCGCGAGTGAGCTGTGGAATGCTCCAGAGCAACACTCTCTCCAAGACTTTGCCAAGCACCGGCAGCAGAGTGATGGGTCGGTATGCCTTGGGGTCCGTCAGCGGCTTGCCGTTACCTTTTGGCAGAACCAACAATCGACCGTCCTTCCAGATCGAGGGAAAAGTACCTGACTTCACGCAAGCGTTCATCACGTGGGTAAATTCAGGGGCGCAAGCCCACCACACGTGCTTCAGCATCTTCCCCTCAATACCGTCCATCCCCGGCGATGTATTGGGTAACGACATTACAATTTTCTTAAGCGAGTCCAGATCGATAGGGGGGGAGTCATTGCCTGATGGTAGAAGGGCAGCCGCAATTCTAACCTGCCGGTGATAAGCAGTGTCGCTGCTGGGATCATCGTCCGGACAGAGTGCCGTCATCAACGCGGTCATAGACTCGCTGACGTCACTAGTGTCCGAACCCACGAGATGAATTCCATTGACGACATTCACCGGTGGTCTGGCGCGGCCGCACGCCTCCCTATAGGCAAGACCCCATGGGTCCTGATTTCCGGTATCTGCCAGTTTCCGGAAGTGTTCCAACTCTGCAGAAGCCATCGCCTGCCTGTACGCTATTCTGGCTTGGTGGAACTCTTGTTTGGCTACCTCTTCAATCATGCCCGCCACCCTTCTAGTCCTTTGCCAAGCCCTTCGCGCTCTAACTTGGTTGCGTCTGAGTTTGTCTAGGCGCGGAGTCCACCACTCGTAACCACGGTCTTTGGTGACTGCTTTAACGGTGCCTAGACACTCTGTCGCAGCGCGCTCGATAAGTTCGGTAAAGGACTTGCTGAGATTTTCTGCGGTGTCCTCTAGCTGTAGTTGACCGATTCTCTCGTGCACCGTAGCGTCAAACGACCTCCAGTCCGCGTTTCTGGTACGATACCGTCTCGGGATGATAGGCACTGTGCTACGTGTAATGAGCCTTGTGGTGTGGTGGTCTATCCTGAAGGTAATCAAACGGTGGTCGCTCGACGAGATGTCGTGCACCTTCCACCCGTTGACGCGAACGCCACGCGAGCTTAAGGTGACGTCGATATTCGACTCACCGTTTGCCGTGCTGAAAGTGTACATCTGCCCACTAATGTTATGTACCACAAGGTCCCGGCTGTTTATGAAATCTTCCATCTTGGTGCGGCGGTCGGTTACAGTATGGCCTCTTCCTACATAATGTCGGGGTTCTGAGTGCCATAGCGGGGAATGGGTGTTTAAATCCCCCCCCACCAGTACCGCCTTACCTTTCAGAAAGTCCAGCGCCTTCTCCAACTGACGTAAATGAGTATCGATACAGTCGCTATATTGGAAGTACGTCGATACCACGTACAGGTCAATGTCCTCAATATGGCAGCACACAAAGTGGTCGGTCGATAGGTTGTGCAGTACGGCACACGGCTTGCAACGGTTCCGCAAATAAATGCCCGCTTTGGAGTTTACCCCACATTGGATAAAAGTGCCAGTCGTGGAATATTGTTCTTGAACTAGAACGATATCCAGGCCGAGCGAGTCCGCTATAGCGGGTAGCTCCCTCGTAGCCGTTACTGCACCACCTAAGTTTATCTGACCCACTTTTAATACAGGTGCGCTATCCATATTGGACCTGATTAATTAACTGTTCCTCTGCATGGAGGCGCGCCGGACAAGTCCTAGACGCAGTTTTGTGCGCGCTGTCGCGCTTGAAGCGCTTGCACGTGGCGCAGCACGCCACTGTCGCTTTGCACTTGTCGGCGCTGTGGCCCACCTCGCCGCATCGGCCGCATGTTGTCTCCTTGGCCCGGCAGAACTTCTCCGGGTGCCCGTACATTTGGCACTTGTGACAGCATGTCACGCGCACAAAGTCGCTCACCTCGACATGCTGCCAGCCAATGTATACGGTGCCCCGGTTTATTAAAACCTCACGCAGCCTTGAGGAGCACTCAAATACGCACGTCGTCTCCTTGTACGTGCTTCCTCTTCTGGACCGTTTAAAGGCGCCCTTCATCTGTTCCTTCACCGCCGAGAGCGGCCACAGAGGGTCTTCCTTAAGGTTGAGCTCCCACAGCTCGTTG
>OY720262.1:11181501-11186501 GCA_963082625.1 Pasiphila rectangulata | reverse complement strand
ACTTCCTCTAAATGATCAAGTTTGGTCAACTTCCCAACGACGCCAACGGCCGTGAAGCCACCGCGTGTCGGTCCGAAGACCTCACTAAATCATTCAATCGGTAGTAGCGACGGGCGGTGTGTACAAAGGGCAGGGACGTAATCAACGCGAGCTTATGACTCGCGCTTACTAGGAATTCCTCGTTTATGGGGGATAATTGCAAACCCCAATCCCCAGCACGAAGGAGTTTCAACGGGTTGCCCGGGCCTTTAGGCCAGGGAGAACATGTTGATTCCTTCAGTGTAGCGCGCGTGCGGCCCAGGACATCTAAGGGCATCACAGACCTGTTATTGCTCAATCTCGTGCGGCTCGAAACCGCCGGTCCCTCTAAGAAGAATTTTAATACGTCGCCAGTGAGTTGCTTGACCGAAGCCATGCACCATGAAATGACGACGCCTATTTAGCAGGCTAGAGTCTCGTTCGTTACCGGAATTAACCAGACAAATCGCTCCACCAACTAAGAACGGCCATGCACCACCACCCACCGAATCAAGAAAGAGCTGTTAATCTGTCAATCCTTCCGGTGTCCGGGCCTGGTGAGATTTCCCGTGTTGAGTCAAATTAAGCCGCAGGCTCCACTCCTGGTGGTGCCCTTCCGTCAATTCCTTTAAGTTTCAGCTTTGCAACCATACTCCCCCCGGAGTCCAAAATCTTTGGTTTCCCGGAAGCTGCCCGCCGAGCCATTGTAGTAACGTCGGCGGATCGCTAGATGACATATTTACGGTTAGAACTAGGGCGGTATCTAATCGCCTTCGAACCTCTAACTTTCGTTCTTGATTGATGAAAACACCTTTGGCAAATGCTTTCGCTGATGTTCGTCTTGCGACGATCCAAGAATTTCACCTCTAACGTCGCAATACGAATGCCCCCAGTTATCCCTATTAATCATTACCTCGGAGTTCTGAAAACCAACAAAATAGAACCGAGATCATATTCTATTATTCCATGCACGAAATATTCAAGCAGCATTTTGAGCCCGCTTTGAGCACTCTAATTTGTTCAAAGTAAAATTGTCGGCCCACCTCGACACTCAATAAAGAGCACCGCGATAGGATTTTGATATTGAACGGGCGTGTTACCGCCCGCTCACCGACGATATGCTCCGCAAACGTGTCAGTATCACCGCGGATGCGGTGCACCGACAGCGCGGCGCACAAATGCAACTACGAGCTTTTTAACCGCAACAATTTTAGTATACGCTATTGGAGCTGGAATTACCGCGGCTGCTGGCACCAGACTTGCCCTCCAATTGTTCCTCGTTAAAATATTTAAAGTGTACTCATTCCGATTACGAGGCCTCGTAAGAGTCCCGTATCGTTATTTTTCGTCACTACCTCCCCGTGCCGGGAGTGGGTAATTTGCGCGCCTGCTGCCTTCCTTGGATGTGGTAGCCGTTTCTCAGGCTCCCTCTCCGGAATCGAACCCTGATTCCCCGTTACCCGTGACAACCATGGTAGTCGCAGAAACTACCATCGAAAGTTGATAAGGCAGACATTTGAAAGATGCGTCGCCGGTACTGGACCGTGCGATCGGCAAAAGTTATCCAGATTCATCAAAATTAACGACTTCGGACGCGAGGCCCTCCGTCGATTGGTTTTGATCTAATAAAAGCACTCATCCCATCACTGGTCAGAGTTCTGATTGCATGTATTAGCTCTAGAATTACCACAGTTATCCAAGTAACTGAGTAAGATCTAAGGAACCAAAACTGATATATTGAGCCATTCGCGGTATCGCCTTAATACGGCTTGCACTGAGACATGCATGGCTTAATCTTTGAGACAAGCATATAACTACTGGCAGGATCAACCAGGGAGCTAACTATTCTCGTTATTGTGCAGTGTTTGCTGTAAACACTGCATTAACTAGATATAGAGAGCGATTTTTCATTTGTTGTGCGGGACAACACACTATACTCAACTAAGTCGCGTTTCATTGAACTTTCCTTTCGGGTCACATCCACGTTTTATATTGATAAACGGTTCAGTGTGCGATCGGTGAATCGACGATCACGCCCGGAGCGTAGAGAGACCTGAGCTCATGGCCGCATGTTTGCGCGTGGATCTATCTCAGCCACACTGCTTTAACAGCTTAAACTCACTTGAACATAAACATGTTTTCCACATATTATAAACGTAAACGCATTACAGGAGGCGAGAATCTGGTAGAATCCAAGCGCACTATGCCACAGTACGACTGGCGCGCATGGATTATTACGTATAAAAACACAGCATTATAAATAAAATATATCACTTGGATATCTCTTATTATTATTTTTTTTGTTGACGCAAGCTCTTTTTTCATCAACACCACACCACTTCGATATTAAAACGATAATAATACATTACACAACAACACATGCAACGGATGGAGAACGTTGTTGATGTGAGAACAAATTTATTGTTAAGTTCTCTCAAAAAACACCATTCCCAATACGCGCAGAGTCGTCTCGTCCGGTATGGCGCGGCTTGTGTGAACACCACACAAACCACACACACACACCACCAAAACACAACAACACTTAATCAGTGAAACCGACGGCACAGCGCGCGCGCTCCGGGTCGCTAGACCTATCATCGCGCGCCCCGCCCGAACCGCGGCACTTGTGAGAAAAATCCGCGTCGTAATATCGAAGCGTATCACATATTCGCGCCTTACCTTGCACGCTTGTACAGGAGGCATATAGCATCGGAACACGTTGATCATGTCATAGCACTGTCTCGTATGGGGGCGAAGCCCCGGGAGCCCTGGCGCTTCGCCCCCGACTTGGATTACTGTTGATGAATAAAAATGTAGTTTTATTCCGAATAAAATAATAAAATATTATATATTTGATATAAAAAAAAAAATTAAATTAAAAAAAAAATTAAATTAAATTAAAAAAAAAAATATATTTGAACCCTATCGATGATAATGATGCAGAAAAAAACAATTCACTTAATTTAAAATTTCATTAAATTAAATTAAATTTATTTATTTTATTTTTTTAATTATTTCCGGATTATCAATCACACAACAAAAAGGTGATAGTGAAATGTTATTTTTTTTTTGTTTTAATCTTATTTATGTTGTGTATGAATATAATATTTATTAAAAATCGAATTAATACTACTTATTATCGCCAAAAAAAGAAAACAAATCAAGGATCATACATAATACATGTTGTTCATCCATTCATAATTACAGGGAATTAAATTCAATGTTATTTGTAATCAAAGCAATAACGTTACTTAGTTATTATTATAATTTGTTTAGGATGACAAAAGACAAAGATTACATGTTCACACAAGGCACCTTGTGTGAACAACAGGCTAACGAAGACGAGCTGTGTGAACAAGTTAATCATGTCGAAACGCCGCCACGTTGTGTGAACAGTGTGATAAAGATGCAGAAAAATAAACAATTATTTCAATATTTATATTGTATCACAACAAAGAAGAAGAAGAAGAATATTTCGTTTTAATATAATTTCTGTTGCGTATGTGTGGTTTATACTATGTACCCTCTATATGCAAATATAATATATTAATATCGAATTAATTATTAGCACCTATGTATTATCGCATAAAACATTACAATAGATAAAATATAAAAAAAGATCGTTACTTATTCAATATTATTTCTAATCAAAGCAATAACGTTGCTTAGTTATTATTATAATTTGTTTACGACGACAAAAGACGAAGTTTACATGTTCACACAAGGCACACAGGCTAACGAAGACGAGCTGTGTGAACAAGTTACGCCGCCACGTTGTGTGTAAAGATGCAGAAAAATAAACAATTATTTCAATATCACATTCACAAATTAAATTTGATGTAATTAAATTTATTTATTTTATTATATCACAACAAAGAAGAAGATGTAAGTAAAATATTAATATTTCGTTTTAATATAATTTATGTTGTGTATGTGTGGTTTATATGTATGTATATAATATATTAATATCGAATTAATTATATGACAGCACCTATTATCGCATAAAACATTACAATAGATAAAAAATAAAGGATCATATATACATATTGTTCCCATTCCTATATAATAAATTAGGGAATTGCAGGGCACGTGTTATGCTTTTATTTTTGCAAAGCAAAGACAGACATTATATAGAATACCATTGCATTTTTTGTCAAACAAAACTCTTTACACTTGGAATTCGTTAATGTTATGTGTAAGCATGGTGATTAGCATACAAAGTGATTTAAGTTTTATATATAATAAAAATATTTCACGCCTCGCACTAGAAGGCGGGGAAGAGAAATGAATATATTAAAAAAAAATGCAAAAAAAAAACAGAGAATAAATTCTAAGGCATAATTCGCGAGAAAAGACAAAATTGTGTGAACAAGTAAACTTCGCGCGCTGTGTGAACATTCTAAGGCATAATGCGCGAGAAAAGACAAAACTGTGTGAACAAGTAAACTTCGTGCGCTGTGTGAACAAGTAATTTTCGAAAGTTGAAAATTTAAACCCGCTTACTTGTTCACACAAGTTGACAAAATTTCGCGCGCTTAAATGGACGACGTTCTGTACGCTTTCGCGTTCCACGTTCACCCACGCGCGCGCCCGCTTGTGTGAACGTGCGAGCGCACAGACCACCATCACTACTTCTTACTATAACCACACACTTCATTCACACTTCTTAGTAGTGTAGTGATAGTTTTTTTTATATATATTATATAAATAATATATAAGAGAGAGATACCGTCCTCGGACGAATCACCTGGCGTAGGGCTGAGTCTCAACAGATCGCAGCACGACGCTGCTCTACCGAGCACAACACCCCGCCAGGAACGTAAGTCGTCTACAGACTATTCCGAGCCCCGACATCGAACTGAGTTAAATCCGGACCTTCGGAGCCGTGGTGCACGTGTTAAACCGTACGCACCGATCTCCGCGGTCCAAATGGGCTTCGACGTCACGCCTTACGAAGTAAAGCGCAACTAGTAAAGTCACAT
>OY720262.1:11166501-11179001 GCA_963082625.1 Pasiphila rectangulata | reverse complement strand
TTATCAAATCAATCCTTGAATTACAATTGTATCAAACCAATACACTTTGAGTGTTTAATGATTTTTTTTTGGTCCAAGTAAAATGCTTAATGCAATTAGTTTATTTATTATTGAACCAATTTAATACATTTTTAACCTAGTACTTGATTTATTTTCCTTATTACTTTTATTCTTATTATCTTTCATCGTATGATAGTCTTTCAATGTCAATTTTATTGTATTTATTTGTATTTGTGTTATTTGTATTGATTTAGAAATATTACTATACTTAGATACTTTACATAGATTTAAGTATCAGTTATATAGTATACTTTGTCAAGTAGACCTCGGTCTCAATCATTTATAATTATTGGCTTTGTTGTGTATCTTCTTACTCATTTAAATTGTTAATATTTTTTTTTTCTATATATTCTGTTTCCTTACGAACCTATATATTTATGTATATATATTTAACTGGCCCTCTAACTGCAATAATTTCCATTTTTTATTTATATAATTTGAGTTTTAAATAATTAACTTGATCTATAAAACGTTATTTAAATGATCAGCACTATATCTAGGCATTGCAGTGCTATCTACTTAATAGTACATTTATAACTGATTGTGAACTATTTATGTAGGCTAGCTTGTGTAGATAGTACATATATTTTATTCTCTATTCAACTATAACCTCATGATAATGCCGATGATGGGGAAAATCTAGTGACTTTTAAACTGTTGTGTATGGTGTTTGTTGTATCTCCCCAATATCTTCCCATGAATTGTTTGGCCATTCTGATATAATATCGTATAAAGTAGTAAGTCTCCACTGAGTTCCCGTGTTTTTTCCCTCTGCCAAAGAAAAATAATTATCTTTTACTTTCTGTTTTGACAGTTATCTATTTGACATTTTGCTATCGATCGTCCGTTCAAGATTAATTCTCGCACAAATAAAAAACGATTGAACCCACTACCCACTGCAATTATCAAGAGAGCTAGTGATCCAATTAAAGTAATTGTTTTGCATAAAATGACAAAAGTTCCTGTCAGTTAAGCTTTTAAGGAATTTTTAATAAACATGTGTTTTGAAACCTTAAGTTAATATAACGTTATCAGATCTTAACACTCTCTGATTGTATTACATACAATGGACACAATTAGTTACTTGTCCCCTTTCGTTATTATGTCTTTGATTTAAAAAGTTTATTTAAGATCTAAAAGGAATGTCTTAATACCAAATTAGCCTTTCTAATCCACTGATATCAACCCTTGTTAAATTAGCATTTTCTAGTAAACAAAATATAAAAAAAATATTTCTTTCCCTAACATGTCCTTTTAACCTAATTACCATTACATAAGCCTTTTTTTTTAGTCAACAAATATTAATTTAGGTGTCAAATGTGCCTTTTTTTTAGTAAGACGGCAGTATTATTATATATTATACAATATAATGTTTTTATTAACCATAAAAAATAACCTTGGTTATTTTATTTATGACTGATTATTTAGTGTCTATGTGCTCGGCATACTATTCAATTATTGACTTTATCGATGTAAGCTGTATCTTTATAAAAAAAAAATATTCAGAATCTCCTGCCCCGGAATGTTTTTTTTTTTGTTGTACCTAAATAATGCGAATGTGATCTTTTTTTAAACAAAGATTCTTGAAAACCTAAAATTTCTAGAATTTTATGTTATTATTATCCTAACCCCCATAATGATAACTTCCTCATAAACAGACGCAATTTTCAATATCGTTTTATGCTTACTTTTATAATGTATTAATTTATTTAAAATGATGAACTGCGTCACATCATTCGCCATAACGGACTGGGCTATTATGGTATTAGTTACCCTTCAGTAACAATATTCTAAAGTTTCTTTTTTTTTTTTAGCATAATCACAATAATGATTCTGTTGCCAACAATGTCAGCAATAATACAGTCATCTTTAGTATGTTTTTTTTTTAAACAGGTTTTGTTTTTCCAGGGTACTGATATTTCAACGCGGATTAGAAAAAATCTCTAATCCTACCTTATTATTATTTTTTGTCCATTGGTTTCGTAACACAGCTGCTTTTCCATCTCAGGATGTTCAGCGATAGGGCGAATTAAACCAGCTTTCGGCACCGTTGCCATTTGTCGCAGGGTCAAAAAGCGGCAATGAAATAATTATCCCCATGTTCACAGCGTTTGAAATAGCTCTCAGCAGACTTTCCACAACGCCTCTGTCCACGTCGTACGGCCTTGGCAAAGTCTAAAAAAAAAGAAGGTATTAATTTCATATTTGAGTAGTTCAGATCGCACTTCTGATAAGAGATTTGGCCTTATTGTATGATTTTAAAAATAAATATAAAGGTATACATATATATACTGTGGCCAGGAATATAACTTTTGGATACTTATTAAAACAACACTTATTTAAACGTTGTATTTAATTCGTCATTACCATCATCATCATCATTATCGTCATCATTATCATCATCGTCATCATCATCATTATAATACTACGTTATTCAGTTACGTTACCACATTTACTAACTAAATGACTCTAAACCAAAACTTCTAATAAGTAATTTCATAGTTTTACATGTTTAGTAAAT
This sequence comes from Pasiphila rectangulata, assembly GCA_963082625.1. Lineage (NCBI taxonomy): Eukaryota > Metazoa > Arthropoda > Insecta > Lepidoptera > Geometridae > Pasiphila > Pasiphila rectangulata. The sequence goes on along the minus strand of OY720262.1, from coordinate 11,176,420 downwards.
ACCGTAAATCGTTAAGTAATTTAACTTAGCTTTGACTCCGTGATATTTGCAGAGCTCCGTTCTGTCCGACAGTTGAAACAAAAGTGGACCCCGTCGCTCTAGCGACGGCCTTTTTATAGAAGCAAGTAAACAACTACCACGTTGTCGAGTCGAACAACTTGTTATCTAGTTGTAATTATACAAAAATACTGCAAAATATGTGTTTAACATAATAAATACAATAAAAATATGTATAAAACAAGTTCTATGTACGTTGATTACTTGTGTAAAACAGAGAACTAACATTAAATGTAAAACCAGCCTTACTCGTAAAAATATTACATTATTCAAGTGTTAAACCATAGATTTCAGAAGCGTAAGCATAAGTTTATGATTTCTTTTATCAAAATTATCCATAAATCTAACACACGCGTGTCCCGGCACTCTCCCCCTTCTGGGGCATGCTCATCACAGTATGGACTTCATTGCTGGGCTGCTCCCCTCCAGCTCGGTACCTCTGTGCCCCCCCCCCCCTCGTCCCCGTTCGAAAATGTGCATTCCTCGGCCCGCCTCGATCTATGCCAGGTCCTGGCGAACCTCCTAAGCTGTCCGAAGTTCGCCTCACTACTTACTAGATCTGCGTGGTATATCGGTCCCTCAAGCCCTCCTTGCCTTGTAATCCCCCCTAACATAGTGCTTCTCGCTTCCGCGTACAATGGGCAATCCCACAGGATATGGTCCCGCGTCTCCCACTTCTCCCCACAGCTGCACCCTGTAGTGTCGCTCAACCCCAGATCGCTCAGACGTTTCCTAAAGCAGCCATGGCCCATAAGGATCTGCGAAAGTTCGTAATCGGGTTCAACCCAGTGCGCCTTCATGCGCTCGCCTACGTCTGGGAAGAACGCGAACAATTCGCGACCCTTAGTCTCGGCCTCCCATCGAGCCTGCCAGGACTCTACGGTCTCTGCGTCTCAGCTAACCTACGACCCGCTCTTGTCAGCAGTAAGTCCGCCGGCAGGACCCCCGCCAGAACCGGTAGCGCTGCAGTACTGCTCGACCTGTAAGCCTTCGTTAGTAAAACTAACGAGGATCTTTGCGTCCTGAGCAGCACGCTGCGAACGACATGTACCGTAGCCCGGTGATACCATATTCTGGCCGCGTACGTGAGCGTCGCCTCGTATGTGCCGCCATAGAGTACCCGGAGCGCCCTGTACCGCACTCCCCATCGGTTTGCGGAAACCTTCGAGACCTTGCCGAAACAATTGGACGCTCTGTCACCGATCGTCGCCGCGTGGGGTGCGAATGATTGGGTGGGGTCCAGAATGACTCCCAACACCTTGGCCTCAGCGACTGTGCGGATCGACGTGCCAGACGCATTGGTCTTTAGCAGAGGTGGCCTTTGCAATTTCCCTTTCAGGGTCATGGTCTGGGACTTAGCCGGGGCGAATGTGAGCCTGTTACGGGCACCCCACTCCGCTACCAGTCCCAAGACAGCCGCTCCTTTCTCCTCCAACTCTCTCCGAGCATCCCCCGCTACCAACACCGTCACGTCGTCCGCGTATGCCATAAAAGACACCCCAACTGGCACCGGCAAACAGAGAAGATCGTCGATTAGAACGTTCCACAACGTCGGGCCGAGCACAGAGCCCTGCGGGCACCCCATAGTGGACGCCTTCCAGACAGCCCGGTCCCCTGCGATCATGGCCACCCTGCGATTGCAGAAGTAGCTCGTCAACATTCTACATGTGTTCGGCGGGCAGCCTCCGCGTTTCGCCTTAACCAAGATCATGGGCCACCAGGCGTTGTCGAAGGCCCCTGAGATGTCCAGAAATATGGCCTGTAAGTATTTCGCCTTACAGTCTTTTATCGCTTGTAGTACCGATCCTAACGCTGACGTGGTCGACCGGCCCGCTCTAAACCCGTGCTGGCATGAGGAGATTCCGCGAGTGAGCTGTGGAATACTCCAGAGCAACACTCTCTCCAAGACTTTGCCAAGCACCGGCAGCAGAGTGATGGGTCGGTATGCCTTGGGGTCCGTCGGCGGCTTGCCGTTACCTTTTGGCAGAACCAACAATCGACCGTCCTTCCAGATCGAGGGAAAAGTGCCTGACTTCACGCAAGCGTTCATCACGTGGGTAAATTCAGGGGCGCAAGCCCACCACACGTGCTTCAGCATCTTCTCCTCAATACCGTCCATCCCCGGCGATGTATTGGGTAACGACATTACTATTTTCTTAAGCGAGTCCAGATCGATAGGGGGGGAGTCATTGCCTGATGGTAGTAGGGCAGCCGCAATTCTAACCTGCCGGTGATAATTGTATTGTATTCATTTTATTTCAGATAATTAAATAATCCATATTACACACACAAATTTAAATCAAATTAAAATTCAAAAATTATACATGTCAATAAATTAATTAATAAGAATAGATAAATTAGGTCACAATTTCAAATTATTAGAAAAAATAAATTAGATTAGATTAAATTATATTAAATAACATTACATACCTACTTACAGCTAACATCGAGTCAGACATCATATACACAGACTGGTGCAACACATTTTGCAAAATGTGTCCACATGGGAGACAGACAATGTTCCGCCACGGTTTTTAGGATGCTGTTGTGACTGGCCTTCGTCCTGCTCATCAGAGATGCTGTTTTCTTCCGAATGATGGCGTAGAAACCATCAGTTCGATATTGAGCAAACATTTCTGAGGCGCTACAAAAACGAGGGAATCTCAGCAGCATCCTAAAAGTATTATTATACTGAACACGTAGGGCCTCCAACGATTTTTTGGTATAGTTAACCCATAAATTACCCGTGTACAGGCTCTGACAGTAAGCTTTAAATAGAGTAACTTTCACTTCGTCAGAGCAACGGGTAAATCTACGGGTCAACATGTTGCATCGAACCACCAAAGCCCTACGTTCCCTTTCTATGTCCACATTATCCCTAAGATCAGATAAGCAGTGTCGCTGCTGGGATCATCATCCGGACAGAGTGCCGTCATCAGCGCGGTCATAGACTCGCTGACGTCACTAGTGTCCGAACCCACGAGATGAATTCCATTGACGACATTCACCGGTGGTCTGGCGCGGCCGCACGCCTCCCTATAGGCAAGACCCCATGGGTCCTGATTTCCGGTATCTGCCAGTTTCCGGAAGTGTTCCAACTCTGCAGAAGCCATCGCCTGCCTGTACGCTATTCTGGCTTGGTGGAACTCTTGCTTGGCTACCTCTTCAATCATGCCCGCCACCCTTCTAGTCCTTTGCCAAGCCCTTCGCGCTCTAACTTGGTTGCGTCTGAGTTTGTCTAAGCGCGGAGTTCACCACTCGTAACCACGGTCTTTGGTGACTGCTTTAACGGTGCCTAGACACTCTGTCGCAGCGCGCTCGATGAGTTCGGTGAAGGACTTGCTGAGATTTTCTGCGGTGTCCCCTAGCTGTAGTTGTCCGACTCTTTCGTGCACCGTAGCGTCAAACGACCTCCAGTCTGCGTTTCTGGTACGATACCGTCTCGGGATGATAGGCACTGTGCTACGTGTAATGAGCCTTGTGGTGTGGTGGTCTACCCTGAAGGTAATCAAACGGTGGTCGCTCGACGAGATGTCGTGCACCTTCCACCCGTTGACGCGAACACCACGCGAGCTTAAGGTGACGTCGATATTCGACTCACCGTTTGCCGTACTGAAGGTGTACATCTGCCCACTAATGTTATGTACCACAAGGTCCCGGCTGTTTATGAAATCTTCCATCTTGGTGCGGCGGTCGGTTACAGTATGGCCTCTTCCTACATAATGTCGGGGTTCTGAGTGCCAAAGCGGGGAATGGGTGTTTAAATCCCCCCCCCACCAGTACCGCCTTACCTTTCAGGAAGTCCAGCGCCTTCTCCAACCGACGTAAATGAGTATCGATACAGTCGCAATATATAGAAGTACGTCGATACCACGTACAGGTCAATGTCCTCAATATGGCAGCACACAAAGTGGTCGGTCGATAGGTTGTGCAATACGGCACACGGCTTGCAACGGTTCCGCAAATAAATGCCCGCTTTGGAGTGTACCCCACATTCGATAAAAGTGCCAGTCGTGGAATATTGTTCTTGAACTAGAACGATATCCAGGCCGAGCGAGTCCGCTATGGCGGGTAACTCCCTCGTAGCCGTTACTGCACCACCTAAGTTTATCTGACCCACTTTTAATACAGGTGCGCTATCCATATTGGACCTGATTAATTAACTGTTCCTCTGCATGGAGGCGCGCCGGACAAGTCCTAGACGCAGTTTTGTGCGCGCTGTCGCGCTTGAAGCGCTTGCACGTGGCGCAGCACGCCACTGTCGCTTTGCACTTGTCGGCGCTGTGGCCCACCTCGCCGCATCGGCCGCATGTTGTTTCTTTGGCCCGGCAGAACTTCTCCGGGTGCCCGTACATTTGGCACTTGTGACAGCATGTCACGCGCACAAAGTCGCTCACCTCGACATGCTGCCAGCCGATGTATACGGTGCCCCGGCTTATCAAAACCTCACGCAGCCTTGAGGAGCACTCGAATACGCATGTCGTCTCCTTGTACGTGCTTCCTCTTCTGGATCGTTTAAAGGCGCCCTTGATCTCCTCCTTCACCGCCGAGAGTGGCCACAGAGGGTCTTCCTGAAGGTTGAGCTCCCACAGCTCGTTGATTAGGGCCTCAAACGAGGGATCCCCGTCAACGTTGTGGAGAGCCACCAATGGCTTCCTCTTCTTAGGCTCGACCACCCTCAGCGATGGGGGGGCTGCTTTCTTTAAGCGTTCCGCTGCTGCGAGTGACGCTGTCTGTACAACAACGCCAGCATTGCCGACTTTGCGCACGCCCTCTACTTGGACTGCAATGGAGCGTGGCTCCACAGACCGTTTTAACTCTGCCTTAGTAAGCTCGGACGTGTTGGTCTCAGCTTCTTCCTTTGGGTAAAAGGCTAGGACTGGTCCTTGCGCTTTTATCGGCTTCGGCAACTGCCCTCGTCCCATCTTCAGGGCACTTGCGAAGCTTGGCTGTTCCGGGTTCGCGGTAGCAGTCAAGGCCTGAACCTGGCCTGCGGCCAGTTTTGCCTCTGCTAGTTCAGCCTTGCGCACTGCGTCCGCGAGGTGCAATTCAAGGGCTGCGACGGCGCCCAGTATGTCCTGGCCGTTGCTGTAAATACAGCCGACGTCTGCTTTGTTGAGTTTCGAGCCATTGCCCGAAGCGATACCCACAATTTTCTTGAGTGCCATGCGCACGCACTCCAACAGTTGCAACATCGTGGCCTGAGCCACGTTGAACAGTTCCGGCTCCTGTTGTTCTGACTGCTCTTGCACTGGCAATGGCGTTGGCGGGGTGGCAGTTGCCCGCTTTGCCGGCGGGACCTGTAGTTGCGCCGGTCCCCGCACGACTCGTTCAGTACGAGCGCGCGTTGGGGCCGGCTGACTGTCCGCAGGTGACGTTAGTGTCCGTTTTCTGCTTGCCACCGCCGACGGTGGCGTCCGCTTTAGGCTTGCCCTCGGCGTAAAGGTGCCTTCCTCCTTGTCAGACATGTTTCACGGAACTTGTTTTTCGGAACTTGTTCACACAAGGTAAATCCAAAAGGATCTACCGAGGGAACAATAAATTGGTTCCGAAACCCCGTTAGACACGCTGCAAAAAGAATAAGGACACGCGAGTCGATGTCGAATCGGTACGGAAATCCGTATCGATTCGACACCGCAAACCCCGGTTGGTAATGCCCGTAATACGCGGAAGCAAAGCACAGTACGTAAAATAAAATAAAATAATGTCAACAATAAAAGACAAATGTCACACAGTAAAAACAAATCAAAATAAATCAAGTAAAATAAAAGACAAAAAATAAAATAATTCAATAATTCAATAAATTCAATTCAATTAATTAAGACAAACACAAAACACGATTAATAATCAAAACAATAAAATGATATCATGCATTTATTGAGTTAAGTTATTATGCAAGATATCCGGCAAGGCAAGGAAGTATAATAGACTCACCCAGAAACTGTTGGTGTCTCGCTCCCGGCCAAAATGGCCGCCACTGTAATACACCGAACCCCTTTGCGAGAGCAAGAGGGTCCGATGTTTGGGTTTGAGGTGAAGCCCCGCACCCCCCGAGACACTCACTATCCCTTTCTTAAACCAAGATGGCCTCGGTAAAGATAGGGAAAACCTCCTTGCGAGAGCAGGAGGGACCGATATTAGCACACGCGATCGGACAGTAATAAAATTAAATAAATTAAAAATCGAGCGCGCGGAGAAAAACACGTCCGTCCCCGGCCCGAGCCAGCAACGAAGTCCCAAAAAAAAAGTCGGCGGTGGAGTCCCCCGACTCGACCGCCAACGCCCCTGTTATGGGGGATGTAGGTAGGCGTTGAAGAGCCTCCTCCTACGCCCGACTCTCCGGCTGCGGATCGGGAGGGTAGAGGATATCTCCCTCTCCCGCTCCGCAGCCTCCTTCCGTGACATTACCAGTTCACAGAAGGATAACACCTCCTTCCATGACGTCTCGCTTTCCAGCATTGACTTTATCAATGCTGCAAGCGAGAGGTCGTCCCCCACTACTGCGACAAGGGCGCGGCGCTCGTCGGCCCAAGCTGGGCACACCTCCAGCGTGTGTTGCGCCGTGTCCTCGTCACAGCCACAATGATGGCACTCGGTCGTCGGTTCCCTTCCGGCTATTCGGCACAAGTACTTGCCGAAGCAACCATGTCCGGTCAGCACCTGTACCAGACGGAAGGAAAGCGACCCGTGTGCCCTGTCCAGCCAGCTCTCGAGTACTGATCGGACAGCCTCGACGGTCCAGCTGCCAGCCTTTGGATTGGCCAGCCGCTCCTCCCACCTCTCCCTCAGAACCCGTCGGATATGGAGCTTCCACGCGGGCACCTCACCAGGCGGAGGGGGATTTTCCCCTCGGAGGCGGAGAGCTATGCTATCAATTACACACTTTCCACCAGAGGGCGCTCACCTCAAAAGTATCCTATAAATGCTTCTCATATTATAAAAATATTTAAAAATACTTACAGTGCTTCTTATATTAACCCCTCCAGGATTACGTGGACCGGATCCGGTCCAAAAACTTGTCCTGCCTTCGAGCATTACGTGGATCGGATCCGGTCCATGAGTAGTGTCGACTTTGATTTCAATTTTCAAAAAGGTAAGGTTTATATTTCTATGAGAAGTTTATGTCGTCTAATTCTTTTTAGAATAAGGTATATTTAAAACAATACGTCAGCGACGAACCATACGAATGAACTTGTCAAAACGTGTCATAGAAGTTGCGTTTGTTTGGCGGCCACGGTGCAGTGTTCTGTGTATAATAAATCAGTTTTGTGCGTGTTGTTTTACTTTGTCAAGGTAAGCTGTGTATTATTATAATATTTGGCATGTATTTTATGTGTATTTACCATAGGAATATTGTAAAACACAAAGAAAAATGTATAATGATGGTCCTAAAGTTAATGCTCGAATTGAACTTGAATTGAAGAATTTGAACAAAATTAGGCGTTTCTGTGCTTAGGAATATCACTGTATAGCTTTCTTATCATGTTTTATAAAGTTTACATCAATAATCTAAAGATCTCTAGTAATATAAGCAAGCAAAACCGTTGGTCTTGAAAACATTGTGTAACGGTTTTTTGCGTGGCTTAAAGTGAATTGAACTTTATTCTCTTTAAGTCAAGGTTCATTTTTATGTATATTCATGTGCGAATCGTGTGTTGAACGGCGATGGGGTATAACGTGTGAGTTTATCGATGTTTTCATACCGATGGTCGATGATTTTCTAGGTAGTAGAATTATTTTGGTAATTACTGTAGGTAGGTAGGTAGGTAATGGATAAATAAATGATACGTTTATTTTTTATTTGTTGCCGTGGCAGTGGGGCTGTTGTTGATGATGATGATGATGACAGTATTGATGTTGTACGTAAATAACATTTTTCAGCGTTGCGCGCGCGAGTAAAGGTTTATTTTTCTATGACCCCGATAAGTTTTTTTAAAAAAATGGTCAAGTGCGAGTATTTATTTTTGTAGTTTCTACGTTCTTATAATATATTATTATCACTTTTTATTATTATCTTTTGTGTTTTTAATTTGAGTTTGTGTTTTTTTTCTTGCTTTTGTATAATGATGTTCACGATAACTTTAAATTTTTTTACACTAAAAGTGGAAACTTGTAATTGGCCCTCAGATACTTGAAGCATTTTGCTTAAAAAAGTTTATAATTTAGTTATAAAAATGTACCTAGCTGTAAGTTTTCTTAAAATTAATAAAATAAAATCACTTTTTAGATGTCTTGGAATCCACGAGAAGGCGAGGCTCCCAGCTCCTTCTTAGATGAGTTGTACGAAAATGAAGATGATGACCTAGGAGCTGAGCCGGATGATCTGTCCGACATTGAGCAGGACATTGTTGATCCTCAGGTACCATACCTTATATATTATAATCATCATTTATCGCCCGTAACCGTTTATTATACAATAACAGAAAACATGATCCTATTTTTAACCGATTTCAAAAAAAGGAGGACGTTCTATGTTCGGCTGTACGTTCATGAATTTCTCCATCATTTATGGACCGATTTGGATGATTCTATTATTTTTGCAGATGATAGAGTAACTCGATGAGGAATATACAGTCGAGCATGATCATGATCCTAATTTGATAGAACAGGTATTTATTGTTGTTATTTTATTGATATTTTTTTAGAGTTTCGCATGGCTACTACTAATATCTGACTTATATTTTTACATGGTTGTGGAGCTTGCTGAAGTGGAGGACGAAGTGCCGAGGCCAACCTCCCCCATCGTCATAGTCGTTCCTGCAGCGCAGAACGAAAATTCATTGGCTGGTGATGATTCTATCTTGCCACGTTTGTTTACGCCGCCTACGAGGCGAGCAAGTCCGGGCAGTATGGAGCAGGGTGACCTGTCGAGTGCATAATTTTACTTTTTTACTATACCTTTGAACCTTATGTCTTGTGTACGTTTTTTACTGTACCTACCTACCTAATGTCTTGAGTGCATAATTTTACTTTTTTACTATACCTTCGAACCTTATGTCTTGTGTACGTTTTTTACTGTACCTACCTACCTAATGTCTTGAGTGCATAATTTTACTTTTTTACTATACCTTCGAACCTTATGTCTTGTGTACGATTTTTACTGTACCTACCTACCTAATGTCTTGAGTGCATAATTTTACATACGTTATAGGGATTGATAATGATGTTATCCTAAAAAAACTTTGTGAAATGAATGATAAATCTTTCTTTGTTTTTTTTTATTGTGTATTTGTTTTTTGTTGTGTATATTTTTTGATTATGTATAACAGTATGACTTTTTTACTAAACCTTCGAACCTAATGTCTTGTGTGCATAATTTTACACACGTTATTGGGATTGATAATAGTGTTATCCTAAAAAGACTGAAATGAATGATAAATCTTAATTTGTTTTTTTTATTGTGTATTTGTTTTTTGTTGTGTATATTATTTGATTATGTATAAAAACAGTATGACTTTTTTACTACACCTTCGAACCTAATGTCTTGAGTGCATAATTTTACTTTTTTACTATACCTTCGAACCTGATGTCTTGTGTACGTTTTTTACTGTACCTACCTACCTAATGTCTTGAGTGCATAATTTTACTTTTTTACTATACCTTCGAACCTAATGTCTTGTGTTCGTTTTTTATGTACCTACCTACCTAATGTCTTGACTACATAATTTTACGTTATTGGTATTGACAATAATGTTAACCAAAAAAAAACTTTGTGAAATGAATGATAACTCTTACTTTGTTTTTTTTTTATTGTGTATTTGTTTTTTGTTATTGTGTATAACAACAGTATGACTTTTTTACTACACCTTCGAACCTAATGTCTTGAGTGCACAATTTTACTATACCTTCGTCGTGGGGTGCC
>OY720262.1:11163200-11166301 GCA_963082625.1 Pasiphila rectangulata | reverse complement strand
CAAATCGCTCCACCAACTAAGAACGGCCATGCACCACCACCCACCGAATCAAGAAAGAGCTGTTAATCTGTCAATCCTTCCGGTGTCCGGGCCTGGTGAGATTTCCCGTGTTGAGTCAAATTAAGCCGCAGGCTCCACTCCTGGTGGTGCCCTTCCGTCAATTCCTTTAAGTTTCAGCTTTGCAACCATACTCCCCCCGGAGTCCAAAATCTTTGGTTTCCCGGAAGCTGCCCGCCGAGCCATTGTAGTAACGTCGGCGGATCGCTAGATGACATATTTACGGTTAGAACTAGGGCGGTATCTAATCGCCTTCGAACCTCTAACTTTCGTTCTTGATTGATGAAAACACCTTTGGCAAATGCTTTCGCTGATGTTCGTCTTGCGACGATCCAAGAATTTCACCTCTAACGTCGCAATACGAATGCCCCCAGTTATCCCTATTAATCATTACCTCGGAGTTCTGAAAACCAACAAAATAGAACCGAGATCATATTCTATTATTCCATGCACGAAATATTCAAGCAGCATTTTGAGCCCGCTTTGAGCACTCTAATTTGTTCAAAGTAAAATTGTCGGCCCACCTCGACACTCAATAAAGAGCACCGCGATAGGATTTTGATATTGAACGGGCGTGTTACCGCCCGCTCACCGACGATATGCTCCGCAAACGTGTCAGTATCACCGCGGATGCGGTGCACCGACAGCGCGGCGCACAAATGCAACTACGAGCTTTTTAACCGCAACAATTTTAGTATACGCTATTGGAGCTGGAATTACCGCGGCTGCTGGCACCAGACTTGCCCTCCAATTGTTCCTCGTTAAAATATTTAAAGTGTACTCATTCCGATTACGAGGCCTCGTAAGAGTCCCGTATCGTTATTTTTCGTCACTACCTCCCCGTGCCGGGAGTGGGTAATTTGCGCGCCTGCTGCCTTCCTTGGATGTGGTAGCCGTTTCTCAGGCTCCCTCTCCGGAATCGAACCCTGATTCCCCGTTACCCGTGACAACCATGGTAGTCGCAGAAACTACCATCGAAAGTTGATAAGGCAGACATTTGAAAGATGCGTCGCCGGTACTGGACCGTGCGATCGGCAAAAGTTATCCAGATTCATCAAAATTAACGACTTCGGACGCGAGGCCCTCCGTCGATTGGTTTTGATCTAATAAAAGCACTCATCCCATCACTGGTCAGAGTTCTGATTGCATGTATTAGCTCTAGAATTACCACAGTTATCCAAGTAACTGAGTAAGATCTAAGGAACCAAAACTGATATATTGAGCCATTCGCGGTATCGCCTTAATACGGCTTGCACTGAGACATGCATGGCTTAATCTTTGAGACAAGCATATAACTACTGGCAGGATCAACCAGGGAGCTAACTATTCTCGTTATTGTGCCGTGTTTGCTGTAAACACTGCATTAACTAGATATAGAGAGCGATTTTTCATTTGTTGTGTGGGACAACACACTATACTCACGACATATATAAGTCGCGTTTCATTGAACTTTCCTTTCGGGTCACATCCACGTTTTATATTGATAAACGGTTCAGTGTGCGATCGGTGAATCGACGATCACGCCCGGAGCGTAGAGAGACCTGAGCTCATGGCCGCATGTTTGCGCGTGGATCTATCTCAGCCACACTGCTTTAACAGCTTAAACTCACTTGAACATAAACATGTTTTCCACATATTATAAACGTAAACGCATTACAGGAGGCGAGAATCTGGTAGAATCCAAGCGCACTATGCCACAGTACGACTGGCGCGCATGGATTATTACGTATAAAAACACAGCATTATAAATAAAATATATCACTTGGATATCTCTTATTATTATTTTTTTTGTTGACGCAAGCTCTTTTTTCATCAACACCACACCACTTCGATATTAAAACGATAATACATTACACAACGACACATGCAACGGATGGAGAACGTTGTTGATGTGAGAACAAATTTATTGTTAAGTTCTCTCTCAAAAAACACCATTCCCAATACGCGCAGAGTCGTCTCGTCCGGTATGGCGCGGCTTGTGTGAACACCACACAAACCACACACCACCAAAACACAACAACACTTAATCAGTGAAACCGACGGCACAGCGCGCGCGCTCCGGGTCGCTAGACCTATCATCGCGCGCCCCGCCCGAACCGCGGCACTTGTGAGAAAAATCCGCGTCGTAATATCGAAGCGTATCACATATTCGCGCCTTACCTTGCACGCTTGTACAGGAGGCATATAGCATCGGAACACGTTGATCATGTCATAGCACTGTCTCGTATGGGGGCGAAGCCCCGGGAGCCCTGGCGCTTCGCCCCCGACTTGGATTACTGTTGATGAATAAAAATGTAGTTTTATTCCGAATAAAATAATAAAATATTATATATTTGATATAAAAAAAAAATTAAATTAAAAAAAAAATTAAATTAAATTAAAAAAAAAATATATTTGAACCTATCGATGATAATGATGCAGAAAAAAACAATTCACTTAATTTAAAATTTGATTAAATTAAATTAAATTTATTTATTTTATTTTTTTAATTATTTCCGGATTATCAATCACACAACAAAAAGGTGATAGTGAAATGGTTTTTTTATATATATTTATTAAAAATCGAATTAATACTACTTATTATCGCCAAAAAAAGAAAACAAATCAAGGATCATACATAATACATGTTGTTCCCATTCATAATTACAGGGAATTAAATTCAATGTTATTTGTAATCAAAGCAATAACGTTACTTAGTTATTATTATAATTTGTTTAGGATGACAAAAGACAAAGATTACATGTTCACACAAGGCACCTTGTGTGAACAACAGGCTAACGAAGACGAGCTGTGTGAACAAGTTAATCATGTCGAAACGCCGCCACGTTGTGTGAACAGTGTCCGCGCGCGAACAAGCGCGACCGACCGCGGCGTGATAACGCAAGCAAGCACCTGTGTGAACAAGTTAATCACGTCGGAACGCCGCCACGTTGTGTGAACAGTGTGATAAAGATGCAGAAAAATAAACAATTATTTCAATATTTATATTGTATCACAACAAAGAAGAAGAAGAAGAAGAAGAATATTTCGTTTTAATATAATTT
>OY720262.1:11150700-11158200 GCA_963082625.1 Pasiphila rectangulata | reverse complement strand
TCAGGGTTTCCCCTGACTTCGACCTGACCAGGCATAGTTCACCATCTTTCGGGTCCCAGCATCTGTGCTCAGAGCGCGCCTACAATCTCGAATTGGAAACGAGACGCCTCGGGAGTGCGAGCGGTCGACCGAGATCGACGCGCCATCCTCCCTGAGCGGACGGCAAGCGTCCACCTTCACTTTCGTTGCGCCTTTCAGTTTAGACATTTTACTCAATGACTCGCACACATGCTAGACTCCTTGGTCCGTGTTTCAAGACGGGTCCTGCGAGTGCCCGAAACTGAATCATCGCAGACACGGTACGCGTACAGTCCGAGACAGCACGGCTGCGACAACAGGCCCGCCGCACCTCCGCTCGCACTAAGGCAGGACGGCGGTGACGGACGAACGCCTTGCGTCGGGCCGGACGCGCATAAACGCGTACGCGATCCGTTAAAAATACCGTCCGACAGCCGGTCGGCAACCGTCACGGTCTCCCCTGCGCCCCGAAGGGACAGGTGAGGCTCCCGAACGGCGCTTAGACCGACATCGAACGGGTCGCGATGTATTACTAAGGGAGAAGTGCACGCCGTCCGCGAACGTAGTAACCACCAACCCCGTGCCGAACGGCCGAAACCGACGACATCGAGAGCGTGCAGCCACGCCGCGGAATAACGATGAATCTCCCCGTTCGTTCATTCGAGTTTCGCAGGTTTACCCCTGAGCGGTTTCACGTACTGTTGAACTCTCTCTTCAAAGTTCTTTTCAACTTTCCCTCACGGTACTTGTTCGCTATCGGTCTCGCGGTAATATTTAGCCTTAGATGGAGTTTACCACCCACTTAGGGCTGCACTCTCAAGCAACCCGACTCTGAGGAGAGTCCCTCTCGCCGCCGTCCTCCGTCGCTACGGGCCTGGCACCCTCTATGGGAAATGGGCCCCGTTCAAGACGAACTTGGACAGGAGTGGACGACGACAAGAAAGCGGAACCTCCCGAACACCACATCTCCCGACGCCGTTACAACGTCGGGATTCAGTGCTGGGCTCTTTCCTGTTCGCTCGCCGCTACTAAGGAAATCCTAGTTAGTTTCTTTTCCTCCGCTTACTAATATGCTTAAATTCGGCGGGTAATCCTCCCTGATCTGAGGCCAACGTATAAAAAGGGGAGGCAGACACGATATCCGGTTAGAGACGCGCGCGAGTTAACGCGCCCGCTCTTCGGACGTCGAGTCCGCCTACACCGGCGACACGACTGAAAGATCCACACATGGAACACCGTTTATGGTCTTGAACGAAACGTTCAGCATGCCAGGATTAGGTTATACAACACAACGCTCAGCGCGAGATGCACATCGTGTGTGTTGCAAATTTAAATCTTGAACGCGAACACTTCGTAAAAGCGACGTTTCGATAGGATCGTAAATTTTCAACGTGCAAACGAATTTTTAAACGGACCCGTCGCAAAACAAGTTTTGCAATGAGAACCGTCAATTGCGTAACAAGACGCAGTGTGGTTTTGTATTTATGCAGCCGGCCCTCAGACAGGAGTGGTCCTGGATGTGTATCCACGGACCGCAATGTGCGTTCGAAATGTCGATGTTCAAATGTGTCCTGCAGTTCACACTATGACGCGCAGTTAACTGCGTTCTTCATCGACCCGCGAGCCAAGTGATCCACCGTCCAGGGTAATAGTTTTGTGTTGTGCATTTTTATATAAAAATAAAAAGAATTTACTTAGAACGAGAGCTAGGTAAGTAAACATATACGAACGAAGCTCTACACTCTAAACCGTGTGGGACAATTTGTTTAGTTAACGAGCACGCTGCGAACGCCTTACGAACTCGGGGTGCGGATTTTTCACCCGTCCAAATTCATATGTGGCGCGAGCGTGACGTGAGATATATTATATGTGTATATAATATAACTCTGCGACACAGTTTATGAAAGTTTTGTTATAACTTTGGATTGGTATCATATGAGAGTATTGTACGCAAATATATAATATCTGGCACAAGACACACACGTTAATGATCCTTCCGCAGGTTCCCCTACGGAAACCTTGTTACGACTTTTACTTCCTCTAAATGATCAAGTTTGGTCAACTTCCCAACGACGCCAACGGCCGTGAAGCCACCGCGTGTCGGTCCGAAGACCTCACTAAATCATTCAATCGGTAGTAGCGACGGGCGGTGTGTACAAAGGGCAGGGACGTAATCAACGCGAGCTTATGACTCGCGCTTACTAGGAATTCCTCGTTTATGGGGGATAATTGCAAACCCCAATCCCCAGCACGAAGGAGTTTCAACGGGTTGCCCGGGCCTTTAGGCCAGGGAGAACATGTTGATTCCTTCAGTGTAGCGCGCGTGCGGCCCAGGACATCTAAGGGCATCACAGACCTGTTATTGCTCAATCTCGTGCGGCTCGAAACCGCCGGTCCCTCTAAGAAGAATTTTAATACGTCGCCAGTGAGTTGCTTGACCGAAGCCATGCACCATGAAATGACGACGCCTATTTAGCAGGCTAGAGTCTCGTTCGTTACCGGAATTAACCAGACAAATCGCTCCACCAACTAAGAACGGCCATGCACCACCACCCACCGAATCAAGAAAGAGCTGTTAATCTGTCAATCCTTCCGGTGTCCGGGCCTGGTGAGATTTCCCGTGTTGAGTCAAATTAAGCCGCAGGCTCCACTCCTGGTGGTGCCCTTCCGTCAATTCCTTTAAGTTTCAGCTTTGCAACCATACTCCCCCCGGAGTCCAAAATCTTTGGTTTCCCGGAAGCTGCCCGCCGAGCCATTGTAGTAACGTCGGCGGATCGCTAGATGACATATTTACGGTTAGAACTAGGGCGGTATCTAATCGCCTTCGAACCTCTAACTTTCGTTCTTGATTGATGAAAACACCTTTGGCAAATGCTTTCGCTGATGTTCGTCTTGCGACGATCCAAGAATTTCACCTCTAACGTCGCAATACGAATGCCCCCAGTTATCCCTATTAATCATTACCTCGGAGTTCTGAAAACCAACAAAATAGAACCGAGATCATATTCTATTATTCCATGCACGAAATATTCAAGCAGCATTTTGAGCCCGCTTTGAGCACTCTAATTTGTTCAAAGTAAAATTGTCGGCCCACCTCGACACTCAATAAAGAGCACCGCGATAGGATTTTGATATTGAACGGGCGTGTTACCGCCCGCTCACCGACGATATGCTCCGCAAACGTGTCAGTATCACCGCGGATGCGGTGCACCGACAGCGCGGCGCACAAATGCAACTACGAGCTTTTTAACCGCAACAATTTTAGTATACGCTATTGGAGCTGGAATTACCGCGGCTGCTGGCACCAGACTTGCCCTCCAATTGTTCCTCGTTAAAATATTTAAAGTGTACTCATTCCGATTACGAGGCCTCGTAAGAGTCCCGTATCGTTATTTTTCGTCACTACCTCCCCGTGCCGGGAGTGGGTAATTTGCGCGCCTGCTGCCTTCCTTGGATGTGGTAGCCGTTTCTCAGGCTCCCTCTCCGGAATCGAACCCTGATTCCCCGTTACCCGTGACAACCATGGTAGTCGCAGAAACTACCATCGAAAGTTGATAAGGCAGACATTTGAAAGATGCGTCGCCGGTACTGGACCGTGCGATCGGCAAAAGTTATCCAGATTCATCAAAATTAACGACTTCGGACGCGAGGCCCTCCGTCGATTGGTTTTGATCTAATAAAAGCACTCATCCCATCACTGGTCAGAGTTCTGATTGCATGTATTAGCTCTAGAATTACCACAGTTATCCAAGTAACTGAGTAAGATCTAAGGAACCAAAACTGATATATTGAGCCATTCGCGGTATCGCCTTAATACGGCTTGCACTGAGACATGCATGGCTTAATCTTTGAGACAAGCATATAACTACTGGCAGGATCAACCAGGGAGCTAACTATTCTCGTTATTGTGCCGTGTTTGCTGTAAACACTGCATTAACTAGATATAGAGAGCGATTTTTCATTTGTTGTGTGGGACAACACACTATACTCACGACATATATAAGTCGCGTTTCATTGAACTTTCCTTTCGGGTCACATCCACGTTTTATATTGATAAACGGTTCAGTGTGCGATCGGTGAATCGACGATCACGCCCGGAGCGTAGAGAGACCTGAGCTCATGGCCGCATGTTTGCGCGTGGATCTATCTCAGCCACACTGCTTTAACAGCTTAAACTCACTTGAACATAAACATGTTTTCCACATATTATAAACGTAAACGCATTACAGGAGGCGAGAATCTGGTAGAATCCAAGCGCACTATGCCACAGTACGACTGGCGCGCATGGATTATTACGTATAAAAACACAGCATTATAAATAAAATATATCACTTGGATATCTCTTATTATTATTTTTTTTGTTGACGCAAGCTCTTTTTTCATCAACACCACACCACTTCGATATTAAAACGATAATACATTACACAACGACACATGCAACGGATGGAGAACGTTGTTGATGTGAGAACAAATTTATTGTTAAGTTCTCTCTCAAAAAACACCATTCCCAATACGCGCAGAGTCGTCTCGTCCGGTATGGCGCGGCTTGTGTGAACACCACACAAACCACACACCACCAAAACACAACAACACTTAATCAGTGAAACCGACGGCACAGCGCGCGCGCTCCGGGTCGCTAGACCTATCATCGCGCGCCCCGCCCGAACCGCGGCACTTGTGAGAAAAATCCGCGTCGTAATATCGAAGCGTATCACATATTCGCGCCTTACCTTGCACGCTTGTACAGGAGGCATATAGCATCGGAACACGTTGATCATGTCATAGCACTGTCTCGTATGGGGGCGAAGCCCCGGGAGCCCTGGCGCTTCGCCCCCGACTTGGATTACTGTTGATGAATAAAAATGTAGTTTTATTCCGAATAAAATAATAAAATATTATATATTTGATATAAAAAAAAAATTAAATTAAAAAAAAAATTAAATTAAATTAAAAAAAAAATATATTTGAACCTATCGATGATAATGATGCAGAAAAAAACAATTCACTTAATTTAAAATTTGATTAAATTAAATTAAATTTATTTATTTTATTTTTTTAATTATTTCCGGATTATCAATCACACAACAAAAAGGTGATAGTGAAATGGTTTTTTTATATATATTTATTAAAAATCGAATTAATACTACTTATTATCGCCAAAAAAAGAAAACAAATCAAGGATCATACATAATACATGTTGTTCCCATTCATAATTACAGGGAATTAAATTCAATGTTATTTGTAATCAAAGCAATAACGTTACTTAGTTATTATTATAATTTGTTTAGGATGACAAAAGACAAAGATTACATGTTCACACAAGGCACCTTGTGTGAACAACAGGCTAACGAAGACGAGCTGTGTGAACAAGTTAATCATGTCGAAACGCCGCCACGTTGTGTGAACAGTGTCCGCGCGCGAACAAGCGCGACCGACCGCGGCGTGATAACGCAAGCAAGCACCTGTGTGAACAAGTTAATCACGTCGGAACGCCGCCACGTTGTGTGAACAGTGTGATAAAGATGCAGAAAAATAAACAATTATTTCAATATTTATATTGTATCACAACAAAGAAGAAGAAGAAGAAGAAGAATATTTCGTTTTAATATAATTTCTGTTGCGTATGTGTGGTTTATACTATGTACCTCTATTTTATTTTTATTTTTATTTATTCAGGACAACAAACAATTACACTCAAGTATTACTAAACACAGAAATAGTACATAAGTAGTAGATATATAAGCGCAATCAACCCCGTTGTCCACGGGTGAGTATGTAAACAAACATGGGCAAATACGGTGTGAAACTGTGAACAAGTTACTTAGGTTGGTATACAAACTAAATATGCAGGAAGACAAGAATAACAAGTGAGTACCAGGATAGCTGGACCCCTCGACGGCGCACTGCCCCTGCACTCGGTCGACTGCGGCTGCTAGCGAGAGAGAGAGAGGGCAGCATCCAGCCGGGGCGCAACTAGCCTGGCGGGAGCCGAGTTTATACAATACATACATTACCTATTATTTTTCTTAATCTCAACAAATCCTCAGGTACTACTTACAATCTATGTGAAACTAATTTATAAGTTAAATTTATACCTAGTCTGTACTCTTAAGTTGACAATACTAAGTTACCTAGATCTTAGTAATTTCGGTGAATAACATGTTGTTATGGCTATAGTAAAAAAATAAATGATTCCATTTGATATACTTAATATAAAATAATGACGAGTTCTGGGGTGGCGTAGCGAGCTAAGCTCCGCCTGTGACGCACGAGTTTGCGGGTTCAATTCCCGCCTTGGGACAAATGCCTGTACGATCTGCAGTTATCTTTCCGGTTATATCTTTATATACAAAATAATAATAATTGTAAAATTTTATATGTATAAATATATATGCATTTCAAATTATATACCATCCATATATCCATCTATGTAATATATTGTATTAAGAATATCAGCCATCCAGTACCGATAACACAACCTTCACCCAGCTTGGGGCCAGACGATGCTGTGTGAATTGTCCAGCATTATTTATTTATTTAATCAGGTTTAAAACCATCACAAGAATATACATAGTATATGATTTTAATGAAAGGTTAGGTATGTACCTAGTTATAATGTAAAAGTTAAATAGGTATATGCAAATATAATATATTAATATCGAATTAATTATTAGCACCTACTTATTATCGCATAAAACATTACAATATATAAAATATAAAAAAAGATCGTTACTTATTCAATATTATTTCTAATCAAAGCAATAACGTTACTTAGTTATTATTATAATTTGTTTACGACGACAAAAGACGAAGTTTACATGTTCACACAAGGCACACAGGCTAACGAAGACGAGCTGTGTGAACAAGTTACGCCGCCACGTTGTGTGTAAAGATGCAGAAAAATAAACAATTATTTCAATATCACATTCACAAATTAAATTTGATGTAATTAAATTTATTTATTTTATTATATCACAACAAAGAAGAAGATGTAAGTAAAATATTAATATTTCGTTTTAATATAATTTCTGTTGTGTATGTGTGGTTTATATGTATGTATATAATATATTAATATCGAATTAATTATATGACAGCACCTATTATCGCATAAAACATTACAATAGATAAAAAATAAAGGATCATAATATATACATATTGTTCCCATTCCTATATAATAAATTAGGGAATTGCAGGGCACGTGTTATGCTTTTATTTTTGCAAAGCAAAGACAGACATTATATAGAATAAATACCATTGCATTTTTTGTCAAACAAAACTCTTTACACTTGGAATTCGTTAATGTTATGTGTAAGCATGGTGATTAGCATACAAAGTGATTTAAGTTTTATATATAATAAAAATATTTCACGCCTCGCACTAGAAGGCGGGGAAGAGAAATGAATATATAAAAAAAAATGCAAAAAAAAAACAGAGAATAAATTCTAAGGCATAATTCGCGAGAAAAGACAAAATTGTGTGAAC
>OY720262.1:11140700-11148200 GCA_963082625.1 Pasiphila rectangulata | reverse complement strand
AGTATTTGCTACTACCACCAAGATCTGCACCGACGGCGGCTCCAGGCAGGCTCACGCCCAGACCCTTCTGCGCTCACCGCCGCGCACGTCCTACTCGTTACGGCTTAATGTAACAAAATAAATTGTCACGCACATGCCGGTAACGGAAGTGTATAGGCAGAACGCTTCAGCGCCATCCATTTTCAGGGCTGGTTGCTTCGGCAGGTGAGTCGTTGCACACTCCTTAGCGGATTCCGACTTCCATGGCCACCGTCCTGCTGTCATGAGCGACCAACGCCTTTCATGGTGTCCCATGAGCGTTCTTTAGGCGCCTTAACACTACGTTTGGTTCATCCCACAGCGCCAGTTCTGCTTACCAAAATTGGCCCACTTGGCACCGTCATCAGATCTCCGGCTTCATCATTCGAGTAAGCCGGAGTTCTCACCCATTTAAAGTTTGAGAATAGGTTTAAGTCGTTTCGACCCAAATGCCTCTAATCATTCGCTTTACCGGATGAGACTGTTCAAATCGACGCCAGCTATCCTGAGGGAAACTTCGGACGGAACCAGCTACTAGATGGTTCGATTAGTCTTTCGCCCCTATACCCAGTTCCGACGATCGATTTGCACGTCAGAATCGCTACGGTCCTCCATCAGGGTTTCCCCTGACTTCGACCTGACCAGGCATAGTTCACCATCTTTCGGGTCCCAGCATCTGTGCTCAGAGCGCGCCTACAATCTCGAATTGGAAACGAGACGCCTCGGGAGTGCGAGCGGTCGACCGAGATCGACGCGCCATCCTCCCTGAGCGGACGGCAAGCGTCCACCTTCACTTTCGTTGCGCCTTTCAGTTTAGACATTTTACTCAATGACTCGCACACATGCTAGACTCCTTGGTCCGTGTTTCAAGACGGGTCCTGCGAGTGCCCGAAACTGAATCATCGCAGACACGGTACGCGTACAGTCCGAGACAGCACGGCTGCGACAACAGGCCCGCCGCACCTCCGCTCGCACTAAGGCAGGACGGCGGTGACGGACGAACGCCTTGCGTCGGGCCGGACGCGCATAAACGCGTACGCGATCCGTTAAAAATACCGTCCGACAGCCGGTCGGCAACCGTCACGGTCTCCCCTGCGCCCCGAAGGGACAGGTGAGGCTCCCGAACGGCGCTTAGACCGACATCGAACGGGTCGCGATGTATTACTAAGGGAGAAGTGCACGCCGTCCGCGAACGTAGTAACCACCAACCCCGTGCCGAACGGCCGAAACCGACGACATCGAGAGCGTGCAGCCACGCCGCGGAATAACGATGAATCTCCCCGTTCGTTCATTCGAGTTTCGCAGGTTTACCCCTGAGCGGTTTCACGTACTGTTGAACTCTCTCTTCAAAGTTCTTTTCAACTTTCCCTCACGGTACTTGTTCGCTATCGGTCTCGCGGTAATATTTAGCCTTAGATGGAGTTTACCACCCACTTAGGGCTGCACTCTCAAGCAACCCGACTCTGAGGAGAGTCCCTCTCGCCGCCGTCCTCCGTCGCTACGGGCCTGGCACCCTCTATGGGAAATGGGCCCCGTTCAAGACGAACTTGGACAGGAGTGGACGACGACAAGAAAGCGGAACCTCCCGAACACCACATCTCCCGACGCCGTTACAACGTCGGGATTCAGTGCTGGGCTCTTTCCTGTTCGCTCGCCGCTACTAAGGAAATCCTAGTTAGTTTCTTTTCCTCCGCTTACTAATATGCTTAAATTCGGCGGGTAATCCTCCCTGATCTGAGGCCAACGTATAAAAAGGGGAGGCAGACACGATATCCGGTTAGAGACGCGCGCGAGTTAACGCGCCCGCTCTTCGGACGTCGAGTCCGCCTACACCGGCGACACGACTGAAAGATCCACACATGGAACACCGTTTATGGTCTTGAACGAAACGTTCAGCATGCCAGGATTAGGTTATACAACACAACGCTCAGCGCGAGATGCACATCGTGTGTGTTGCAAATTTAAATCTTGAACGCGAACACTTCGTAAAAGCGACGTTTCGATAGGATCGTAAATTTTCAACGTGCAAACGAATTTTTAAACGGACCCATCGCAAAACAAGTTTTGCAATGAGAACCGTCAATTGCGTAACAAGACGCAGTGTGGTTTTGTATTTATGCAGCCGGCCCTCAGACAGGAGTGGTCCTGGATGTGTATCCACGGACCGCAATGTGCGTTCGAAATGTCGATGTTCAAATGTGTCCTGCAGTTCACACTATGACGCGCAGTTAACTGCGTTCTTCATCGACCCGCGAGCCAAGTGATCCACCGTCCAGGGTAATAGTTTTGTGTTGTGCATTTTTATATAAAAATAAAAAGAATTTACTTAGAACGAGAGCTAGGTAAGTAAACATATACGAACGAAGCTCTACACTCTAAACCGTGTGGGACAATTTGTTTAGTTAACGAGCACGCTGCGAACGCCTTACGAACTCGGGGTGCGGATTTTTCACCCGTCCAAATTCATATGTGGCGCGAGCGTGACGTGAGATATATTATATGTGTATATAATATAACTCTGCGACACAGTTTATGAAAGTTTTGTTATAACTTTGGATTGGTATCATATGAGAGTATTGTACGCAAATATATAATATCTGGCACAAGACACACACGTTAATGATCCTTCCGCAGGTTCCCCTACGGAAACCTTGTTACGACTTTTACTTCCTCTAAATGATCAAGTTTGGTCAACTTCCCAACGACGCCAACGGCCGTGAAGCCACCGCGTGTCGGTCCGAAGACCTCACTAAATCATTCAATCGGTAGTAGCGACGGGCGGTGTGTACAAAGGGCAGGGACGTAATCAACGCGAGCTTATGACTCGCGCTTACTAGGAATTCCTCGTTTATGGGGGATAATTGCAAACCCCAATCCCCAGCACGAAGGAGTTTCAACGGGTTGCCCGGGCCTTTAGGCCAGGGAGAACATGTTGATTCCTTCAGTGTAGCGCGCGTGCGGCCCAGGACATCTAAGGGCATCACAGACCTGTTATTGCTCAATCTCGTGCGGCTCGAAACCGCCGGTCCCTCTAAGAAGAATTTTAATACGTCGCCAGTGAGTTGCTTGACCGAAGCCATGCACCATGAAATGACGACGCCTATTTAGCAGGCTAGAGTCTCGTTCGTTACCGGAATTAACCAGACAAATCGCTCCACCAACTAAGAACGGCCATGCACCACCACCCACCGAATCAAGAAAGAGCTGTTAATCTGTCAATCCTTCCGGTGTCCGGGCCTGGTGAGATTTCCCGTGTTGAGTCAAATTAAGCCGCAGGCTCCACTCCTGGTGGTGCCCTTCCGTCAATTCCTTTAAGTTTCAGCTTTGCAACCATACTCCCCCCGGAGTCCAAAATCTTTGGTTTCCCGGAAGCTGCCCGCCGAGCCATTGTAGTAACGTCGGCGGATCGCTAGATGACATATTTACGGTTAGAACTAGGGCGGTATCTAATCGCCTTCGAACCTCTAACTTTCGTTCTTGATTGATGAAAACACCTTTGGCAAATGCTTTCGCTGATGTTCGTCTTGCGACGATCCAAGAATTTCACCTCTAACGTCGCAATACGAATGCCCCCAGTTATCCCTATTAATCATTACCTCGGAGTTCTGAAAACCAACAAAATAGAACCGAGATCATATTCTATTATTCCATGCACGAAATATTCAAGCAGCATTTTGAGCCCGCTTTGAGCACTCTAATTTGTTCAAAGTAAAATTGTCGGCCCACCTCGACACTCAATAAAGAGCACCGCGATAGGATTTTGATATTGAACGGGCGTGTTACCGCCCGCTCACCGACGATATGCTCCGCAAACGTGTCAGTATCACCGCGGATGCGGTGCACCGACAGCGCGGCGCACAAATGCAACTACGAGCTTTTTAACCGCAACAATTTTAGTATACGCTATTGGAGCTGGAATTACCGCGGCTGCTGGCACCAGACTTGCCCTCCAATTGTTCCTCGTTAAAATATTTAAAGTGTACTCATTCCGATTACGAGGCCTCGTAAGAGTCCCGTATCGTTATTTTTCGTCACTACCTCCCCGTGCCGGGAGTGGGTAATTTGCGCGCCTGCTGCCTTCCTTGGATGTGGTAGCCGTTTCTCAGGCTCCCTCTCCGGAATCGAACCCTGATTCCCCGTTACCCGTGACAACCATGGTAGTCGCAGAAACTACCATCGAAAGTTGATAAGGCAGACATTTGAAAGATGCGTCGCCGGTACTGGACCGTGCGATCGGCAAAAGTTATCCAGATTCATCAAAATTAACGACTTCGGACGCGAGGCCCTCCGTCGATTGGTTTTGATCTAATAAAAGCACTCATCCCATCACTGGTCAGAGTTCTGATTGCATGTATTAGCTCTAGAATTACCACAGTTATCCAAGTAACTGAGTAAGATCTAAGGAACCAAAACTGATATATTGAGCCATTCGCGGTATCGCCTTAATACGGCTTGCACTGAGACATGCATGGCTTAATCTTTGAGACAAGCATATAACTACTGGCAGGATCAACCAGGGAGCTAACTATTCTCGTTATTGTGCCGTGTTTGCTGTAAACACTGCATTAACTAGATATAGAGAGCGATTTTTCATTTGTTGTGTGGGACAACACACTATACTCACGACATATATAAGTCGCGTTTCATTGAACTTTCCTTTCGGGTCACATCCACGTTTTATATTGATAAACGGTTCAGTGTGCGATCGGTGAATCGACGATCACGCCCGGAGCGTAGAGAGACCTGAGCTCATGGCCGCATGTTTGCGCGTGGATCTATCTCAGCCACACTGCTTTAACAGCTTAAACTCACTTGAACATAAACATGTTTTCCACATATTATAAACGTAAACGCATTACAGGAGGCGAGAATCTGGTAGAATCCAAGCGCACTATGCCACAGTACGACTGGCGCGCATGGATTATTACGTATAAAAACACAGCATTATAAATAAAATATATCACTTGGATATCTCTTATTATTATTTTTTTTGTTGACGCAAGCTCTTTTTTCATCAACACCACACCACTTCGATATTAAAACGATAATACATTACACAACGACACATGCAACGGATGGAGAACGTTGTTGATGTGAGAACAAATTTATTGTTAAGTTCTCTCTCAAAAAACACCATTCCCAATACGCGCAGAGTCGTCTCGTCCGGTATGGCGCGGCTTGTGTGAACACCACACAAACCACACACCACCAAAACACAACAACACTTAATCAGTGAAACCGACGGCACAGCGCGCGCGCTCCGGGTCGCTAGACCTATCATCGCGCGCCCCGCCCGAACCGCGGCACTTGTGAGAAAAATCCGCGTCGTAATATCGAAGCGTATCACATATTCGCGCCTTACCTTGCACGCTTGTACAGGAGGCATATAGCATCGGAACACGTTGATCATGTCATAGCACTGTCTCGTATGGGGGCGAAGCCCCGGGAGCCCTGGCGCTTCGCCCCCGACTTGGATTACTGTTGATGAATAAAAATGTAGTTTTATTCCGAATAAAATAATAAAATATTATATATTTGATATAAAAAAAAAATTAAATTAAAAAAAAAATTAAATTAAATTAAAAAAAAAATATATTTGAACCTATCGATGATAATGATGCAGAAAAAAACAATTCACTTAATTTAAAATTTGATTAAATTAAATTAAATTTATTTATTTTATTTTTTTAATTATTTCCGGATTATCAATCACACAACAAAAAGGTGATAGTGAAATGGTTTTTTTATATATATTTATTAAAAATCGAATTAATACTACTTATTATCGCCAAAAAAAGAAAACAAATCAAGGATCATACATAATACATGTTGTTCCCATTCATAATTACAGGGAATTAAATTCAATGTTATTTGTAATCAAAGCAATAACGTTACTTAGTTATTATTATAATTTGTTTAGGATGACAAAAGACAAAGATTACATGTTCACACAAGGCACCTTGTGTGAACAACAGGCTAACGAAGACGAGCTGTGTGAACAAGTTAATCATGTCGAAACGCCGCCACGTTGTGTGAACAGTGTCCGCGCGCGAACAAGCGCGACCGACCGCGGCGTGATAACGCAAGCAAGCACCTGTGTGAACAAGTTAATCACGTCGGAACGCCGCCACGTTGTGTGAACAGTGTGATAAAGATGCAGAAAAATAAACAATTATTTCAATATTTATATTGTATCACAACAAAGAAGAAGAAGAAGAAGAAGAATATTTCGTTTTAATATAATTTCTGTTGCGTATGTGTGGTTTATACTATGTACCTCTATTTTATTTTTATTTTTATTTATTCAGGACAACAAACAATTACACTCAAGTATTACTAAACACAGAAATAGTACATAAGTAGTAGATATATAAGCGCAATCAACCCCGTTGTCCACGGGTGAGTATGTAAACAAACATGGGCAAATACGGTGTGAAACTGTGAACAAGTTACTTAGGTTGGTATACAAACTAAATATGCAGGAAGACAAGAATAACAAGTGAGTACCAGGATAGCTGGACCCCTCGACGGCGCACTGCCCCTGCACTCGGTCGACTGCGGCTGCTAGCGAGAGAGAGAGAGGGCAGCATCCAGCCGGGGCGCAACTAGCCTGGCGGGAGCCGAGTTTATACAATACATACATTACCTATTATTTTTCTTAATCTCAACAAATCCTCAGGTACTACTTACAATCTATGTGAAACTAATTTATAAGTTAAATTTATACCTAGTCTGTACTCTTAAGTTGACAATACTAAGTTACCTAGATCTTAGTAATTTCGGTGAATAACATGTTGTTATGGCTATAGTAAAAAAATAAATGATTCCATTTGATATACTTAATATAAAATAATGACGAGTTCTGGGGTGGCGTAGCGAGCTAAGCTCCGCCTGTGACGCACGAGTTTGCGGGTTCAATTCCCGCCTTGGGACAAATGCCTGTACGATCTGCAGTTATCTTTCCGGTTATATCTTTATATACAAAATAATAATAATTGTAAAATTTTATATGTATAAATATATATGCATTTCAAATTATATACCATCCATATATCCATCTATGTAATATATTGTATTAAGAATATCAGCCATCCAGTACCGATAACACAACCTTCACCCAGCTTGGGGCCAGACGATGCTGTGTGAATTGTCCAGCATTATTTATTTATTTAATCAGGTTTAAAACCATCACAAGAATATACATAGTATATGATTTTAATGAAAGGTTAGGTATGTACCTAGTTATAATGTAAAAGTTAAATAGGTATATGCAAATATAATATATTAATATCGAATTAATTATTAGCACCTACTTATTATCGCATAAAACATTACAATATATAAAATATAAAAAAAGATCGTTACTTATTCAATATTATTTCTAATCAAAGCAATAACGTTACTTAGTTATTATTATAATTTGTTTACGACGACAAAAGACGAAGTTTACATGTTCACACAAGGCACACAGGCTAACGAAGA
>OY720262.1:11130700-11135700 GCA_963082625.1 Pasiphila rectangulata | reverse complement strand
GATCCACACATGGAACACCGTTTATGGTCTTGAACGAAACGTTCAGCATGCCAGGATTAGGTTATACAACACAACGCTCAGCGCGAGATGCACATCGTGTGTGTTGCAAATTTAAATCTTGAACGCGAACACTTCGTAAAAGCGACGTTTCGATAGGATCGTAAATTTTCAACGTGCAAACGAATTTTTAAACGGACCCATCGCAAAACAAGTTTTGCAATGAGAACCGTCAATTGCGTAACAAGACGCAGTGTGGTTTTGTATTTATGCAGCCGGCCCTCAGACAGGAGTGGTCCTGGATGTGTATCCACGGACCGCAATGTGCGTTCGAAATGTCGATGTTCAAATGTGTCCTGCAGTTCACACTATGACGCGCAGTTAACTGCGTTCTTCATCGACCCGCGAGCCAAGTGATCCACCGTCCAGGGTAATAGTTTTGTGTTGTGCATTTTTATATAAAAATAAAAAGAATTTACTTAGAACGAGAGCTAGGTAAGTAAACATATACGAACGAAGCTCTACACTCTAAACCGTGTGGGACAATTTGTTTAGTTAACGAGCACGCTGCGAACGCCTTACGAACTCGGGGTGCGGATTTTTCACCCGTCCAAATTCATATGTGGCGCGAGCGTGACGTGAGATATATTATATGTGTATATAATATAACTCTGCGACACAGTTTATGAAAGTTTTGTTATAACTTTGGATTGGTATCATATGAGAGTATTGTACGCAAATATATAATATCTGGCACAAGACACACACGTTAATGATCCTTCCGCAGGTTCCCCTACGGAAACCTTGTTACGACTTTTACTTCCTCTAAATGATCAAGTTTGGTCAACTTCCCAACGACGCCAACGGCCGTGAAGCCACCGCGTGTCGGTCCGAAGACCTCACTAAATCATTCAATCGGTAGTAGCGACGGGCGGTGTGTACAAAGGGCAGGGACGTAATCAACGCGAGCTTATGACTCGCGCTTACTAGGAATTCCTCGTTTATGGGGGATAATTGCAAACCCCAATCCCCAGCACGAAGGAGTTTCAACGGGTTGCCCGGGCCTTTAGGCCAGGGAGAACATGTTGATTCCTTCAGTGTAGCGCGCGTGCGGCCCAGGACATCTAAGGGCATCACAGACCTGTTATTGCTCAATCTCGTGCGGCTCGAAACCGCCGGTCCCTCTAAGAAGAATTTTAATACGTCGCCAGTGAGTTGCTTGACCGAAGCCATGCACCATGAAATGACGACGCCTATTTAGCAGGCTAGAGTCTCGTTCGTTACCGGAATTAACCAGACAAATCGCTCCACCAACTAAGAACGGCCATGCACCACCACCCACCGAATCAAGAAAGAGCTGTTAATCTGTCAATCCTTCCGGTGTCCGGGCCTGGTGAGATTTCCCGTGTTGAGTCAAATTAAGCCGCAGGCTCCACTCCTGGTGGTGCCCTTCCGTCAATTCCTTTAAGTTTCAGCTTTGCAACCATACTCCCCCCGGAGTCCAAAATCTTTGGTTTCCCGGAAGCTGCCCGCCGAGCCATTGTAGTAACGTCGGCGGATCGCTAGATGACATATTTACGGTTAGAACTAGGGCGGTATCTAATCGCCTTCGAACCTCTAACTTTCGTTCTTGATTGATGAAAACACCTTTGGCAAATGCTTTCGCTGATGTTCGTCTTGCGACGATCCAAGAATTTCACCTCTAACGTCGCAATACGAATGCCCCCAGTTATCCCTATTAATCATTACCTCGGAGTTCTGAAAACCAACAAAATAGAACCGAGATCATATTCTATTATTCCATGCACGAAATATTCAAGCAGCATTTTGAGCCCGCTTTGAGCACTCTAATTTGTTCAAAGTAAAATTGTCGGCCCACCTCGACACTCAATAAAGAGCACCGCGATAGGATTTTGATATTGAACGGGCGTGTTACCGCCCGCTCACCGACGATATGCTCCGCAAACGTGTCAGTATCACCGCGGATGCGGTGCACCGACAGCGCGGCGCACAAATGCAACTACGAGCTTTTTAACCGCAACAATTTTAGTATACGCTATTGGAGCTGGAATTACCGCGGCTGCTGGCACCAGACTTGCCCTCCAATTGTTCCTCGTTAAAATATTTAAAGTGTACTCATTCCGATTACGAGGCCTCGTAAGAGTCCCGTATCGTTATTTTTCGTCACTACCTCCCCGTGCCGGGAGTGGGTAATTTGCGCGCCTGCTGCCTTCCTTGGATGTGGTAGCCGTTTCTCAGGCTCCCTCTCCGGAATCGAACCCTGATTCCCCGTTACCCGTGACAACCATGGTAGTCGCAGAAACTACCATCGAAAGTTGATAAGGCAGACATTTGAAAGATGCGTCGCCGGTACTGGACCGTGCGATCGGCAAAAGTTATCCAGATTCATCAAAATTAACGACTTCGGACGCGAGGCCCTCCGTCGATTGGTTTTGATCTAATAAAAGCA
The DNA here is from genome assembly GCA_963082625.1 of Pasiphila rectangulata. Classification (NCBI taxonomy): domain Eukaryota; kingdom Metazoa; phylum Arthropoda; class Insecta; order Lepidoptera; family Geometridae; genus Pasiphila; species Pasiphila rectangulata. The sequence goes on along the minus strand of OY720262.1, from coordinate 11,133,233 downwards.
CTCATCCCATCACTGGTCAGAGTTCTGATTGCATGTATTAGCTCTAGAATTACCACAGTTATCCAAGTAACTGAGTAAGATCTAAGGAACCAAAACTGATATATTGAGCCATTCGCGGTATCGCCTTAATACGGCTTGCACTGAGACATGCATGGCTTAATCTTTGAGACAAGCATATAACTACTGGCAGGATCAACCAGGGAGCTAACTATTCTCGTTATTGTGCCGTGTTTGCTGTAAACACTGCATTAACTAGATATAGAGAGCGATTTTTCATTTGTTGTGTGGGACAACACACTATACTCACGACATATATAAGTCGCGTTTCATTGAACTTTCCTTTCGGGTCACATCCACGTTTTATATTGATAAACGGTTCAGTGTGCGATCGGTGAATCGACGATCACGCCCGGAGCGTAGAGAGACCTGAGCTCATGGCCGCATGTTTGCGCGTGGATCTATCTCAGCCACACTGCTTTAACAGCTTAAACTCACTTGAACATAAACATGTTTTCCACATATTATAAACGTAAACGCATTACAGGAGGCGAGAATCTGGTAGAATCCAAGCGCACTATGCCACAGTACGACTGGCGCGCATGGATTATTACGTATAAAAACACAGCATTATAAATAAAATATATCACTTGGATATCTCTTATTATTATTTTTTTTGTTGACGCAAGCTCTTTTTTCATCAACACCACACCACTTCGATATTAAAACGATAATACATTACACAACGACACATGCAACGGATGGAGAACGTTGTTGATGTGAGAACAAATTTATTGTTAAGTTCTCTCTCAAAAAACACCATTCCCAATACGCGCAGAGTCGTCTCGTCCGGTATGGCGCGGCTTGTGTGAACACCACACAAACCACACACCACCAAAACACAACAACACTTAATCAGTGAAACCGACGGCACAGCGCGCGCGCTCCGGGTCGCTAGACCTATCATCGCGCGCCCCGCCCGAACCGCGGCACTTGTGAGAAAAATCCGCGTCGTAATATCGAAGCGTATCACATATTCGCGCCTTACCTTGCACGCTTGTACAGGAGGCATATAGCATCGGAACACGTTGATCATGTCATAGCACTGTCTCGTATGGGGGCGAAGCCCCGGGAGCCCTGGCGCTTCGCCCCCGACTTGGATTACTGTTGATGAATAAAAATGTAGTTTTATTCCGAATAAAATAATAAAATATTATATATTTGATATAAAAAAAAAATTAAATTAAAAAAAAAATTAAATTAAATTAAAAAAAAAATATATTTGAACCTATCGATGATAATGATGCAGAAAAAAACAATTCACTTAATTTAAAATTTGATTAAATTAAATTAAATTTATTTATTTTATTTTTTTAATTATTTCCGGATTATCAATCACACAACAAAAAGGTGATAGTGAAATGGTTTTTTTATATATATTTATTAAAAATCGAATTAATACTACTTATTATCGCCAAAAAAAGAAAACAAATCAAGGATCATACATAATACATGTTGTTCCCATTCATAATTACAGGGAATTAAATTCAATGTTATTTGTAATCAAAGCAATAACGTTACTTAGTTATTATTATAATTTGTTTAGGATGACAAAAGACAAAGATTACATGTTCACACAAGGCACCTTGTGTGAACAACAGGCTAACGAAGACGAGCTGTGTGAACAAGTTAATCATGTCGAAACGCCGCCACGTTGTGTGAACAGTGTCCGCGCGCGAACAAGCGCGACCGACCGCGGCGTGATAACGCAAGCAAGCACCTGTGTGAACAAGTTAATCACGTCGGAACGCCGCCACGTTGTGTGAACAGTGTGATAAAGATGCAGAAAAATAAACAATTATTTCAATATTTATATTGTATCACAACAAAGAAGAAGAAGAAGAAGAAGAATATTTCGTTTTAATATAATTTCTGTTGCGTATGTGTGGTTTATACTATGTACCTCTATTTTATTTTTATTTTTATTTATTCAGGACAACAAACAATTACACTCAAGTATTACTAAACACAGAAATAGTACATAAGTAGTAGATATATAAGCGCAATCAACCCCGTTGTCCACGGGTGAGTATGTAAACAAACATGGGCAAATACGGTGTGAAACTGTGAACAAGTTACTTAGGTTGGTATACAAACTAAATATGCAGGAAGACAAGAATAACAAGTGAGTACCAGGATAGCTGGACCCCTCGACGGCGCACTGCCCCTGCACTCGGTCGACTGCGGCTGCTAGCGAGAGAGAGAGAGGGCAGCATCCAGCCGGGGCGCAACTAGCCTGGCGGGAGCCGAGTTTATACAATACATACATTACCTATTATTTTTCTTAATCTCAACAAATCCTCAGGTACTACTTACAATCTATGTGAAACTAATTTATAAGTTAAATTTATACCTAGTCTGTACTCTTAAGTTGACAATACTAAGTTACCTAGATCTTAGTAATTTCGGTGAATAACATGTTGTTATGGCTATAGTAAAAAAATAAATGATTCCATTTGATATACTTAATATAAAA
>OY720262.1:11120700-11125700 GCA_963082625.1 Pasiphila rectangulata | reverse complement strand
AACGGCCGAAACCGACGACATCGAGAGCGTGCAGCCACGCCGCGGAATAACGATGAATCTCCCCGTTCGTTCATTCGAGTTTCGCAGGTTTACCCCTGAGCGGTTTCACGTACTGTTGAACTCTCTCTTCAAAGTTCTTTTCAACTTTCCCTCACGGTACTTGTTCGCTATCGGTCTCGCGGTAATATTTAGCCTTAGATGGAGTTTACCACCCACTTAGGGCTGCACTCTCAAGCAACCCGACTCTGAGGAGAGTCCCTCTCGCCGCCGTCCTCCGTCGCTACGGGCCTGGCACCCTCTATGGGAAATGGGCCCCGTTCAAGACGAACTTGGACAGGAGTGGACGACGACAAGAAAGCGGAACCTCCCGAACACCACATCTCCCGACGCCGTTACAACGTCGGGATTCAGTGCTGGGCTCTTTCCTGTTCGCTCGCCGCTACTAAGGAAATCCTAGTTAGTTTCTTTTCCTCCGCTTACTAATATGCTTAAATTCGGCGGGTAATCCTCCCTGATCTGAGGCCAACGTATAAAAAGGGGAGGCAGACACGATATCCGGTTAGAGACGCGCGCGAGTTAACGCGCCCGCTCTTCGGACGTCGAGTCCGCCTACACCGGCGACACGACTGAAAGATCCACACATGGAACACCGTTTATGGTCTTGAACGAAACGTTCAGCATGCCAGGATTAGGTTATACAACACAACGCTCAGCGCGAGATGCACATCGTGTGTGTTGCAAATTTAAATCTTGAACGCGAACACTTCGTAAAAGCGACGTTTCGATAGGATCGTAAATTTTCAACGTGCAAACGAATTTTTAAACGGACCCGTCGCAAAACAAGTTTTGCAATGAGAACCGTCAATTGCGTAACAAGACGCAGTGTGGTTTTGTATTTATGCAGCCGGCCCTCAGACAGGAGTGGTCCTGGATGTGTATCCACGGACCGCAATGTGCGTTCGAAATGTCGATGTTCAAATGTGTCCTGCAGTTCACACTATGACGCGCAGTTAACTGCGTTCTTCATCGACCCGCGAGCCAAGTGATCCACCGTCCAGGGTAATAGTTTTGTGTTGTGCATTTTTATATAAAAATAAAAAGAATTTACTTAGAACGAGAGCTAGGTAAGTAAACATATACGAACGAAGCTCTACACTCTAAACCGTGTGGGACAATTTGTTTAGTTAACGAGCACGCTGCGAACGCCTTACGAACTCGGGGTGCGGATTTTTCACCCGTCCAAATTCATATGTGGCGCGAGCGTGACGTGAGATATATTATATGTGTATATAATATAACTCTGCGACACAGTTTATGAAAGTTTTGTTATAACTTTGGATTGGTATCATATGAGAGTATTGTACGCAAATATATAATATCTGGCACAAGACACACACGTTAATGATCCTTCCGCAGGTTCCCCTACGGAAACCTTGTTACGACTTTTACTTCCTCTAAATGATCAAGTTTGGTCAACTTCCCAACGACGCCAACGGCCGTGAAGCCACCGCGTGTCGGTCCGAAGACCTCACTAAATCATTCAATCGGTAGTAGCGACGGGCGGTGTGTACAAAGGGCAGGGACGTAATCAACGCGAGCTTATGACTCGCGCTTACTAGGAATTCCTCGTTTATGGGGGATAATTGCAAACCCCAATCCCCAGCACGAAGGAGTTTCAACGGGTTGCCCGGGCCTTTAGGCCAGGGAGAACATGTTGATTCCTTCAGTGTAGCGCGCGTGCGGCCCAGGACATCTAAGGGCATCACAGACCTGTTATTGCTCAATCTCGTGCGGCTCGAAACCGCCGGTCCCTCTAAGAAGAATTTTAATACGTCGCCAGTGAGTTGCTTGACCGAAGCCATGCACCATGAAATGACGACGCCTATTTAGCAGGCTAGAGTCTCGTTCGTTACCGGAATTAACCAGACAAATCGCTCCACCAACTAAGAACGGCCATGCACCACCACCCACCGAATCAAGAAAGAGCTGTTAATCTGTCAATCCTTCCGGTGTCCGGGCCTGGTGAGATTTCCCGTGTTGAGTCAAATTAAGCCGCAGGCTCCACTCCTGGTGGTGCCCTTCCGTCAATTCCTTTAAGTTTCAGCTTTGCAACCATACTCCCCCCGGAGTCCAAAATCTTTGGTTTCCCGGAAGCTGCCCGCCGAGCCATTGTAGTAACGTCGGCGGATCGCTAGATGACATATTTACGGTTAGAACTAGGGCGGTATCTAATCGCCTTCGAACCTCTAACTTTCGTTCTTGATTGATGAAAACACCTTTGGCAAATGCTTTCGCTGATGTTCGTCTTGCGACGATCCAAGAATTTCACCTCTAACGTCGCAATACGAATGCCCCCAGTTATCCCTATTAATCATTACCTCGGAGTTCTGAAAACCAACAAAATAGAACCGAGATCATATTCTATTATTCCATGCACGAAATATTCAAGCAGCATTTTGAGCCCGCTTTGAGCACTCTAATTTGTTCAAAGTAAAATTGTCGGCCCACCTCGACACTCAATAAAGAGCACCGCGATAGGATTTTGATATTGAACGGGCGTGTTACCGCCCGCTCACCGACGATATGCTCCGCAAACGTGTCAGTATCACCGCGGATGCGGTGCACCGACAGCGCGGCGCACAAATGCAACTACGAGCTTTTTAACCGCAACAATTTTAGTATACGCTATTGGAGCTGGAATTACCGCGGCTGCTGGCACCAGACTTGCCCTCCAATTGTTCCTCGTTAAAATATTTAAAGTGTACTCATTCCGATTACGAGGCCTCGTAAGAGTCCCGTATCGTTATTTTTCGTCACTACCTCCCCGTGCCGGGAGTGGGTAATTTGCGCGCCTGCTGCCTTCCTTGGATGTGGTAGCCGTTTCTCAGGCTCCCTCTCCGGAATCGAACCCTGATTCCCCGTTACCCGTGACAACCATGGTAGTCGCAGAAACTACCATCGAAAGTTGATAAGGCAGACATTTGAAAGATGCGTCGCCGGTACTGGACCGTGCGATCGGCAAAAGTTATCCAGATTCATCAAAATTAACGACTTCGGACGCGAGGCCCTCCGTCGATTGGTTTTGATCTAATAAAAGCACTCATCCCATCACTGGTCAGAGTTCTGATTGCATGTATTAGCTCTAGAATTACCACAGTTATCCAAGTAACTGAGTAAGATCTAAGGAACCAAAACTGATATATTGAGCCATTCGCGGTATCGCCTTAATACGGCTTGCACTGAGACATGCATGGCTTAATCTTTGAGACAAGCATATAACTACTGGCAGGATCAACCAGGGAGCTAACTATTCTCGTTATTGTGCCGTGTTTGCTGTAAACACTGCATTAACTAGATATAGAGAGCGATTTTTCATTTGTTGTGTGGGACAACACACTATACTCACGACATATATAAGTCGCGTTTCATTGAACTTTCCTTTCGGGTCACATCCACGTTTTATATTGATAAACGGTTCAGTGTGCGATCGGTGAATCGACGATCACGCCCGGAGCGTAGAGAGACCTGAGCTCATGGCCGCATGTTTGCGCGTGGATCTATCTCAGCCACACTGCTTTAACAGCTTAAACTCACTTGAACATAAACATGTTTTCCACATATTATAAACGTAAACGCATTACAGGAGGCGAGAATCTGGTAGAATCCAAGCGCACTATGCCACAGTACGACTGGCGCGCATGGATTATTACGTATAAAAACACAGCATTATAAATAAAATATATCACTTGGATATCTCTTATTATTATTTTTTTTGTTGACGCAAGCTCTTTTTTCATCAACACCACACCACTTCGATATTAAAACGATAATACATTACACAACGACACATGCAACGGATGGAGAACGTTGTTGATGTGAGAACAAATTTATTGTTAAGTTCTCTCTCAAAAAACACCATTCCCAATACGCGCAGAGTCGTCTCGTCCGGTATGGCGCGGCTTGTGTGAACACCACACAAACCACACACCACCAAAACACAACAACACTTAATCAGTGAAACCGACGGCACAGCGCGCGCGCTCCGGGTCGCTAGACCTATCATCGCGCGCCCCGCCCGAACCGCGGCACTTGTGAGAAAAATCCGCGTCGTAATATCGAAGCGTATCACATATTCGCGCCTTACCTTGCACGCTTGTACAGGAGGCATATAGCATCGGAACACGTTGATCATGTCATAGCACTGTCTCGTATGGGGGCGAAGCCCCGGGAGCCCTGGCGCTTCGCCCCCGACTTGGATTACTGTTGATGAATAAAAATGTAGTTTTATTCCGAATAAAATAATAAAATATTATATATTTGATATAAAAAAAAAATTAAATTAAAAAAAAAATTAAATTAAATTAAAAAAAAAATATATTTGAACCTATCGATGATAATGATGCAGAAAAAAACAATTCACTTAATTTAAAATTTGATTAAATTAAATTAAATTTATTTATTTTATTTTTTTAATTATTTCCGGATTATCAATCACACAACAAAAAGGTGATAGTGAAATGGTTTTTTTATATATATTTATTAAAAATCGAATTAATACTACTTATTATCGCCAAAAAAAGAAAACAAATCAAGGATCATACATAATACATGTTGTTCCCATTCATAATTACAGGGAATTAAATTCAATGTTATTTGTAATCAAAGCAATAACGTTACTTAGTTATTATTATAATTTGTTTAGGATGACAAAAGACAAAGATTACATGTTCACACAAGGCACCTTGTGTGAACAACAGGCTAACGAAGACGAGCTGTGTGAACAAGTTAATCATGTCGAAACGCCGCCACGTTGTGTGAACAGTGTCCGCGCGCGAACAAGCGCGACCGACCGCGGCGTGATAACGCAAGCAAGCACCTGTGTGAACAAGTTAATCACGTCGGAACGCCGCCACGTTGTGTGAACAGTGTGATAAAGATGCAGAAAAATAAACAATTATTTCAATATTTATATTGTATCACAACAAAGAAGAAGAAGAAGA
>OY720262.1:11108200-11115700 GCA_963082625.1 Pasiphila rectangulata | reverse complement strand
TGCACGTCAGAATCGCTACGGTCCTCCATCAGGGTTTCCCCTGACTTCGACCTGACCAGGCATAGTTCACCATCTTTCGGGTCCCAGCATCTGTGCTCAGAGCGCGCCTACAATCTCGAATTGGAAACGAGACGCCTCGGGAGTGCGAGCGGTCGACCGAGATCGACGCGCCATCCTCCCTGAGCGGACGGCAAGCGTCCACCTTCACTTTCGTTGCGCCTTTCAGTTTAGACATTTTACTCAATGACTCGCACACATGCTAGACTCCTTGGTCCGTGTTTCAAGACGGGTCCTGCGAGTGCCCGAAACTGAATCATCGCAGACACGGTACGCGTACAGTCCGAGACAGCACGGCTGCGACAACAGGCCCGCCGCACCTCCGCTCGCACTAAGGCAGGACGGCGGTGACGGACGAACGCCTTGCGTCGGGCCGGACGCGCATAAACGCGTACGCGATCCGTTAAAAATACCGTCCGACAGCCGGTCGGCAACCGTCACGGTCTCCCCTGCGCCCCGAAGGGACAGGTGAGGCTCCCGAACGGCGCTTAGACCGACATCGAACGGGTCGCGATGTATTACTAAGGGAGAAGTGCACGCCGTCCGCGAACGTAGTAACCACCAACCCCGTGCCGAACGGCCGAAACCGACGACATCGAGAGCGTGCAGCCACGCCGCGGAATAACGATGAATCTCCCCGTTCGTTCATTCGAGTTTCGCAGGTTTACCCCTGAGCGGTTTCACGTACTGTTGAACTCTCTCTTCAAAGTTCTTTTCAACTTTCCCTCACGGTACTTGTTCGCTATCGGTCTCGCGGTAATATTTAGCCTTAGATGGAGTTTACCACCCACTTAGGGCTGCACTCTCAAGCAACCCGACTCTGAGGAGAGTCCCTCTCGCCGCCGTCCTCCGTCGCTACGGGCCTGGCACCCTCTATGGGAAATGGGCCCCGTTCAAGACGAACTTGGACAGGAGTGGACGACGACAAGAAAGCGGAACCTCCCGAACACCACATCTCCCGACGCCGTTACAACGTCGGGATTCAGTGCTGGGCTCTTTCCTGTTCGCTCGCCGCTACTAAGGAAATCCTAGTTAGTTTCTTTTCCTCCGCTTACTAATATGCTTAAATTCGGCGGGTAATCCTCCCTGATCTGAGGCCAACGTATAAAAAGGGGAGGCAGACACGATATCCGGTTAGAGACGCGCGCGAGTTAACGCGCCCGCTCTTCGGACGTCGAGTCCGCCTACACCGGCGACACGACTGAAAGATCCACACATGGAACACCGTTTATGGTCTTGAACGAAACGTTCAGCATGCCAGGATTAGGTTATACAACACAACGCTCAGCGCGAGATGCACATCGTGTGTGTTGCAAATTTAAATCTTGAACGCGAACACTTCGTAAAAGCGACGTTTCGATAGGATCGTAAATTTTCAACGTGCAAACGAATTTTTAAACGGACCCGTCGCAAAACAAGTTTTGCAATGAGAACCGTCAATTGCGTAACAAGACGCAGTGTGGTTTTGTATTTATGCAGCCGGCCCTCAGACAGGAGTGGTCCTGGATGTGTATCCACGGACCGCAATGTGCGTTCGAAATGTCGATGTTCAAATGTGTCCTGCAGTTCACACTATGACGCGCAGTTAACTGCGTTCTTCATCGACCCGCGAGCCAAGTGATCCACCGTCCAGGGTAATAGTTTTGTGTTGTGCATTTTTATATAAAAATAAAAAGAATTTACTTAGAACGAGAGCTAGGTAAGTAAACATATACGAACGAAGCTCTACACTCTAAACCGTGTGGGACAATTTGTTTAGTTAACGAGCACGCTGCGAACGCCTTACGAACTCGGGGTGCGGATTTTTCACCCGTCCAAATTCATATGTGGCGCGAGCGTGACGTGAGATATATTATATGTGTATATAATATAACTCTGCGACACAGTTTATGAAAGTTTTGTTATAACTTTGGATTGGTATCATATGAGAGTATTGTACGCAAATATATAATATCTGGCACAAGACACACACGTTAATGATCCTTCCGCAGGTTCCCCTACGGAAACCTTGTTACGACTTTTACTTCCTCTAAATGATCAAGTTTGGTCAACTTCCCAACGACGCCAACGGCCGTGAAGCCACCGCGTGTCGGTCCGAAGACCTCACTAAATCATTCAATCGGTAGTAGCGACGGGCGGTGTGTACAAAGGGCAGGGACGTAATCAACGCGAGCTTATGACTCGCGCTTACTAGGAATTCCTCGTTTATGGGGGATAATTGCAAACCCCAATCCCCAGCACGAAGGAGTTTCAACGGGTTGCCCGGGCCTTTAGGCCAGGGAGAACATGTTGATTCCTTCAGTGTAGCGCGCGTGCGGCCCAGGACATCTAAGGGCATCACAGACCTGTTATTGCTCAATCTCGTGCGGCTCGAAACCGCCGGTCCCTCTAAGAAGAATTTTAATACGTCGCCAGTGAGTTGCTTGACCGAAGCCATGCACCATGAAATGACGACGCCTATTTAGCAGGCTAGAGTCTCGTTCGTTACCGGAATTAACCAGACAAATCGCTCCACCAACTAAGAACGGCCATGCACCACCACCCACCGAATCAAGAAAGAGCTGTTAATCTGTCAATCCTTCCGGTGTCCGGGCCTGGTGAGATTTCCCGTGTTGAGTCAAATTAAGCCGCAGGCTCCACTCCTGGTGGTGCCCTTCCGTCAATTCCTTTAAGTTTCAGCTTTGCAACCATACTCCCCCCGGAGTCCAAAATCTTTGGTTTCCCGGAAGCTGCCCGCCGAGCCATTGTAGTAACGTCGGCGGATCGCTAGATGACATATTTACGGTTAGAACTAGGGCGGTATCTAATCGCCTTCGAACCTCTAACTTTCGTTCTTGATTGATGAAAACACCTTTGGCAAATGCTTTCGCTGATGTTCGTCTTGCGACGATCCAAGAATTTCACCTCTAACGTCGCAATACGAATGCCCCCAGTTATCCCTATTAATCATTACCTCGGAGTTCTGAAAACCAACAAAATAGAACCGAGATCATATTCTATTATTCCATGCACGAAATATTCAAGCAGCATTTTGAGCCCGCTTTGAGCACTCTAATTTGTTCAAAGTAAAATTGTCGGCCCACCTCGACACTCAATAAAGAGCACCGCGATAGGATTTTGATATTGAACGGGCGTGTTACCGCCCGCTCACCGACGATATGCTCCGCAAACGTGTCAGTATCACCGCGGATGCGGTGCACCGACAGCGCGGCGCACAAATGCAACTACGAGCTTTTTAACCGCAACAATTTTAGTATACGCTATTGGAGCTGGAATTACCGCGGCTGCTGGCACCAGACTTGCCCTCCAATTGTTCCTCGTTAAAATATTTAAAGTGTACTCATTCCGATTACGAGGCCTCGTAAGAGTCCCGTATCGTTATTTTTCGTCACTACCTCCCCGTGCCGGGAGTGGGTAATTTGCGCGCCTGCTGCCTTCCTTGGATGTGGTAGCCGTTTCTCAGGCTCCCTCTCCGGAATCGAACCCTGATTCCCCGTTACCCGTGACAACCATGGTAGTCGCAGAAACTACCATCGAAAGTTGATAAGGCAGACATTTGAAAGATGCGTCGCCGGTACTGGACCGTGCGATCGGCAAAAGTTATCCAGATTCATCAAAATTAACGACTTCGGACGCGAGGCCCTCCGTCGATTGGTTTTGATCTAATAAAAGCACTCATCCCATCACTGGTCAGAGTTCTGATTGCATGTATTAGCTCTAGAATTACCACAGTTATCCAAGTAACTGAGTAAGATCTAAGGAACCAAAACTGATATATTGAGCCATTCGCGGTATCGCCTTAATACGGCTTGCACTGAGACATGCATGGCTTAATCTTTGAGACAAGCATATAACTACTGGCAGGATCAACCAGGGAGCTAACTATTCTCGTTATTGTGCCGTGTTTGCTGTAAACACTGCATTAACTAGATATAGAGAGCGATTTTTCATTTGTTGTGTGGGACAACACACTATACTCACGACATATATAAGTCGCGTTTCATTGAACTTTCCTTTCGGGTCACATCCACGTTTTATATTGATAAACGGTTCAGTGTGCGATCGGTGAATCGACGATCACGCCCGGAGCGTAGAGAGACCTGAGCTCATGGCCGCATGTTTGCGCGTGGATCTATCTCAGCCACACTGCTTTAACAGCTTAAACTCACTTGAACATAAACATGTTTTCCACATATTATAAACGTAAACGCATTACAGGAGGCGAGAATCTGGTAGAATCCAAGCGCACTATGCCACAGTACGACTGGCGCGCATGGATTATTACGTATAAAAACACAGCATTATAAATAAAATATATCACTTGGATATCTCTTATTATTATTTTTTTTGTTGACGCAAGCTCTTTTTTCATCAACACCACACCACTTCGATATTAAAACGATAATACATTACACAACGACACATGCAACGGATGGAGAACGTTGTTGATGTGAGAACAAATTTATTGTTAAGTTCTCTCTCAAAAAACACCATTCCCAATACGCGCAGAGTCGTCTCGTCCGGTATGGCGCGGCTTGTGTGAACACCACACAAACCACACACCACCAAAACACAACAACACTTAATCAGTGAAACCGACGGCACAGCGCGCGCGCTCCGGGTCGCTAGACCTATCATCGCGCGCCCCGCCCGAACCGCGGCACTTGTGAGAAAAATCCGCGTCGTAATATCGAAGCGTATCACATATTCGCGCCTTACCTTGCACGCTTGTACAGGAGGCATATAGCATCGGAACACGTTGATCATGTCATAGCACTGTCTCGTATGGGGGCGAAGCCCCGGGAGCCCTGGCGCTTCGCCCCCGACTTGGATTACTGTTGATGAATAAAAATGTAGTTTTATTCCGAATAAAATAATAAAATATTATATATTTGATATAAAAAAAAAATTAAATTAAAAAAAAAATTAAATTAAATTAAAAAAAAAATATATTTGAACCTATCGATGATAATGATGCAGAAAAAAACAATTCACTTAATTTAAAATTTGATTAAATTAAATTAAATTTATTTATTTTATTTTTTTAATTATTTCCGGATTATCAATCACACAACAAAAAGGTGATAGTGAAATGGTTTTTTTATATATATTTATTAAAAATCGAATTAATACTACTTATTATCGCCAAAAAAAGAAAACAAATCAAGGATCATACATAATACATGTTGTTCCCATTCATAATTACAGGGAATTAAATTCAATGTTATTTGTAATCAAAGCAATAACGTTACTTAGTTATTATTATAATTTGTTTAGGATGACAAAAGACAAAGATTACATGTTCACACAAGGCACCTTGTGTGAACAACAGGCTAACGAAGACGAGCTGTGTGAACAAGTTAATCATGTCGAAACGCCGCCACGTTGTGTGAACAGTGTCCGCGCGCGAACAAGCGCGACCGACCGCGGCGTGATAACGCAAGCAAGCACCTGTGTGAACAAGTTAATCACGTCGGAACGCCGCCACGTTGTGTGAACAGTGTGATAAAGATGCAGAAAAATAAACAATTATTTCAATATTTATATTGTATCACAACAAAGAAGAAGAAGAAGAAGAAGAATATTTCGTTTTAATATAATTTCTGTTGCGTATGTGTGGTTTATACTATGTACCTCTATTTTATTTTTATTTTTATTTATTCAGGACAACAAACAATTACACTCAAGTATTACTAAACACAGAAATAGTACATAAGTAGTAGATATATAAGCGCAATCAACCCCGTTGTCCACGGGTGAGTATGTAAACAAACATGGGCAAATACGGTGTGAAACTGTGAACAAGTTACTTAGGTTGGTATACAAACTAAATATGCAGGAAGACAAGAATAACAAGTGAGTACCAGGATAGCTGGACCCCTCGACGGCGCACTGCCCCTGCACTCGGTCGACTGCGGCTGCTAGCGAGAGAGAGAGAGGGCAGCATCCAGCCGGGGCGCAACTAGCCTGGCGGGAGCCGAGTTTATACAATACATACATTACCTATTATTTTTCTTAATCTCAACAAATCCTCAGGTACTACTTACAATCTATGTGAAACTAATTTATAAGTTAAATTTATACCTAGTCTGTACTCTTAAGTTGACAATACTAAGTTACCTAGATCTTAGTAATTTCGGTGAATAACATGTTGTTATGGCTATAGTAAAAAAATAAATGATTCCATTTGATATACTTAATATAAAATAATGACGAGTTCTGGGGTGGCGTAGCGAGCTAAGCTCCGCCTGTGACGCACGAGTTTGCGGGTTCAATTCCCGCCTTGGGACAAATGCCTGTACGATCTGCAGTTATCTTTCCGGTTATATCTTTATATACAAAATAATAATAATTGTAAAATTTTATATGTATAAATATATATGCATTTCAAATTATATACCATCCATATATCCATCTATGTAATATATTGTATTAAGAATATCAGCCATCCAGTACCGATAACACAACCTTCACCCAGCTTGGGGCCAGACGATGCTGTGTGAATTGTCCAGCATTATTTATTTATTTAATCAGGTTTAAAACCATCACAAGAATATACATAGTATATGATTTTAATGAAAGGTTAGGTATGTACCTAGTTATAATGTAAAAGTTAAATAGGTATATGCAAATATAATATATTAATATCGAATTAATTATTAGCACCTACTTATTATCGCATAAAACATTACAATATATAAAATATAAAAAAAGATCGTTACTTATTCAATATTATTTCTAATCAAAGCAATAACGTTACTTAGTTATTATTATAATTTGTTTACGACGACAAAAGACGAAGTTTACATGTTCACACAAGGCACACAGGCTAACGAAGACGAGCTGTGTGAACAAGTTACGCCGCCACGTTGTGTGTAAAGATGCAGAAAAATAAACAATTATTTCAATATCACATTCACAAATTAAATTTGATGTAATTAAATTTATTTATTTTATTATATCACAACAAAGAAGAAGATGTAAGTAAAATATTAATATTTCGTTTTAATATAATTTCTGTTGTGTATGTGTGGTTTATATGTATGTATATAATATATTAATATCGAATTAATTATATGACAGCACCTATTATCGCATAAAACATTACAATAGATAAAAAATAAAGGATCATAATATATACATATTGTTCCCATTCCTATATAATAAATTAGGGAATTGCAGGGCACGTGTTATGCTTTTATTTTTGCAAAGCAAAGACAGACATTATATAGAATAAATACCATTGCATTTTTTGTCAAACAAAACTCTTTACACTTGGAATTCGTTAATGTTATGTGTAAGCATGGTGATTAGCATACAAAGTGATTTAAGTTTTATATATAATAAAAATATTTCACGCCTCGCACTAGAAGGCGGGGAAGAGAAATGAATATATAAAAAAAAATGCAAAAAAAAAACAGAGAATAAATTCTAAGGCATAAT
>OY720262.1:11098200-11105700 GCA_963082625.1 Pasiphila rectangulata | reverse complement strand
CCACGTCAGTCCTCCAGGGCCTCGCTGGAGTATTTGCTACTACCACCAAGATCTGCACCGACGGCGGCTCCAGGCAGGCTCACGCCCAGACCCTTCTGCGCTCACCGCCGCGCACGTCCTACTCGTTACGGCTTAATGTAACAAAATAAATTGTCACGCACATGCCGGTAACGGAAGTGTATAGGCAGAACGCTTCAGCGCCATCCATTTTCAGGGCTGGTTGCTTCGGCAGGTGAGTCGTTGCACACTCCTTAGCGGATTCCGACTTCCATGGCCACCGTCCTGCTGTCATGAGCGACCAACGCCTTTCATGGTGTCCCATGAGCGTTCTTTAGGCGCCTTAACACTACGTTTGGTTCATCCCACAGCGCCAGTTCTGCTTACCAAAATTGGCCCACTTGGCACCGTCATCAGATCTCCGGCTTCATCATTCGAGTAAGCCGGAGTTCTCACCCATTTAAAGTTTGAGAATAGGTTTAAGTCGTTTCGACCCAAATGCCTCTAATCATTCGCTTTACCGGATGAGACTGTTCAAATCGACGCCAGCTATCCTGAGGGAAACTTCGGACGGAACCAGCTACTAGATGGTTCGATTAGTCTTTCGCCCCTATACCCAGTTCCGACGATCGATTTGCACGTCAGAATCGCTACGGTCCTCCATCAGGGTTTCCCCTGACTTCGACCTGACCAGGCATAGTTCACCATCTTTCGGGTCCCAGCATCTGTGCTCAGAGCGCGCCTACAATCTCGAATTGGAAACGAGACGCCTCGGGAGTGCGAGCGGTCGACCGAGATCGACGCGCCATCCTCCCTGAGCGGACGGCAAGCGTCCACCTTCACTTTCGTTGCGCCTTTCAGTTTAGACATTTTACTCAATGACTCGCACACATGCTAGACTCCTTGGTCCGTGTTTCAAGACGGGTCCTGCGAGTGCCCGAAACTGAATCATCGCAGACACGGTACGCGTACAGTCCGAGACAGCACGGCTGCGACAACAGGCCCGCCGCACCTCCGCTCGCACTAAGGCAGGACGGCGGTGACGGACGAACGCCTTGCGTCGGGCCGGACGCGCATAAACGCGTACGCGATCCGTTAAAAATACCGTCCGACAGCCGGTCGGCAACCGTCACGGTCTCCCCTGCGCCCCGAAGGGACAGGTGAGGCTCCCGAACGGCGCTTAGACCGACATCGAACGGGTCGCGATGTATTACTAAGGGAGAAGTGCACGCCGTCCGCGAACGTAGTAACCACCAACCCCGTGCCGAACGGCCGAAACCGACGACATCGAGAGCGTGCAGCCACGCCGCGGAATAACGATGAATCTCCCCGTTCGTTCATTCGAGTTTCGCAGGTTTACCCCTGAGCGGTTTCACGTACTGTTGAACTCTCTCTTCAAAGTTCTTTTCAACTTTCCCTCACGGTACTTGTTCGCTATCGGTCTCGCGGTAATATTTAGCCTTAGATGGAGTTTACCACCCACTTAGGGCTGCACTCTCAAGCAACCCGACTCTGAGGAGAGTCCCTCTCGCCGCCGTCCTCCGTCGCTACGGGCCTGGCACCCTCTATGGGAAATGGGCCCCGTTCAAGACGAACTTGGACAGGAGTGGACGACGACAAGAAAGCGGAACCTCCCGAACACCACATCTCCCGACGCCGTTACAACGTCGGGATTCAGTGCTGGGCTCTTTCCTGTTCGCTCGCCGCTACTAAGGAAATCCTAGTTAGTTTCTTTTCCTCCGCTTACTAATATGCTTAAATTCGGCGGGTAATCCTCCCTGATCTGAGGCCAACGTATAAAAAGGGGAGGCAGACACGATATCCGGTTAGAGACGCGCGCGAGTTAACGCGCCCGCTCTTCGGACGTCGAGTCCGCCTACACCGGCGACACGACTGAAAGATCCACACATGGAACACCGTTTATGGTCTTGAACGAAACGTTCAGCATGCCAGGATTAGGTTATACAACACAACGCTCAGCGCGAGATGCACATCGTGTGTGTTGCAAATTTAAATCTTGAACGCGAACACTTCGTAAAAGCGACGTTTCGATAGGATCGTAAATTTTCAACGTGCAAACGAATTTTTAAACGGACCCGTCGCAAAACAAGTTTTGCAATGAGAACCGTCAATTGCGTAACAAGACGCAGTGTGGTTTTGTATTTATGCAGCCGGCCCTCAGACAGGAGTGGTCCTGGATGTGTATCCACGGACCGCAATGTGCGTTCGAAATGTCGATGTTCAAATGTGTCCTGCAGTTCACACTATGACGCGCAGTTAACTGCGTTCTTCATCGACCCGCGAGCCAAGTGATCCACCGTCCAGGGTAATAGTTTTGTGTTGTGCATTTTTATATAAAAATAAAAAGAATTTACTTAGAACGAGAGCTAGGTAAGTAAACATATACGAACGAAGCTCTACACTCTAAACCGTGTGGGACAATTTGTTTAGTTAACGAGCACGCTGCGAACGCCTTACGAACTCGGGGTGCGGATTTTTCACCCGTCCAAATTCATATGTGGCGCGAGCGTGACGTGAGATATATTATATGTGTATATAATATAACTCTGCGACACAGTTTATGAAAGTTTTGTTATAACTTTGGATTGGTATCATATGAGAGTATTGTACGCAAATATATAATATCTGGCACAAGACACACACGTTAATGATCCTTCCGCAGGTTCCCCTACGGAAACCTTGTTACGACTTTTACTTCCTCTAAATGATCAAGTTTGGTCAACTTCCCAACGACGCCAACGGCCGTGAAGCCACCGCGTGTCGGTCCGAAGACCTCACTAAATCATTCAATCGGTAGTAGCGACGGGCGGTGTGTACAAAGGGCAGGGACGTAATCAACGCGAGCTTATGACTCGCGCTTACTAGGAATTCCTCGTTTATGGGGGATAATTGCAAACCCCAATCCCCAGCACGAAGGAGTTTCAACGGGTTGCCCGGGCCTTTAGGCCAGGGAGAACATGTTGATTCCTTCAGTGTAGCGCGCGTGCGGCCCAGGACATCTAAGGGCATCACAGACCTGTTATTGCTCAATCTCGTGCGGCTCGAAACCGCCGGTCCCTCTAAGAAGAATTTTAATACGTCGCCAGTGAGTTGCTTGACCGAAGCCATGCACCATGAAATGACGACGCCTATTTAGCAGGCTAGAGTCTCGTTCGTTACCGGAATTAACCAGACAAATCGCTCCACCAACTAAGAACGGCCATGCACCACCACCCACCGAATCAAGAAAGAGCTGTTAATCTGTCAATCCTTCCGGTGTCCGGGCCTGGTGAGATTTCCCGTGTTGAGTCAAATTAAGCCGCAGGCTCCACTCCTGGTGGTGCCCTTCCGTCAATTCCTTTAAGTTTCAGCTTTGCAACCATACTCCCCCCGGAGTCCAAAATCTTTGGTTTCCCGGAAGCTGCCCGCCGAGCCATTGTAGTAACGTCGGCGGATCGCTAGATGACATATTTACGGTTAGAACTAGGGCGGTATCTAATCGCCTTCGAACCTCTAACTTTCGTTCTTGATTGATGAAAACACCTTTGGCAAATGCTTTCGCTGATGTTCGTCTTGCGACGATCCAAGAATTTCACCTCTAACGTCGCAATACGAATGCCCCCAGTTATCCCTATTAATCATTACCTCGGAGTTCTGAAAACCAACAAAATAGAACCGAGATCATATTCTATTATTCCATGCACGAAATATTCAAGCAGCATTTTGAGCCCGCTTTGAGCACTCTAATTTGTTCAAAGTAAAATTGTCGGCCCACCTCGACACTCAATAAAGAGCACCGCGATAGGATTTTGATATTGAACGGGCGTGTTACCGCCCGCTCACCGACGATATGCTCCGCAAACGTGTCAGTATCACCGCGGATGCGGTGCACCGACAGCGCGGCGCACAAATGCAACTACGAGCTTTTTAACCGCAACAATTTTAGTATACGCTATTGGAGCTGGAATTACCGCGGCTGCTGGCACCAGACTTGCCCTCCAATTGTTCCTCGTTAAAATATTTAAAGTGTACTCATTCCGATTACGAGGCCTCGTAAGAGTCCCGTATCGTTATTTTTCGTCACTACCTCCCCGTGCCGGGAGTGGGTAATTTGCGCGCCTGCTGCCTTCCTTGGATGTGGTAGCCGTTTCTCAGGCTCCCTCTCCGGAATCGAACCCTGATTCCCCGTTACCCGTGACAACCATGGTAGTCGCAGAAACTACCATCGAAAGTTGATAAGGCAGACATTTGAAAGATGCGTCGCCGGTACTGGACCGTGCGATCGGCAAAAGTTATCCAGATTCATCAAAATTAACGACTTCGGACGCGAGGCCCTCCGTCGATTGGTTTTGATCTAATAAAAGCACTCATCCCATCACTGGTCAGAGTTCTGATTGCATGTATTAGCTCTAGAATTACCACAGTTATCCAAGTAACTGAGTAAGATCTAAGGAACCAAAACTGATATATTGAGCCATTCGCGGTATCGCCTTAATACGGCTTGCACTGAGACATGCATGGCTTAATCTTTGAGACAAGCATATAACTACTGGCAGGATCAACCAGGGAGCTAACTATTCTCGTTATTGTGCCGTGTTTGCTGTAAACACTGCATTAACTAGATATAGAGAGCGATTTTTCATTTGTTGTGTGGGACAACACACTATACTCACGACATATATAAGTCGCGTTTCATTGAACTTTCCTTTCGGGTCACATCCACGTTTTATATTGATAAACGGTTCAGTGTGCGATCGGTGAATCGACGATCACGCCCGGAGCGTAGAGAGACCTGAGCTCATGGCCGCATGTTTGCGCGTGGATCTATCTCAGCCACACTGCTTTAACAGCTTAAACTCACTTGAACATAAACATGTTTTCCACATATTATAAACGTAAACGCATTACAGGAGGCGAGAATCTGGTAGAATCCAAGCGCACTATGCCACAGTACGACTGGCGCGCATGGATTATTACGTATAAAAACACAGCATTATAAATAAAATATATCACTTGGATATCTCTTATTATTATTTTTTTTGTTGACGCAAGCTCTTTTTTCATCAACACCACACCACTTCGATATTAAAACGATAATACATTACACAACGACACATGCAACGGATGGAGAACGTTGTTGATGTGAGAACAAATTTATTGTTAAGTTCTCTCTCAAAAAACACCATTCCCAATACGCGCAGAGTCGTCTCGTCCGGTATGGCGCGGCTTGTGTGAACACCACACAAACCACACACCACCAAAACACAACAACACTTAATCAGTGAAACCGACGGCACAGCGCGCGCGCTCCGGGTCGCTAGACCTATCATCGCGCGCCCCGCCCGAACCGCGGCACTTGTGAGAAAAATCCGCGTCGTAATATCGAAGCGTATCACATATTCGCGCCCTACCTTGCACGCTTGTACAGGAGGCATATAGCATCGGAACACGTTGATCATGTCATAGCACTGTCTCGTATGGGGGCGAAGCCCCGGGAGCCCTGGCGCTTCGCCCCCGACTTGGATTACTGTTGATGAATAAAAATGTAGTTTTATTCCGAATAAAATAATAAAATATTATATATTTGATATAAAAAAAAAATTAAATTAAAAAAAAAATTAAATTAAATTAAAAAAAAAATATATTTGAACCTATCGATGATAATGATGCAGAAAAAAACAATTCACTTAATTTAAAATTTGATTAAATTAAATTAAATTTATTTATTTTATTTTTTTAATTATTTCCGGATTATCAATCACACAACAAAAAGGTGATAGTGAAATGGTTTTTTTATATATATTTATTAAAAATCGAATTAATACTACTTATTATCGCCAAAAAAAGAAAACAAATCAAGGATCATACATAATACATGTTGTTCCCATTCATAATTACAGGGAATTAAATTCAATGTTATTTGTAATCAAAGCAATAACGTTACTTAGTTATTATTATAATTTGTTTAGGATGACAAAAGACAAAGATTACATGTTCACACAAGGCACCTTGTGTGAACAACAGGCTAACGAAGACGAGCTGTGTGAACAAGTTAATCATGTCGAAACGCCGCCACGTTGTGTGAACAGTGTCCGCGCGCGAACAAGCGCGACCGACCGCGGCGTGATAACGCAAGCAAGCACCTGTGTGAACAAGTTAATCACGTCGGAACGCCGCCACGTTGTGTGAACAGTGTGATAAAGATGCAGAAAAATAAACAATTATTTCAATATTTATATTGTATCACAACAAAGAAGAAGAAGAAGAAGAAGAATATTTCGTTTTAATATAATTTCTGTTGCGTATGTGTGGTTTATACTATGTACCTCTATTTTATTTTTATTTTTATTTATTCAGGACAACAAACAATTACACTCAAGTATTACTAAACACAGAAATAGTACATAAGTAGTAGATATATAAGCGCAATCAACCCCGTTGTCCACGGGTGAGTATGTAAACAAACATGGGCAAATACGGTGTGAAACTGTGAACAAGTTACTTAGGTTGGTATACAAACTAAATATGCAGGAAGACAAGAATAACAAGTGAGTACCAGGATAGCTGGACCCCTCGACGGCGCACTGCCCCTGCACTCGGTCGACTGCGGCTGCTAGCGAGAGAGAGAGAGGGCAGCATCCAGCCGGGGCGCAACTAGCCTGGCGGGAGCCGAGTTTATACAATACATACATTACCTATTATTTTTCTTAATCTCAACAAATCCTCAGGTACTACTTACAATCTATGTGAAACTAATTTATAAGTTAAATTTATACCTAGTCTGTACTCTTAAGTTGACAATACTAAGTTACCTAGATCTTAGTAATTTCGGTGAATAACATGTTGTTATGGCTATAGTAAAAAAATAAATGATTCCATTTGATATACTTAATATAAAATAATGACGAGTTCTGGGGTGGCGTAGCGAGCTAAGCTCCGCCTGTGACGCACGAGTTTGCGGGTTCAATTCCCGCCTTGGGACAAATGCCTGTACGATCTGCAGTTATCTTTCCGGTTATATCTTTATATACAAAATAATAATAATTGTAAAATTTTATATGTATAAATATATATGCATTTCAAATTATATACCATCCATATATCCATCTATGTAATATATTGTATTAAGAATATCAGCCATCCAGTACCGATAACACAACCTTCACCCAGCTTGGGGCCAGACGATGCTGTGTGAATTGTCCAGCATTATTTATTTATTTAATCAGGTTTAAAACCATCACAAGAATATACATAGTATATGATTTTAATGAAAGGTTAGGTATGTACCTAGTTATAATGTAAAAGTTAAATAGGTATATGCAAATATAATATATTAATATCGAATTAATTATTAGCACCTACTTATTATCGCATAAAACATTACAATATATAAAATATAAAAAAAGATCGTTACTTATTCAATATTATTTCTAATCAAAGCAATAACGTTACTTAGTTATTATTATAATTTGTTTACGACGACAAAAGACGAAGTTTACATGT
>OY720262.1:11048200-11093200 GCA_963082625.1 Pasiphila rectangulata | reverse complement strand
TCCGCCTACACCGGCGACACGACTGAAAGATCCACACATGGAACACCGTTTATGGTCTTGAACGAAACGTTCAGCATGCCAGGATTAGGTTATACAACACAACGCTCAGCGCGAGATGCACATCGTGTGTGTTGCAAATTTAAATCTTGAACGCGAACACTTCGTAAAAGCGACGTTTCGATAGGATCGTAAATTTTCAACGTGCAAACGAATTTTTAAACGGACCCGTCGCAAAACAAGTTTTGCAATGAGAACCGTCAATTGCGTAACAAGACGCAGTGTGGTTTTGTATTTATGCAGCCGGCCCTCAGACAGGAGTGGTCCTGGATGTGTATCCACGGACCGCAATGTGCGTTCGAAATGTCGATGTTCAAATGTGTCCTGCAGTTCACACTATGACGCGCAGTTAACTGCGTTCTTCATCGACCCGCGAGCCAAGTGATCCACCGTCCAGGGTAATAGTTTTGTGTTGTGCATTTTTATATAAAAATAAAAAGAATTTACTTAGAACGAGAGCTAGGTAAGTAAACATATACGAACGAAGCTCTACACTCTAAACCGTGTGGGACAATTTGTTTAGTTAACGAGCACGCTGCGAACGCCTTACGAACTCGGGGTGCGGATTTTTCACCCGTCCAAATTCATATGTGGCGCGAGCGTGACGTGAGATATATTATATGTGTATATAATATAACTCTGCGACACAGTTTATGAAAGTTTTGTTATAACTTTGGATTGGTATCATATGAGAGTATTGTACGCAAATATATAATATCTGGCACAAGACACACACGTTAATGATCCTTCCGCAGGTTCCCCTACGGAAACCTTGTTACGACTTTTACTTCCTCTAAATGATCAAGTTTGGTCAACTTCCCAACGACGCCAACGGCCGTGAAGCCACCGCGTGTCGGTCCGAAGACCTCACTAAATCATTCAATCGGTAGTAGCGACGGGCGGTGTGTACAAAGGGCAGGGACGTAATCAACGCGAGCTTATGACTCGCGCTTACTAGGAATTCCTCGTTTATGGGGGATAATTGCAAACCCCAATCCCCAGCACGAAGGAGTTTCAACGGGTTGCCCGGGCCTTTAGGCCAGGGAGAACATGTTGATTCCTTCAGTGTAGCGCGCGTGCGGCCCAGGACATCTAAGGGCATCACAGACCTGTTATTGCTCAATCTCGTGCGGCTCGAAACCGCCGGTCCCTCTAAGAAGAATTTTAATACGTCGCCAGTGAGTTGCTTGACCGAAGCCATGCACCATGAAATGACGACGCCTATTTAGCAGGCTAGAGTCTCGTTCGTTACCGGAATTAACCAGACAAATCGCTCCACCAACTAAGAACGGCCATGCACCACCACCCACCGAATCAAGAAAGAGCTGTTAATCTGTCAATCCTTCCGGTGTCCGGGCCTGGTGAGATTTCCCGTGTTGAGTCAAATTAAGCCGCAGGCTCCACTCCTGGTGGTGCCCTTCCGTCAATTCCTTTAAGTTTCAGCTTTGCAACCATACTCCCCCCGGAGTCCAAAATCTTTGGTTTCCCGGAAGCTGCCCGCCGAGCCATTGTAGTAACGTCGGCGGATCGCTAGATGACATATTTACGGTTAGAACTAGGGCGGTATCTAATCGCCTTCGAACCTCTAACTTTCGTTCTTGATTGATGAAAACACCTTTGGCAAATGCTTTCGCTGATGTTCGTCTTGCGACGATCCAAGAATTTCACCTCTAACGTCGCAATACGAATGCCCCCAGTTATCCCTATTAATCATTACCTCGGAGTTCTGAAAACCAACAAAATAGAACCGAGATCATATTCTATTATTCCATGCACGAAATATTCAAGCAGCATTTTGAGCCCGCTTTGAGCACTCTAATTTGTTCAAAGTAAAATTGTCGGCCCACCTCGACACTCAATAAAGAGCACCGCGATAGGATTTTGATATTGAACGGGCGTGTTACCGCCCGCTCACCGACGATATGCTCCGCAAACGTGTCAGTATCACCGCGGATGCGGTGCACCGACAGCGCGGCGCACAAATGCAACTACGAGCTTTTTAACCGCAACAATTTTAGTATACGCTATTGGAGCTGGAATTACCGCGGCTGCTGGCACCAGACTTGCCCTCCAATTGTTCCTCGTTAAAATATTTAAAGTGTACTCATTCCGATTACGAGGCCTCGTAAGAGTCCCGTATCGTTATTTTTCGTCACTACCTCCCCGTGCCGGGAGTGGGTAATTTGCGCGCCTGCTGCCTTCCTTGGATGTGGTAGCCGTTTCTCAGGCTCCCTCTCCGGAATCGAACCCTGATTCCCCGTTACCCGTGACAACCATGGTAGTCGCAGAAACTACCATCGAAAGTTGATAAGGCAGACATTTGAAAGATGCGTCGCCGGTACTGGACCGTGCGATCGGCAAAAGTTATCCAGATTCATCAAAATTAACGACTTCGGACGCGAGGCCCTCCGTCGATTGGTTTTGATCTAATAAAAGCACTCATCCCATCACTGGTCAGAGTTCTGATTGCATGTATTAGCTCTAGAATTACCACAGTTATCCAAGTAACTGAGTAAGATCTAAGGAACCAAAACTGATATATTGAGCCATTCGCGGTATCGCCTTAATACGGCTTGCACTGAGACATGCATGGCTTAATCTTTGAGACAAGCATATAACTACTGGCAGGATCAACCAGGGAGCTAACTATTCTCGTTATTGTGCCGTGTTTGCTGTAAACACTGCATTAACTAGATATAGAGAGCGATTTTTCATTTGTTGTGTGGGACAACACACTATACTCACGACATATATAAGTCGCGTTTCATTGAACTTTCCTTTCGGGTCACATCCACGTTTTATATTGATAAACGGTTCAGTGTGCGATCGGTGAATCGACGATCACGCCCGGAGCGTAGAGAGACCTGAGCTCATGGCCGCATGTTTGCGCGTGGATCTATCTCAGCCACACTGCTTTAACAGCTTAAACTCACTTGAACATAAACATGTTTTCCACATATTATAAACGTAAACGCATTACAGGAGGCGAGAATCTGGTAGAATCCAAGCGCACTATGCCACAGTACGACTGGCGCGCATGGATTATTACGTATAAAA
Organism: Pasiphila rectangulata; assembly: GCA_963082625.1. Taxonomy (NCBI): domain Eukaryota; kingdom Metazoa; phylum Arthropoda; class Insecta; order Lepidoptera; family Geometridae; genus Pasiphila; species Pasiphila rectangulata. Next base: position 11,090,086 of record OY720262.1, on the reverse strand, counting down.
ACACAGCATTATAAATAAAATATATCACTTGGATATCTCTTATTATTATTTTTTTTGTTGACGCAAGCTCTTTTTTCATCAACACCACACCACTTCGATATTAAAACGATAATACATTACACAACGACACATGCAACGGATGGAGAACGTTGTTGATGTGAGAACAAATTTATTGTTAAGTTCTCTCTCAAAAAACACCATTCCCAATACGCGCAGAGTCGTCTCGTCCGGTATGGCGCGGCTTGTGTGAACACCACACAAACCACACACCACCAAAACACAACAACACTTAATCAGTGAAACCGACGGCACAGCGCGCGCGCTCCGGGTCGCTAGACCTATCATCGCGCGCCCCGCCCGAACCGCGGCACTTGTGAGAAAAATCCGCGTCGTAATATCGAAGCGTATCACATATTCGCGCCTTACCTTGCACGCTTGTACAGGAGGCATATAGCATCGGAACACGTTGATCATGTCATAGCACTGTCTCGTATGGGGGCGAAGCCCCGGGAGCCCTGGCGCTTCGCCCCCGACTTGGATTACTGTTGATGAATAAAAATGTAGTTTTATTCCGAATAAAATAATAAAATATTATATATTTGATATAAAAAAAAAATTAAATTAAAAAAAAAATTAAATTAAATTAAAAAAAAAATATATTTGAACCTATCGATGATAATGATGCAGAAAAAAACAATTCACTTAATTTAAAATTTGATTAAATTAAATTAAATTTATTTATTTTATTTTTTTAATTATTTCCGGATTATCAATCACACAACAAAAAGGTGATAGTGAAATGGTTTTTTTATATATATTTATTAAAAATCGAATTAATACTACTTATTATCGCCAAAAAAAGAAAACAAATCAAGGATCATACATAATACATGTTGTTCCCATTCATAATTACAGGGAATTAAATTCAATGTTATTTGTAATCAAAGCAATAACGTTACTTAGTTATTATTATAATTTGTTTAGGATGACAAAAGACAAAGATTACATGTTCACACAAGGCACCTTGTGTGAACAACAGGCTAACGAAGACGAGCTGTGTGAACAAGTTAATCATGTCGAAACGCCGCCACGTTGTGTGAACAGTGTCCGCGCGCGAACAAGCGCGACCGACCGCGGCGTGATAACGCAAGCAAGCACCTGTGTGAACAAGTTAATCACGTCGGAACGCCGCCACGTTGTGTGAACAGTGTGATAAAGATGCAGAAAAATAAACAATTATTTCAATATTTATATTGTATCACAACAAAGAAGAAGAAGAAGAAGAAGAATATTTCGTTTTAATATAATTTCTGTTGCGTATGTGTGGTTTATACTATGTACCTCTATTTTATTTTTATTTTTATTTATTCAGGACAACAAACAATTACACTCAAGTATTACTAAACACAGAAATAGTACATAAGTAGTAGATATATAAGCGCAATCAACCCCGTTGTCCACGGGTGAGTATGTAAACAAACATGGGCAAATACGGTGTGAAACTGTGAACAAGTTACTTAGGTTGGTATACAAACTAAATATGCAGGAAGACAAGAATAACAAGTGAGTACCAGGATAGCTGGACCCCTCGACGGCGCACTGCCCCTGCACTCGGTCGACTGCGGCTGCTAGCGAGAGAGAGAGAGGGCAGCATCCAGCCGGGGCGCAACTAGCCTGGCGGGAGCCGAGTTTATACAATACATACATTACCTATTATTTTTCTTAATCTCAACAAATCCTCAGGTACTACTTACAATCTATGTGAAACTAATTTATAAGTTAAATTTATACCTAGTCTGTACTCTTAAGTTGACAATACTAAGTTACCTAGATCTTAGTAATTTCGGTGAATAACATGTTGTTATGGCTATAGTAAAAAAATAAATGATTCCATTTGATATACTTAATATAAAATAATGACGAGTTCTGGGGTGGCGTAGCGAGCTAAGCTCCGCCTGTGACGCACGAGTTTGCGGGTTCAATTCCCGCCTTGGGACAAATGCCTGTACGATCTGCAGTTATCTTTCCGGTTATATCTTTATATACAAAATAATAATAATTGTAAAATTTTATATGTATAAATATATATGCATTTCAAATTATATACCATCCATATATCCATCTATGTAATATATTGTATTAAGAATATCAGCCATCCAGTACCGATAACACAACCTTCACCCAGCTTGGGGCCAGACGATGCTGTGTGAATTGTCCAGCATTATTTATTTATTTAATCAGGTTTAAAACCATCACAAGAATATACATAGTATATGATTTTAATGAAAGGTTAGGTATGTACCTAGTTATAATGTAAAAGTTAAATAGGTATATGCAAATATAATATATTAATATCGAATTAATTATTAGCACCTACTTATTATCGCATAAAACATTACAATATATAAAATATAAAAAAAGATCGTTACTTATTCAATATTATTTCTAATCAAAGCAATAACGTTACTTAGTTATTATTATAATTTGTTTACGACGACAAAAGACGAAGTTTACATGTTCACACAAGGCACACAGGCTAACGAAGACGAGCTGTGTGAACAAGTTACGCCGCCACGTTGTGTGTAAAGATGCAGAAAAATAAACAATTATTTCAATATCACATTCACAAATTAAATTTGATGTAATTAAATTTATTTATTTTATTATATCACAACAAAGAAGAAGATGTAAGTAAAATATTAATATTTCGTTTTAATATAATTTCTGTTGTGTATGTGTGGTTTATATGTATGTATATAATATATTAATATCGAATTAATTATATGACAGCACCTATTATCGCATAAAACATTACAATAGATAAAAAATAAAGGATCATAATATATACATATTGTTCCCATTCCTATATAATAAATTAGGGAATTGCAGGGCACGTGTTATGCTTTTATTTTTGCAAAGCAAAGACAGACATTATATAGAATAAATACCATTGCATTTTTTGTCAAACAAAACTCTTTACACTTGGAATTCGTTAATGTTATGTGTAAGCATGGTGATTAGCATACAAAGTGATTTAAGTTTTATATATAATAAAAATATTTCACGCCTCGCACTAGAAGGCGGGGAAGAGAAATGAATATATAAAAAAAAATGCAAAAAAAAAACAGAGAATAAATTCTAAGGCATAATTCGCGAGAAAAGACAAAACTGTGTGAACAAGTAAACTTCGTGCGCTGTGTGAACAAGTAATTTTCGAAAGTTGAAAATTTAAACCCGCTTACTTGTTCACACAAGTTGACAAAATTTCGCGCGCTTAAATGGACGACGTTCTGTACGCTTTCGCGTTCCACGTTCACCCACGCGCGCGCCCGCTTGTGTGAACGTGCGAGCGCACAGACCACCATCACTACTTCTTACTATAACCACACACTTCATTCACACTTCTTAGTGTAGTGATAGTTTTTTTATATATATTATAAATAATATATAAGAGAGAGAGAGAGAGATACCGTCCTCGGACGAATCACCTGGCGTAGGGCTGAGTCTCAACAGATCGCAGCACGACGCTGCTCTACCGAGCACAACACCCCGCCAGGAACGTAAGTCGTCTACAGACTATTCCGAGCCCCGACATCGAACTGAGTTAAATCCGGACCTTCGGAGCCGTGGTGCACGTGTTAAACCGTACGCACCGATCTCCGCGGTCCAAATGGGCTTCGACGTCACGCCTTACGAAGTAAAGCGCAACTAGTAAAGTCACATTGTTTAGAGCCTCCCGACTCTCGGGGCTCCACAGTGAGCATATCCTTGCCGGATTCGGCTAGGCTGGCTTCGGCCTTAGAGGCGTTCAGGCATAATCCCGCGGATGGTAGCTTCGCACCACCGGCCGCTCGGCCGAGTGCATGAACCAAATGTCCGAAACTGCGGTTCCTCTCGTACTGAGCAGTATTACTATCGCAACGACAAGCCATCAGTAGGGTAAAACTAACCTGTCTCACGACGGTCTAAACCCAGCTCACGTTCCCTTTTGATGGGTGAACAATCCAACGCTTGGCGAATTTTGCTTCGCAATGATAGGAAGAGCCGACATCGAAGGATCAAAAAGCAACGTCGCTATGAACGCTTGGCTGCCACAAGCCAGTTATCCCTGTGGTAACTTTTCTGGCACCTCTTGCTAAAAACTCTTTAGTACTAAAGGATCGATAGGCCGTGCTTTCGCAGTCCCTATGCGTACTGAACATCTGGATCAAGCCAGCTTTTGCCCTTTTGCTCCACGCGAGGTTTCCGTCCTCGCTGAGCTGGCCTTAGGACACCTGCGTTATTCTTTGACAGATGTACCGCCCCAGTCAAACTCCCCGCCTGGCAGTGTCCTCGAACCGGATCACGCGGGAGTTGTACGGCGACGAGCGTTGCCGCCACGTCGCCACTCTGCACGCTTGGAACGAAACACCGTGCGCCCGCCGATAAAATCGACCGCGCACCGCTTCCGCCCAACCGAGTAAGTAATGAAACAATGAAAGTAGTGGTTTTTCAGCGACGACCGCGAACGATCTCCCACTTATGCTACACCTCTCATGTCTCCTTACAATGCCAGACTAGAGTCAAGCTCAACAGGGTCTTCTTTCCCCGCTGATTCTCCCAAGCCCGTTCCCTTGGCTGTGGTTTCGCTAGATAGTAGATAGGGACACTCCCTCCACCTTCCCATGGTCCTACCAACCTTGCGGTTATACGGACCGAATCTGTGAGTTATGATCCACTCGGGTGGCTCAAGACTCTACAAAAACCTACGCACGCGTGTCCCGGCACTCTCCCCCTTCTGGGGCATGCTCATCACAGAACAGACTTCATTGCTGGGCTGCTCCCCTCCAGCTCGGTACCTCTGTGCCCCCCCCTCGTCCCCGTTCGAAAATGTGTATTCCTCGGCCCGCCTCGATTTATGCCAGGTCCTGGCGAACCTCCTAAGCTGTCCGAAGTTCGCCTCACTACTCACAAGATCTGCGTGGTATATCGGTCCCTCGAGCCCTCCTTGCCTTGTTATCCCCCCTAACATTGTGCTTCTCGCCTCCGCGTACAACGGGCAATCCCACAGGATATGGTCCCGCGTCTCCCACTTCTCCCCACAGCTGCACCCTGTAGTGTCGCTCAACCCCAGATCGCTCAGACGTTTCCTAAAGCAGCCATGGCCCATAAGGATCTGCGATAGTTCGTAATCAGGTTCAACCCAGTGCGCCTTCATGCGCTCGCCTACGTCTGGGAAGAACGCGAACAATTCGCGACCCTTAGTCTCGGCCTCCCATCGAGCCTGCCAGGACTCTACGGTCTCTGCGTCGATGTTCGCTCGGATACGTCTGTGCGTCTCGTTCGGTTCACCCTCCGTCTCAGCTAACCTACGACCCGCTCTAGTCAGCAGTAAGTCCGCCGGCAGGACCCCCGCCAGAACCGGTAGCGCTGCAGTACTGCTCGACCTGTAAGCCTTCGTTAGTAGAACTAACGAGGATCTTTGCGTCCTGAGCAGCACGCTGCGAACGACATGTACCGTAGCCCGGTGATACCATATTCTGGCCGCGTACGTGAGCGTCGCCTCGTATGTGCCGCCATAGAGTACCCGGAGCGCCCTGTACCGCACTCCCCATCGGTTTGCGGAAACCCTCGAGACCTTGCCGAAACAATTGGACGCTCTGTCACTGATCGTCGCCGCGTGGGGTGCGAATGATTGGGTGGGGTCCAGAATGACTCCCAACACCTTGGCCTCAGAGACTGTGCGGATCGACGTGCCAGACGCATTGGTCTTTAGCAGAGGTGGCCTTTGCAATTTCCCTTTCAGGGTCATGGTCTGGGACTTAGCCGGGGCGAATGTGAGCCTGTTACGGGCACCCCACTCCGCTACCAGTCCCAAGACAGCCGCTCCTTTCTCCTCCAACTCTCTCCGAGCATCCCCCGCTACCAACACCGTCACGTCGTCCGCGTATGCCATAAAAGACACCCCAACTGGCACCGGCAAACAGAGAAGATCATCGAGTAGAACGTTCCACAACGTCGGGCCGAGCACAGATCCCTGCGGGCACCCCATAGTGGACGTCTTCCAGACAGCCCGGTCCCCTGCGATCATGGCCACCCTGCGATTGCAGAAGTAGCTCGTCAACATTCTATAAATGTTCGGCGGGCAGCCTCCGCGTTTCGCCTTAACCAAGATCATGGGCCACCAGGCGTTGTCGAAGGCCCCTGAGATGTCCAGAAATATGGCCTGTAAGTATTTCGCCTTACAGTCTTTTATCGTTTGTAGTACCGATCCTAACGCTGACGTGGTCGACCGGCCCGCTCTAAACCCGTGCTGGCATGAGGAGATTCCGCGAGTGAGCTGTGGAATGCTCCAGAGCAACACTCTCTCCAAGACTTTGCCAAGCACCGGCAGCAGAGTGATGGGTCGGTATGCCTTGGGGTCCGTCAGCGGCTTGCCGTTACCTTTTGGCAGAACCAACAATCGACCGTCCTTCCAGATCGAGGGAAAAGTACCTGACTTCACGCAAGCGTTCATCACGTGGGTAAATTCAGGGGCGCAAGCCCACCACACGTGCTTCAGCATCTTCCCCTCAATACCGTCCATCCCCGGCGATGTTTTGGGTAACGACATTACAATTTTCTTAAGCGAGTCCAGATCGATAGGGGGGGAGTCATTGCCTGATGGTAGAAGGGCAGCCGCAATTCTAACCTGCCGGTGATAAGCAGTGTCGCTGCTGGGATCATCGTCCGGACAGAGTGCCGTCATCAACGCGGTCATAGACTCGCTGACGTCACTAGTGTCCGAACCCACGAGATGAATTCCATTGACGACATTCACCGGTGGTCTAGCGCGGCCGCACGCCTCCCTATAGGCAAGACCCCATGGGTCCTGATTTCCGGTATCTGCCAGTTTACGGAAGTGTTCCAACTCTGCAGAAGCCATCGCCTGCCTGTACGCTATTCTGGCTTGGTGGAACTCTTGTTTGGCTACTTCTTCAATCATGCCCGCCACCCTTCTAGTCCTTTGCCAAGCCCTTCGCGCTCTAACTTGGTTGCGTCTGAGTTTGTCTAGGCGCGGAGTCCACCACTCGTAACCACGGTCTTTGGTGACTGCTTTAACGGTGCCTAGACACTCTGTCGCAGCGCGCTCGATAAGTTCGGTAAAGGACTTGCTGAGATTTTCTGCGGTGTCCTCTAGCTGTAGTTGACCGATTCTCTCGTGCACCGTAGCGTCAAACGACCTCCAGTCCGCGTTTCTGGTACGATACCGTCTCGGGATGATAGGCACTGTGCTACGTGTAATGAGCCTTGTGGTGTGGTGGTCTATCCTGAAGGTAATCAAACGGTGGTCGCTCGACGAGATGTCGTGCACCTTCCACCCGTTGACGCGAACGCCACGCGAGCTTAAGGTGACGTCGATATTCGACTCACCGTTTGCCGTACTGAAAGTGTACATCTGCCCACTAATGTTATGTACCACAAGGTCCCGGCTGTTTATGAAATCTTCCATCTTGGTGCGGCGGTCGGTTACAATATGGCCTCTTCCTACATAATGTCGGGGTTCTGAGTGCCATAGCGGGGAATGGGTGTTTAAATCCCCCCCCACCAGTACCGCCTTACCTTTCAGAAAGTCCAGCGCCTTCTCCAACTGACGTAAATGAGTATCGATACAGTCGCTATATTGGAAGTACGTCGATACCACGTACAGGTCAATGTCCTCAATATGGCAGCACACAAAGTGGTCGGTCGATAGGTTGTGCAGTACGGCACACGGCTTGCAACGGTTCCGCAAATAAATGCCCGCTTTGGAGTTTACCCCACATTGGATAAAAGTGCCAGTCGTGGAATATTGTTCTTGAACTAGAACGATATCCAGGCCGAGCGAGTCCGCTATAGCGGGTAGCTCCCTCGTAGCCGTTACTGCACCACCTAAGTTTATCTGACCCACTTTTAATACAGGTGCGCTATCCATATTGGACCTGATTAATCATCTGTTCCTCTGCATGGAGGCGCGCCGGACAAGTCCTAGACGCAGTTTTGTGCGCGCTGTCGCGCTTGAAGCGCTTGCACGTGGCGCAGCACGCCACTGTCGCTTTGCACTTGTCGGCGCTGTGGCCCACCTCGCCGCATCGGCCGCATGTGGCTTCCTTAGCCCGGCAAAACTTTTCCGGGTGCCCGTACATCTGGCACTTATGACAGCATGTCACGCGCACAAAGTCGCTAACCTCAACATGCTGCCAACCGATGTAAACGGTGCCCTGGCTTACTAATACTTCTCGCAGCTTGGAGGAGCACTCAAACACGCACGTGGTTTCCTTGTATGTGCTTCCTCTTCGAGATCGCTTAAAGGCGCCCTTCATCTGTTCCTTCACCGCCGAGAGCGGCCACAGAGGGTCTTCCTTAAGGTTGAGCTCCCACAGCTCGTTGATGAGGGCCTCAAACGAGGGATCCCCGTCAACGTTGTGGAGAGCCACCAACGGCTGTCTCCTCTTCGGCTCGACCACCCTCAACGATGGAGGGGCTGCCTTTTTAAGACGCTCCGCTGCCGCGACGGACGCTGTCTGCACAACAACGCCAGCATTGCCGACTTTGCGCATCCCCTCTACCTGCACTGCGATAGAGCGAGGCTCCACCGACCGCTTCAGTTCTGCCTTCGTTAGCTCTGATGTATTTGTTTCAGCCTCTTCCCGGGGGTAGAAGGCCAAAACGGGTCCCTGTGCCTTAATCGGCTTCGGCAACTGCCCCCTTCCCATCTTCAGGGCACTTGCGAAGCTCGGCTGCTCTGGGATCGTAGTTCCGGTAATGGCTTGAACTTGACCTGCGGCCAGTCTTGCCTCCGCCACTTCGGCCTTGCGCTCTGCGTCCGCAAGGTGCAGTTCAAGGGCTGCGACGGCTCCCAATATCTCCTGGCCGTTATTGTATATGATGCCAACGTCTGCTTTGTTCAATTTAGAACCGTTGCCCGAAGCAATTCCTACGATGTTTTTAAGCGCCATGCGCACGCACTCCAATAATTGCAACTTTGTTGCCTGAGCAACGTTGACTGGTGCAGTTTGCTGTTCTGCTTGCGTTTGCGCTGGCGTGGGCGGGGCAGTAGTTGCCTGCCTGGCCGACGGCACCTGTAGTTGCGCCGGCCCGCGCACGACTCGTTCAGTACGAGCGCGCGTCGGAGCCGGCTGACTGTCCGCAGGTGACGTTAGCGTTCGCTTACCGCTTGCCACTGCTGATGGTGGCGTCCGCTTGAGGCTTGCCCTCGGCGTGAAGGTGCCTTCCTCCCTGTCCGACATGTTCAAGCTTTCCAGTACTTGTTCACACAAGGCAAATCCAAAAGGACCTACCGAGGGAACGATAAAATGGTACCGGAACCCCAAGAATCACGCAGAAACGAAGAAGAGCACGCGAGTTGATGTCGAATCGGTACGGAAATCCGTATCGATTCGACACCGCAAACCCCGGTTGGTAATGCCCGTAATACGCGGAAGCAATGCACAGTACGTAAAAATAAAATGTCAACAATAAAAAACGACAATGTCACACAGTAGTAAAATCACATAAAATAAAAATAAAAATAAAAGACAAAAAAAAAATAAAATAATTCGACAATTCAATAAATTAATAAATTCAATTCAATAAATTAAGACAAACACAATAATAATCACATTAATAATCAACACAATAAAATGGTAACACGCATTAATTAAGTAATGTTGTTATGCGTGCTACCCGGCAAGGCAAGGAAGTAATGAAACTCTCACCCAAAACTGTTGGTGTCTCGCTCCTGGCCAAGATGGCCGCCACTGTTATACACCGAACCCCTTTGCGAAAGCAAGAGGGTCCGATGTTTGGGTGTGAGGTGAAGCCCCGCACCCCTCAAGACACTCACTATCCCTATCTAATACCAAGATGGCCGCGGTAAGGATAGGGAAAACCTCCTTGCGAGAGCAGGAGGGACCGATATTGGCACACGCGATCGGACAGTAATAAAATTAAATAAATTAAAAATCGAGCGCGCGGAGAAAAACACGTCCGTCCCCGGCCCGAGCCAGCAACGAAGTAGATAGGGACACTCCCTCCACCTTCCCATGGTCCTACCAACCTTGCGGTTATACGGACCGAATCTGTGAGTTATGATCCACTCGGGTGGCTCAAGACTCTACAAAAACCTACGCACGCGTGTCCCGGCACTCTCCCCCTTCTGGGGCATGCTCATCACAGAACAGACTTCATTGCTGGGCTGCTCCCCTCCAGCTCGGTACCTCTGTGCCCCCCCCTCGTCCCCGTTCGAAAATGTGTATTCCTCGGCCCGCCTCGATTTATGCCAGGTCCTGGCGAACCTCCTAAGCTGTCCGAAGTTCGCCTCACTACTCACAAGATCTGCGTGGTATATCGGTCCCTCGAGCCCTCCTTGCCTTGTTACCCCCCCTAACATGGTGCCTCTTGCTTCCGCGTACAACGGGCAATCCCACAGGATATGGTCCCGCGTCTCCCACTTCTCCCCACAGCTGCACCCTGTAGTGTCACTCAACCCCAGATCGCTCAGACGTTTCCTAAAGCAGCCATGGCCCATAAGGATCTGCGATAGTTCGTAATCGGGTTCAACCCAGTGCGCCTTCATGCGCTCGCCTACGTCTGGGAAGAACGCGAACAATTCGCGACCCTTAGTCTCGGCCTCCCATCGAGCCTGCCAGGACTCTACGGTCTCTGCGTCGATGTTCGCTCGGATACGTCTGTGCGTCTCGTTCGGTTCACCCTCCGTCTCAGCTAACCTACGACCCGCTCTAGTCAGCAGTAAGTCCGCCGGCAGGACCCCCGCCAGAACCGGTAGCGCTGCAGTACTGCTCGACCTGTAAGCCTTCGTTAGTAGAACTAACGAGGATCTTTGCGTCCTGAGCAGCACGCTGCGAACGACATGTACCGTAGCCCGGTGATACCATATTCTGGCCGCGTACGTAAGCGTCGCCTCGTATGTGCCGCCATAGAGTACCCGGAGCGCCCTGTACCGCACTCCCCATCGGTTTGCGGAAACCCTCGAGACCTTGCCGAAACAATTGGACGCTCTGTCACCGATCGTCGCCGCGTGGGGTGCGAATGATTGGGTGGGGTCCAGAATGACTCCCAACACCTTGGCCTCAGAGACTGTGCGGATCGACGTGCCAGACGCATTGGTCTTTAGCAGAGGTGGCCTTTGCAATTTCCCTTTCAGGGTCATGGTCTGGGACTTAGCCGGGGCGAATGTGAGCCTGTTACGGGCACCCCACTCCGCTACCAGTCCCAAGACAGCCGCTCCTTTCTCCTCCAACTCTCTCCGAGCATCCCCCGCTACCAACACCGTCACGTCGTCCGCGTATGCCATAAAAGACACCCCAACTGGCACCGGCAAACAGAGAAGATCATCGAGTAGAACGTTCCACAACGTCGGGCCGAGCACAGATCCCTGCGGGCACCCCATAGTGGACGTCTTCCAGACAGCCCGGTCCCCTGCGATCATGGCCACCCTGCGATTGCAGAAGTAGCTCGTCAACATTCTATAAATGTTCGGCGGGCAGCCTCCGCGTTTCGCCTTAACCAAGATCATGGGCCACCAGGCGTTGTCGAAGGCCCCTGAGATGTCCAGAAATATGGCCTGTAAGTATTTCGCCTTACAGTCTTTTATCGTTTGTAGTACCGATCCTAACGCTGACGTGGTCGACCGGCCCGCTCTAAACCCGTGCTGGCATGAGGAGATTCCGCGAGTGAGCTGTGGAATGCTCCAGAGCAACACTCTCTCCAAGACTTTGCCAAGCACCGGCAGCAGAGTGATGGGTCGGTATGCCTTGGGGTCCGTCAGCGGCTTGCCGTTACCTTTTGGCAGAACCAACAATCGACCGTCCTTCCAGATCGAGGGAAAAGTACCTGACTTCACGCAAGCGTTCATCACGTGGGTAAATTCAGGGGCGCAAGCCCACCACACGTGCTTCAGCATCTTCCCCTCAATACCGTCCATCCCCGGCGATGTATTGGGTAACGACATTACAATTTTCTTAAGCGAGTCCAGATCGATAGGGGGGGAGTCATTGCCTGATGGTAGAAGGGCAGCCGCAATTCTAACCTGCCGGTGATAAGCAGTGTCGCTGCTGGGATCATCGTCCGGACAGAGTGCCGTCATCAACGCGGTCATAGACTCGCTGACGTCACTAGTGTCCGAACCCACGAGATGAATTCCATTGACGACATTCACCGGTGGTCTGGCGCGGCCGCACGCCTCCCTATAGGCAAGACCCCATGGGTCCTGATTTCCGGTATCTGCCAGTTTCCGGAAGTGTTCCAACTCTGCAGAAGCCATCGCCTGCCTGTACGCTATTCTGGCTTGGTGGAACTCTTGTTTGGCTACCTCTTCAATCATGCCCGCCACCCTTCTAGTCCTTTGCCAAGCCCTTCGCGCTCTAACTTGGTTGCGTCTGAGTTTGTCTAGGCGCGGAGTCCACCACTCGTAACCACGGTCTTTGGTGACTGCTTTAACGGTGCCTAGACACTCTGTCGCAGCGCGCTCGATAAGTTCGGTAAAGGACTTGCTAAGTAGAAGTAGATAGGGACAGTGGGAATCTCGTTAATCCATTCATGCGCGTCACTAATTAGATGACGAGGCATTTGGCTACCTTAAGAGAGTCATAGTTACTCCCGCCGTTTACCCGCGCTTGCTTGAATTTCTTCACGTTGACATTCAGAGCACTGGGCAGAAATCACATTGCGTCAACACCCGCGAGGGCCATCGCAATGCTTTGTTTTAATTAGACAGTCGGATTCCCCTTGTCCGTGCCAGTTCTGAGTTGACCGTTGAACGGCGGTCGTAAAGGCACGCGCCGATCGAAACCGACACGGCCCCATGGCTAGGGAGATCCGCGGAAGGCCGGAGCACGAGTCCGGATTCAGCCCCCCCGAGAGGAGGCATCGACCAGGCCCGGCACCGGCCGCATCCGCTTCCCTCCCAAACCCGACACACCCCGGTCCTCAGAGCCAATCCTTATTCCGAAGTTACGGATCCAATTTGCCGACTTCCCTTACCTACATTATTCTATCGACTAGAGGCTCTTCACCTTGGAGACCTGCTGCGGATATGGGTACGAACCGGCGCGACATCTCCACGTACATCCCTCACCTGAATTTTCAAGGTCCGCAGAGAGTATCCGGACACCGCCGCAAATGCGGTGCTCTTCGCGTTCCGAACCATATCTCCCTTCTATAGGATTCCATGGAACTCGAACGCTCAGGCAGAAAAGAAAACTCTTCCCGAACCTCTCGGCGGCGTCTTCAGGCCACTTTGGGTTACCCCGTCGAACTCTCGCGTTGAAACGAGTGAACGATTATTGAAACGGTTCCGCTGCCGGGTTCCGGAATAGGAACCGGATTCCCTTTCGCTCAAAGGGCGTTATTTATATTGAAATAAAACACGCCGCATCGACATAAGATTTCTCCTTGAGCTTAGGATCGACTGACTCGCGAGCAACTACTGTTCACGCGAAACCCTTCTCCACGTCAGTCCTCCAGGGCCTCGCTGGAGTATTTGCTACTACCACCAAGATCTGCACCGACGGCGGCTCCAGGCAGGCTCACGCCCAGACCCTTCTGCGCTCACCGCCGCGCACGTCCTACTCGTTACGGCTTAATGTAACAAAATAAATTGTCACGCACATGCCGGTAACGGAAGTGTATAGGCAGAACGCTTCAGCGCCATCCATTTTCAGGGCTGGTTGCTTCGGCAGGTGAGTCGTTGCACACTCCTTAGCGGATTCCGACTTCCATGGCCACCGTCCTGCTGTCATGAGCGACCAACGCCTTTCATGGTGTCCCATGAGCGTTCTTTAGGCGCCTTAACACTACGTTTGGTTCATCCCACAGCGCCAGTTCTGCTTACCAAAATTGGCCCACTTGGCACCGTCATCAGATCTCCGGCTTCATCATTCGAGTAAGCCGGAGTTCTCACCCATTTAAAGTTTGAGAATAGGTTTAAGTCGTTTCGACCCAAATGCCTCTAATCATTCGCTTTACCGGATGAGACTGTTCAAATCGACGCCAGCTATCCTGAGGGAAACTTCGGACGGAACCAGCTACTAGATGGTTCGATTAGTCTTTCGCCCCTATACCCAGTTCCGACGATCGATTTGCACGTCAGAATCGCTACGGTCCTCCATCAGGGTTTCCCCTGACTTCGACCTGACCAGGCATAGTTCACCATCTTTCGGGTCCCAGCATCTGTGCTCAGAGCGCGCCTACAATCTCGAATTGGAAACGAGACGCCTCGGGAGTGCGAGCGGTCGACCGAGATCGACGCGCCATCCTCCCTGAGCGGACGGCAAGCGTCCACCTTCACTTTCGTTGCGCCTTTCAGTTTAGACATTTTACTCAATGACTCGCACACATGCTAGACTCCTTGGCAACACCTTTGGCAAATGCTTTCGCTGATGTTCGTCTTGCGACGATCCAAGAATTTCACCTCTAACGTCGCAATACGAATGCCCCCAGTTATCCCTATTAATCATTACCTCGGAGTTCTGAAAACCAACAAAATAGAACCGAGATCATATTCTATTATTCCATGCACGAAATATTCAAGCAGCATTTTGAGCCCGCTTTGAGCACTCTAATTTGTTCAAAGTAAAATTGTCGGCCCACCTCGACACTCAATAAAGAGCACCGCGATAGGATTTTGATATTGAACGGGCGTGTTACCGCCCGCTCACCGACGATATGCTCCGCAAACGTGTCAGTATCACCGCGGATGCGGTGCACCGACAGCGCGGCGCACAAATGCAACTACGAGCTTTTTAACCGCAACAATTTTAGTATACGCTATTGGAGCTGGAATTACCGCGGCTGCTGGCACCAGACTTGCCCTCCAATTGTTCCTCGTTAAAATATTTAAAGTGTACTCATTCCGATTACGAGGCCTCGTAAGAGTCCCGTATCGTTATTTTTCGTCACTACCTCCCCGTGCCGGGAGTGGGTAATTTGCGCGCCTGCTGCCTTCCTTGGATGTGGTAGCCGTTTCTCAGGCTCCCTCTCCGGAATCGAACCCTGATTCCCCGTTACCCGTGACAACCATGGTAGTCGCAGAAACTACCATCGAAAGTTGATAAGGCAGACATTTGAAAGATGCGTCGCCGGTACTGGACCGTGCGATCGGCAAAAGTTATCCAGATTCATCAAAATTAACGACTTCGGACGCGAGGCCCTCCGTCGATTGGTTTTGATCTAATAAAAGCACTCATCCCATCACTGGTCAGAGTTCTGATTGCATGTATTAGCTCTAGAATTACCACAGTTATCCAAGTAACTGAGTAAGATCTAAGGAACCAAAACTGATATATTGAGCCATTCGCGGTATCGCCTTAATACGGCTTGCACTGAGACATGCATGGCTTAATCTTTGAGACAAGCATATAACTACTGGCAGGATCAACCAGGGAGCTAACTATTCTCGTTATTGTGCCGTGTTTGCTGTAAACACTGCATTAACTAGATATAGAGAGCGATTTTTCATTTGTTGTGTGGGACAACACACTATACTCACGACATATATAAGTCGCGTTTCATTGAACTTTCCTTTCGGGTCACATCCACGTTTTATATTGATAAACGGTTCAGTGTGCGATCGGTGAATCGACGATCACGCCCGGAGCGTAGAGAGACCTGAGCTCATGGCCGCATGTTTGCGCGTGGATCTATCTCAGCCACACTGCTTTAACAGCTTAAACTCACTTGAACATAAACATGTTTTCCACATATTATAAACGTAAACGCATTACAGGAGGCGAGAATCTGGTAGAATCCAAGCGCACTATGCCACAGTACGACTGGCGCGCATGGATTATTACGTATAAAAACACAGCATTATAAATAAAATATATCACTTGGATATCTCTTATTATTATTTTTTTTGTTGACGCAAGCTCTTTTTTCATCAACACCACACCACTTCGATATTAAAACGATAATACATTACACAACGACACATGCAACGGATGGAGAACGTTGTTGATGTGAGAACAAATTTATTGTTAAGTTCTCTCTCAAAAAACACCATTCCCAATACGCGCAGAGTCGTCTCGTCCGGTATGGCGCGGCTTGTGTGAACACCACACAAACCACACACCACCAAAACACAACAACACTTAATCAGTGAAACCGACGGCACAGCGCGCGCGCTCCGGGTCGCTAGACCTATCATCGCGCGCCCCGCCCGAACCGCGGCACTTGTGAGAAAAATCCGCGTCGTAATATCGAAGCGTATCACATATTCGCGCCTTACCTTGCACGCTTGTACAGGAGGCATATAGCATCGGAACACGTTGATCATGTCATAGCACTGTCTCGTATGGGGGCGAAGCCCCGGGAGCCCTGGCGCTTCGCCCCCGACTTGGATTACTGTTGATGAATAAAAATGTAGTTTTATTCCGAATAAAATAATAAAATATTATATATTTGATATAAAAAAAAAATTAAATTAAAAAAAAAATTAAATTAAATTAAAAAAAAAATATATTTGAACCTATCGATGATAATGATGCAGAAAAAAACAATTCACTTAATTTAAAATTTGATTAAATTAAATTAAATTTATTTATTTTATTTTTTTAATTATTTCCGGATTATCAATCACACAACAAAAAGGTGATAGTGAAATGGTTTTTTTATATATATTTATTAAAAATCGAATTAATACTACTTATTATCGCCAAAAAAAGAAAACAAATCAAGGATCATACATAATACATGTTGTTCCCATTCATAATTACAGGGAATTAAATTCAATGTTATTTGTAATCAAAGCAATAACGTTACTTAGTTATTATTATAATTTGTTTAGGATGACAAAAGACAAAGATTACATGTTCACACAAGGCACCTTGTGTGAACAACAGGCTAACGAAGACGAGCTGTGTGAACAAGTTAATCATGTCGAAACGCCGCCACGTTGTGTGAACAGTGTCCGCGCGCGAACAAGCGCGACCGACCGCGGCGTGATAACGCAAGCAAGCACCTGTGTGAACAAGTTAATCACGTCGGAACGCCGCCACGTTGTGTGAACAGTGTGATAAAGATGCAGAAAAATAAACAATTATTTCAATATTTATATTGTATCACAACAAAGAAGAAGAAGAAGAAGAAGAATATTTCGTTTTAATATAATTTCTGTTGCGTATGTGTGGTTTATACTATGTACCTCTATTTTATTTTTATTTTTATTTATTCAGGACAACAAACAATTACACTCAAGTATTACTAAACACAGAAATAGTACATAAGTAGTAGATATATAAGCGCAATCAACCCCGTTGTCCACGGGTGAGTATGTAAACAAACATGGGCAAATACGGTGTGAAACTGTGAACAAGTTACTTAGGTTGGTATACAAACTAAATATGCAGGAAGACAAGAATAACAAGTGAGTACCAGGATAGCTGGACCCCTCGACGGCGCACTGCCCCTGCACTCGGTCGACTGCGGCTGCTAGCGAGAGAGAGAGAGGGCAGCATCCAGCCGGGGCGCAACTAGCCTGGCGGGAGCCGAGTTTATACAATACATACATTACCTATTATTTTTCTTAATCTCAACAAATCCTCAGGTACTACTTACAATCTATGTGAAACTAATTTATAAGTTAAATTTATACCTAGTCTGTACTCTTAAGTTGACAATACTAAGTTACCTAGATCTTAGTAATTTCGGTGAATAACATGTTGTTATGGCTATAGTAAAAAAATAAATGATTCCATTTGATATACTTAATATAAAATAATGACGAGTTCTGGGGTGGCGTAGCGAGCTAAGCTCCGCCTGTGACGCACGAGTTTGCGGGTTCAATTCCCGCCTTGGGACAAATGCCTGTACGATCTGCAGTTATCTTTCCGGTTATATCTTTATATACAAAATAATAATAATTGTAAAATTTTATATGTATAAATATATATGCATTTCAAATTATATACCATCCATATATCCATCTATGTAATATATTGTATTAAGAATATCAGCCATCCAGTACCGATAACACAACCTTCACCCAGCTTGGGGCCAGACGATGCTGTGTGAATTGTCCAGCATTATTTATTTATTTAATCAGGTTTAAAACCATCACAAGAATATACATAGTATATGATTTTAATGAAAGGTTAGGTATGTACCTAGTTATAATGTAAAAGTTAAATAGGTATATGCAAATATAATATATTAATATCGAATTAATTATTAGCACCTACTTATTATCGCATAAAACATTACAATATATAAAATATAAAAAAAGATCGTTACTTATTCAATATTATTTCTAATCAAAGCAATAACGTTACTTAGTTATTATTATAATTTGTTTACGACGACAAAAGACGAAGTTTACATGTTCACACAAGGCACACAGGCTAACGAAGACGAGCTGTGTGAACAAGTTACGCCGCCACGTTGTGTGTAAAGATGCAGAAAAATAAACAATTATTTCAATATCACATTCACAAATTAAATTTGATGTAATTAAATTTATTTATTTTATTATATCACAACAAAGAAGAAGATGTAAGTAAAATATTAATATTTCGTTTTAATATAATTTCTGTTGTGTATGTGTGGTTTATATGTATGTATATAATATATTAATATCGAATTAATTATATGACAGCACCTATTATCGCATAAAACATTACAATAGATAAAAAATAAAGGATCATAATATATACATATTGTTCCCATTCCTATATAATAAATTAGGGAATTGCAGGGCACGTGTTATGCTTTTATTTTTGCAAAGCAAAGACAGACATTATATAGAATAAATACCATTGCATTTTTTGTCAAACAAAACTCTTTACACTTGGAATTCGTTAATGTTATGTGTAAGCATGGTGATTAGCATACAAAGTGATTTAAGTTTTATATATAATAAAAATATTTCACGCCTCGCACTAGAAGGCGGGGAAGAGAAATGAATATATAAAAAAAAATGCAAAAAAAAAACAGAGAATAAATTCTAAGGCATAATTCGCGAGAAAAGACAAAACTGTGTGAACAAGTAAACTTCGTGCGCTGTGTGAACAAGTAATTTTCGAAAGTTGAAAATTTAAACCCGCTTACTTGTTCACACAAGTTGACAAAATTTCGCGCGCTTAAATGGACGACGTTCTGTACGCTTTCGCGTTCCACGTTCACCCACGCGCGCGCCCGCTTGTGTGAACGTGCGAGCGCACAGACCACCATCACTACTTCTTACTATAACCACACACTTCATTCACACTTCTTAGTGTAGTGATAGTTTTTTTATATATATTATAAATAATATATAAGAGAGAGAGAGAGAGATACCGTCCTCGGACGAATCACCTGGCGTAGGGCTGAGTCTCAACAGATCGCAGCACGACGCTGCTCTACCGAGCACAACACCCCGCCAGGAACGTAAGTCGTCTACAGACTATTCCGAGCCCCGACATCGAACTGAGTTAAATCCGGACCTTCGGAGCCGTGGTGCACGTGTTAAACCGTACGCACCGATCTCCGCGGTCCAAATGGGCTTCGACGTCACGCCTTACGAAGTAAAGCGCAACTAGTAAAGTCACATTGTTTAGAGCCTCCCGACTCTCGGGGCTCCACAGTGAGCATATCCTTGCCGGATTCGGCTAGGCTGGCTTCGGCCTTAGAGGCGTTCAGGCATAATCCCGCGGATGGTAGCTTCGCACCACCGGCCGCTCGGCCGAGTGCATGAACCAAATGTCCGAAACTGCGGTTCCTCTCGTACTGAGCAGTATTACTATCGCAACGACAAGCCATCAGTAGGGTAAAACTAACCTGTCTCACGACGGTCTAAACCCAGCTCACGTTCCCTTTTGATGGGTGAACAATCCAACGCTTGGCGAATTTTGCTTCGCAATGATAGGAAGAGCCGACATCGAAGGATCAAAAAGCAACGTCGCTATGAACGCTTGGCTGCCACAAGCCAGTTATCCCTGTGGTAACTTTTCTGGCACCTCTTGCTAAAAACTCTTTAGTACTAAAGGATCGATAGGCCGTGCTTTCGCAGTCCCTATGCGTACTGAACATCTGGATCAAGCCAGCTTTTGCCCTTTTGCTCCACGCGAGGTTTCCGTCCTCGCTGAGCTGGCCTTAGGACACCTGCGTTATTCTTTGACAGATGTACCGCCCCAGTCAAACTCCCCGCCTGGCAGTGTCCTCGAACCGGATCACGCGGGAGTTGTACGGCGACGAGCGTTGCCGCCACGTCGCCACTCTGCACGCTTGGAACGAAACACCGTGCGCCCGCCGATAAAATCGACCGCGCACCGCTTCCGCCCAACCGAGTAAGTAATGAAACAATGAAAGTAGTGGTTTTTCAGCGACGACCGCGAACGATCTCCCACTTATGCTACACCTCTCATGTCTCCTTACAATGCCAGACTAGAGTCAAGCTCAACAGGGTCTTCTTTCCCCGCTGATTCTCCCAAGCCCGTTCCCTTGGCTGTGGTTTCGCTAGATAGTAGATAGGGACACTCCCTCCACCTTCCCATGGTCCTACCAACCTTGCGGTTATACGGACCGAATCTGTGAGTTATGATCCACTCGGGTGGCTCAAGACTCTACAAAAACCTACGCACGCGTGTCCCGGCACTCTCCCCCTTCTGGGGCATGCTCATCACAGAACAGACTTCATTGCTGGGCTGCTCCCCTCCAGCTCGGTACCTCTGTGCCCCCCCCTCGTCCCCGTTCGAAAATGTGTATTCCTCGGCCCGCCTCGATTTATGCCAGGTCCTGGCGAACCTCCTAAGCTGTCCGAAGTTCGCCTCACTACTCACAAGATCTGCGTGGTATATCGGTCCCTCGAGCCCTCCTTGCCTTGTTATCCCCCCTAACATTGTGCTTCTCGCCTCCGCGTACAACGGGCAATCCCACAGGATATGGTCCCGCGTCTCCCACTTCTCCCCACAGCTGCACCCTGTAGTGTCGCTCAACCCCAGATCGCTCAGACGTTTCCTAAAGCAGCCATGGCCCATAAGGATCTGCGATAGTTCGTAATCAGGTTCAACCCAGTGCGCCTTCATGCGCTCGCCTACGTCTGGGAAGAACGCGAACAATTCGCGACCCTTAGTCTCGGCCTCCCATCGAGCCTGCCAGGACTCTACGGTCTCTGCGTCGATGTTCGCTCGGATACGTCTGTGCGTCTCGTTCGGTTCACCCTCCGTCTCAGCTAACCTACGACCCGCTCTAGTCAGCAGTAAGTCCGCCGGCAGGACCCCCGCCAGAACCGGTAGCGCTGCAGTACTGCTCGACCTGTAAGCCTTCGTTAGTAGAACTAACGAGGATCTTTGCGTCCTGAGCAGCACGCTGCGAACGACATGTACCGTAGCCCGGTGATACCATATTCTGGCCGCGTACGTGAGCGTCGCCTCGTATGTGCCGCCATAGAGTACCCGGAGCGCCCTGTACCGCACTCCCCATCGGTTTGCGGAAACCCTCGAGACCTTGCCGAAACAATTGGACGCTCTGTCACTGATCGTCGCCGCGTGGGGTGCGAATGATTGGGTGGGGTCCAGAATGACTCCCAACACCTTGGCCTCAGAGACTGTGCGGATCGACGTGCCAGACGCATTGGTCTTTAGCAGAGGTGGCCTTTGCAATTTCCCTTTCAGGGTCATGGTCTGGGACTTAGCCGGGGCGAATGTGAGCCTGTTACGGGCACCCCACTCCGCTACCAGTCCCAAGACAGCCGCTCCTTTCTCCTCCAACTCTCTCCGAGCATCCCCCGCTACCAACACCGTCACGTCGTCCGCGTATGCCATAAAAGACACCCCAACTGGCACCGGCAAACAGAGAAGATCATCGAGTAGAACGTTCCACAACGTCGGGCCGAGCACAGATCCCTGCGGGCACCCCATAGTGGACGTCTTCCAGACAGCCCGGTCCCCTGCGATCATGGCCACCCTGCGATTGCAGAAGTAGCTCGTCAACATTCTATAAATGTTCGGCGGGCAGCCTCCGCGTTTCGCCTTAACCAAGATCATGGGCCACCAGGCGTTGTCGAAGGCCCCTGAGATGTCCAGAAATATGGCCTGTAAGTATTTCGCCTTACAGTCTTTTATCGTTTGTAGTACCGATCCTAACGCTGACGTGGTCGACCGGCCCGCTCTAAACCCGTGCTGGCATGAGGAGATTCCGCGAGTGAGCTGTGGAATGCTCCAGAGCAACACTCTCTCCAAGACTTTGCCAAGCACCGGCAGCAGAGTGATGGGTCGGTATGCCTTGGGGTCCGTCAGCGGCTTGCCGTTACCTTTTGGCAGAACCAACAATCGACCGTCCTTCCAGATCGAGGGAAAAGTACCTGACTTCACGCAAGCGTTCATCACGTGGGTAAATTCAGGGGCGCAAGCCCACCACACGTGCTTCAGCATCTTCCCCTCAATACCGTCCATCCCCGGCGATGTTTTGGGTAACGACATTACAATTTTCTTAAGCGAGTCCAGATCGATAGGGGGGGAGTCATTGCCTGATGGTAGAAGGGCAGCCGCAATTCTAACCTGCCGGTGATAAGCAGTGTCGCTGCTGGGATCATCGTCCGGACAGAGTGCCGTCATCAACGCGGTCATAGACTCGCTGACGTCACTAGTGTCCGAACCCACGAGATGAATTCCATTGACGACATTCACCGGTGGTCTAGCGCGGCCGCACGCCTCCCTATAGGCAAGACCCCATGGGTCCTGATTTCCGGTATCTGCCAGTTTACGGAAGTGTTCCAACTCTGCAGAAGCCATCGCCTGCCTGTACGCTATTCTGGCTTGGTGGAACTCTTGTTTGGCTACTTCTTCAATCATGCCCGCCACCCTTCTAGTCCTTTGCCAAGCCCTTCGCGCTCTAACTTGGTTGCGTCTGAGTTTGTCTAGGCGCGGAGTCCACCACTCGTAACCACGGTCTTTGGTGACTGCTTTAACGGTGCCTAGACACTCTGTCGCAGCGCGCTCGATAAGTTCGGTAAAGGACTTGCTGAGATTTTCTGCGGTGTCCTCTAGCTGTAGTTGACCGATTCTCTCGTGCACCGTAGCGTCAAACGACCTCCAGTCCGCGTTTCTGGTACGATACCGTCTCGGGATGATAGGCACTGTGCTACGTGTAATGAGCCTTGTGGTGTGGTGGTCTATCCTGAAGGTAATCAAACGGTGGTCGCTCGACGAGATGTCGTGCACCTTCCACCCGTTGACGCGAACGCCACGCGAGCTTAAGGTGACGTCGATATTCGACTCACCGTTTGCCGTACTGAAAGTGTACATCTGCCCACTAATGTTATGTACCACAAGGTCCCGGCTGTTTATGAAATCTTCCATCTTGGTGCGGCGGTCGGTTACAATATGGCCTCTTCCTACATAATGTCGGGGTTCTGAGTGCCATAGCGGGGAATGGGTGTTTAAATCCCCCCCCACCAGTACCGCCTTACCTTTCAGAAAGTCCAGCGCCTTCTCCAACTGACGTAAATGAGTATCGATACAGTCGCTATATTGGAAGTACGTCGATACCACGTACAGGTCAATGTCCTCAATATGGCAGCACACAAAGTGGTCGGTCGATAGGTTGTGCAGTACGGCACACGGCTTGCAACGGTTCCGCAAATAAATGCCCGCTTTGGAGTTTACCCCACATTGGATAAAAGTGCCAGTCGTGGAATATTGTTCTTGAACTAGAACGATATCCAGGCCGAGCGAGTCCGCTATAGCGGGTAGCTCCCTCGTAGCCGTTACTGCACCACCTAAGTTTATCTGACCCACTTTTAATACAGGTGCGCTATCCATATTGGACCTGATTAATCATCTGTTCCTCTGCATGGAGGCGCGCCGGACAAGTCCTAGACGCAGTTTTGTGCGCGCTGTCGCGCTTGAAGCGCTTGCACGTGGCGCAGCACGCCACTGTCGCTTTGCACTTGTCGGCGCTGTGGCCCACCTCGCCGCATCGGCCGCATGTGGCTTCCTTAGCCCGGCAAAACTTTTCCGGGTGCCCGTACATCTGGCACTTATGACAGCATGTCACGCGCACAAAGTCGCTAACCTCAACATGCTGCCAACCGATGTAAACGGTGCCCTGGCTTACTAATACTTCTCGCAGCTTGGAGGAGCACTCAAACACGCACGTGGTTTCCTTGTATGTGCTTCCTCTTCGAGATCGCTTAAAGGCGCCCTTCATCTGTTCCTTCACCGCCGAGAGCGGCCACAGAGGGTCTTCCTTAAGGTTGAGCTCCCACAGCTCGTTGATGAGGGCCTCAAACGAGGGATCCCCGTCAACGTTGTGGAGAGCCACCAACGGCTGTCTCCTCTTCGGCTCGACCACCCTCAACGATGGAGGGGCTGCCTTTTTAAGACGCTCCGCTGCCGCGACGGACGCTGTCTGCACAACAACGCCAGCATTGCCGACTTTGCGCATCCCCTCTACCTGCACTGCGATAGAGCGAGGCTCCACCGACCGCTTCAGTTCTGCCTTCGTTAGCTCTGATGTATTTGTTTCAGCCTCTTCCCGGGGGTAGAAGGCCAAAACGGGTCCCTGTGCCTTAATCGGCTTCGGCAACTGCCCCCTTCCCATCTTCAGGGCACTTGCGAAGCTCGGCTGCTCTGGGATCGTAGTTCCGGTAATGGCTTGAACTTGACCTGCGGCCAGTCTTGCCTCCGCCACTTCGGCCTTGCGCTCTGCGTCCGCAAGGTGCAGTTCAAGGGCTGCGACGGCTCCCAATATCTCCTGGCCGTTATTGTATATGATGCCAACGTCTGCTTTGTTCAATTTAGAACCGTTGCCCGAAGCAATTCCTACGATGTTTTTAAGCGCCATGCGCACGCACTCCAATAATTGCAACTTTGTTGCCTGAGCAACGTTGACTGGTGCAGTTTGCTGTTCTGCTTGCGTTTGCGCTGGCGTGGGCGGGGCAGTAGTTGCCTGCCTGGCCGACGGCACCTGTAGTTGCGCCGGCCCGCGCACGACTCGTTCAGTACGAGCGCGCGTCGGAGCCGGCTGACTGTCCGCAGGTGACGTTAGCGTTCGCTTACCGCTTGCCACTGCTGATGGTGGCGTCCGCTTGAGGCTTGCCCTCGGCGTGAAGGTGCCTTCCTCCCTGTCCGACATGTTCAAGCTTTCCAGTACTTGTTCACACAAGGCAAATCCAAAAGGACCTACCGAGGGAACGATAAAATGGTACCGGAACCCCAAGAATCACGCAGAAACGAAGAAGAGCACGCGAGTTGATGTCGAATCGGTACGGAAATCCGTATCGATTCGACACCGCAAACCCCGGTTGGTAATGCCCGTAATACGCGGAAGCAATGCACAGTACGTAAAAATAAAATGTCAACAATAAAAAACGACAATGTCACACAGTAGTAAAATCACATAAAATAAAAATAAAAATAAAAGACAAAAAAAAAATAAAATAATTCGACAATTCAATAAATTAATAAATTCAATTCAATAAATTAAGACAAACACAATAATAATCACATTAATAATCAACACAATAAAATGGTAACACGCATTAATTAAGTAATGTTGTTATGCGTGCTACCCGGCAAGGCAAGGAAGTAATGAAACTCTCACCCAAAACTGTTGGTGTCTCGCTCCTGGCCAAGATGGCCGCCACTGTTATACACCGAACCCCTTTGCGAAAGCAAGAGGGTCCGATGTTTGGGTGTGAGGTGAAG
Source organism: Pasiphila rectangulata (assembly GCA_963082625.1). Taxonomy (NCBI): domain Eukaryota; kingdom Metazoa; phylum Arthropoda; class Insecta; order Lepidoptera; family Geometridae; genus Pasiphila; species Pasiphila rectangulata. The sequence goes on along the minus strand of OY720262.1, from coordinate 11,064,446 downwards.
CCCCGCACCCCTCAAGACACTCACTATCCCTATCTAATACCAAGATGGCCGCGGTAAGGATAGGGAAAACCTCCTTGCGAGAGCAGGAGGGACCGATATTGGCACACGCGATCGGACAGTAATAAAATTAAATAAATTAAAAATCGAGCGCGCGGAGAAAAACACGTCCGTCCCCGGCCCGAGCCAGCAACGAAGTAGATAGGGACACTCCCTCCACCTTCCCATGGTCCTACCAACCTTGCGGTTATACGGACCGAATCTGTGAGTTATGATCCACTCGGGTGGCTCAAGACTCTACAAAAACCTACGCACGCGTGTCCCGGCACTCTCCCCCTTCTGGGGCATGCTCATCACAGAACAGACTTCATTGCTGGGCTGCTCCCCTCCAGCTCGGTACCTCTGTGCCCCCCCCTCGTCCCCGTTCGAAAATGTGTATTCCTCGGCCCGCCTCGATTTATGCCAGGTCCTGGCGAACCTCCTAAGCTGTCCGAAGTTCGCCTCACTACTCACAAGATCTGCGTGGTATATCGGTCCCTCGAGCCCTCCTTGCCTTGTTACCCCCCCTAACATGGTGCCTCTTGCTTCCGCGTACAACGGGCAATCCCACAGGATATGGTCCCGCGTCTCCCACTTCTCCCCACAGCTGCACCCTGTAGTGTCACTCAACCCCAGATCGCTCAGACGTTTCCTAAAGCAGCCATGGCCCATAAGGATCTGCGATAGTTCGTAATCGGGTTCAACCCAGTGCGCCTTCATGCGCTCGCCTACGTCTGGGAAGAACGCGAACAATTCGCGACCCTTAGTCTCGGCCTCCCATCGAGCCTGCCAGGACTCTACGGTCTCTGCGTCGATGTTCGCTCGGATACGTCTGTGCGTCTCGTTCGGTTCACCCTCCGTCTCAGCTAACCTACGACCCGCTCTAGTCAGCAGTAAGTCCGCCGGCAGGACCCCCGCCAGAACCGGTAGCGCTGCAGTACTGCTCGACCTGTAAGCCTTCGTTAGTAGAACTAACGAGGATCTTTGCGTCCTGAGCAGCACGCTGCGAACGACATGTACCGTAGCCCGGTGATACCATATTCTGGCCGCGTACGTAAGCGTCGCCTCGTATGTGCCGCCATAGAGTACCCGGAGCGCCCTGTACCGCACTCCCCATCGGTTTGCGGAAACCCTCGAGACCTTGCCGAAACAATTGGACGCTCTGTCACCGATCGTCGCCGCGTGGGGTGCGAATGATTGGGTGGGGTCCAGAATGACTCCCAACACCTTGGCCTCAGAGACTGTGCGGATCGACGTGCCAGACGCATTGGTCTTTAGCAGAGGTGGCCTTTGCAATTTCCCTTTCAGGGTCATGGTCTGGGACTTAGCCGGGGCGAATGTGAGCCTGTTACGGGCACCCCACTCCGCTACCAGTCCCAAGACAGCCGCTCCTTTCTCCTCCAACTCTCTCCGAGCATCCCCCGCTACCAACACCGTCACGTCGTCCGCGTATGCCATAAAAGACACCCCAACTGGCACCGGCAAACAGAGAAGATCATCGAGTAGAACGTTCCACAACGTCGGGCCGAGCACAGATCCCTGCGGGCACCCCATAGTGGACGTCTTCCAGACAGCCCGGTCCCCTGCGATCATGGCCACCCTGCGATTGCAGAAGTAGCTCGTCAACATTCTATAAATGTTCGGCGGGCAGCCTCCGCGTTTCGCCTTAACCAAGATCATGGGCCACCAGGCGTTGTCGAAGGCCCCTGAGATGTCCAGAAATATGGCCTGTAAGTATTTCGCCTTACAGTCTTTTATCGTTTGTAGTACCGATCCTAACGCTGACGTGGTCGACCGGCCCGCTCTAAACCCGTGCTGGCATGAGGAGATTCCGCGAGTGAGCTGTGGAATGCTCCAGAGCAACACTCTCTCCAAGACTTTGCCAAGCACCGGCAGCAGAGTGATGGGTCGGTATGCCTTGGGGTCCGTCAGCGGCTTGCCGTTACCTTTTGGCAGAACCAACAATCGACCGTCCTTCCAGATCGAGGGAAAAGTACCTGACTTCACGCAAGCGTTCATCACGTGGGTAAATTCAGGGGCGCAAGCCCACCACACGTGCTTCAGCATCTTCCCCTCAATACCGTCCATCCCCGGCGATGTATTGGGTAACGACATTACAATTTTCTTAAGCGAGTCCAGATCGATAGGGGGGGAGTCATTGCCTGATGGTAGAAGGGCAGCCGCAATTCTAACCTGCCGGTGATAAGCAGTGTCGCTGCTGGGATCATCGTCCGGACAGAGTGCCGTCATCAACGCGGTCATAGACTCGCTGACGTCACTAGTGTCCGAACCCACGAGATGAATTCCATTGACGACATTCACCGGTGGTCTGGCGCGGCCGCACGCCTCCCTATAGGCAAGACCCCATGGGTCCTGATTTCCGGTATCTGCCAGTTTCCGGAAGTGTTCCAACTCTGCAGAAGCCATCGCCTGCCTGTACGCTATTCTGGCTTGGTGGAACTCTTGTTTGGCTACCTCTTCAATCATGCCCGCCACCCTTCTAGTCCTTTGCCAAGCCCTTCGCGCTCTAACTTGGTTGCGTCTGAGTTTGTCTAGGCGCGGAGTCCACCACTCGTAACCACGGTCTTTGGTGACTGCTTTAACGGTGCCTAGACACTCTGTCGCAGCGCGCTCGATAAGTTCGGTAAAGGACTTGCTAAGTAGAAGTAGATAGGGACAGTGGGAATCTCGTTAATCCATTCATGCGCGTCACTAATTAGATGACGAGGCATTTGGCTACCTTAAGAGAGTCATAGTTACTCCCGCCGTTTACCCGCGCTTGCTTGAATTTCTTCACGTTGACATTCAGAGCACTGGGCAGAAATCACATTGCGTCAACACCCGCGAGGGCCATCGCAATGCTTTGTTTTAATTAGACAGTCGGATTCCCCTTGTCCGTGCCAGTTCTGAGTTGACCGTTGAACGGCGGTCGTAAAGGCACGCGCCGATCGAAACCGACACGGCCCCATGGCTAGGGAGATCCGCGGAAGGCCGGAGCACGAGTCCGGATTCAGCCCCCCCGAGAGGAGGCATCGACCAGGCCCGGCACCGGCCGCATCCGCTTCCCTCCCAAACCCGACACACCCCGGTCCTCAGAGCCAATCCTTATTCCGAAGTTACGGATCCAATTTGCCGACTTCCCTTACCTACATTATTCTATCGACTAGAGGCTCTTCACCTTGGAGACCTGCTGCGGATATGGGTACGAACCGGCGCGACATCTCCACGTACATCCCTCACCTGAATTTTCAAGGTCCGCAGAGAGTATCCGGACACCGCCGCAAATGCGGTGCTCTTCGCGTTCCGAACCATATCTCCCTTCTATAGGATTCCATGGAACTCGAACGCTCAGGCAGAAAAGAAAACTCTTCCCGAACCTCTCGGCGGCGTCTTCAGGCCACTTTGGGTTACCCCGTCGAACTCTCGCGTTGAAACGAGTGAACGATTATTGAAACGGTTCCGCTGCCGGGTTCCGGAATAGGAACCGGATTCCCTTTCGCTCAAAGGGCGTTATTTATATTGAAATAAAACACGCCGCATCGACATAAGATTTCTCCTTGAGCTTAGGATCGACTGACTCGCGAGCAACTACTGTTCACGCGAAACCCTTCTCCACGTCAGTCCTCCAGGGCCTCGCTGGAGTATTTGCTACTACCACCAAGATCTGCACCGACGGCGGCTCCAGGCAGGCTCACGCCCAGACCCTTCTGCGCTCACCGCCGCGCACGTCCTACTCGTTACGGCTTAATGTAACAAAATAAATTGTCACGCACATGCCGGTAACGGAAGTGTATAGGCAGAACGCTTCAGCGCCATCCATTTTCAGGGCTGGTTGCTTCGGCAGGTGAGTCGTTGCACACTCCTTAGCGGATTCCGACTTCCATGGCCACCGTCCTGCTGTCATGAGCGACCAACGCCTTTCATGGTGTCCCATGAGCGTTCTTTAGGCGCCTTAACACTACGTTTGGTTCATCCCACAGCGCCAGTTCTGCTTACCAAAATTGGCCCACTTGGCACCGTCATCAGATCTCCGGCTTCATCATTCGAGTAAGCCGGAGTTCTCACCCATTTAAAGTTTGAGAATAGGTTTAAGTCGTTTCGACCCAAATGCCTCTAATCATTCGCTTTACCGGATGAGACTGTTCAAATCGACGCCAGCTATCCTGAGGGAAACTTCGGACGGAACCAGCTACTAGATGGTTCGATTAGTCTTTCGCCCCTATACCCAGTTCCGACGATCGATTTGCACGTCAGAATCGCTACGGTCCTCCATCAGGGTTTCCCCTGACTTCGACCTGACCAGGCATAGTTCACCATCTTTCGGGTCCCAGCATCTGTGCTCAGAGCGCGCCTACAATCTCGAATTGGAAACGAGACGCCTCGGGAGTGCGAGCGGTCGACCGAGATCGACGCGCCATCCTCCCTGAGCGGACGGCAAGCGTCCACCTTCACTTTCGTTGCGCCTTTCAGTTTAGACATTTTACTCAATGACTCGCACACATGCTAGACTCCTTGGCAACACCTTTGGCAAATGCTTTCGCTGATGTTCGTCTTGCGACGATCCAAGAATTTCACCTCTAACGTCGCAATACGAATGCCCCCAGTTATCCCTATTAATCATTACCTCGGAGTTCTGAAAACCAACAAAATAGAACCGAGATCATATTCTATTATTCCATGCACGAAATATTCAAGCAGCATTTTGAGCCCGCTTTGAGCACTCTAATTTGTTCAAAGTAAAATTGTCGGCCCACCTCGACACTCAATAAAGAGCACCGCGATAGGATTTTGATATTGAACGGGCGTGTTACCGCCCGCTCACCGACGATATGCTCCGCAAACGTGTCAGTATCACCGCGGATGCGGTGCACCGACAGCGCGGCGCACAAATGCAACTACGAGCTTTTTAACCGCAACAATTTTAGTATACGCTATTGGAGCTGGAATTACCGCGGCTGCTGGCACCAGACTTGCCCTCCAATTGTTCCTCGTTAAAATATTTAAAGTGTACTCATTCCGATTACGAGGCCTCGTAAGAGTCCCGTATCGTTATTTTTCGTCACTACCTCCCCGTGCCGGGAGTGGGTAATTTGCGCGCCTGCTGCCTTCCTTGGATGTGGTAGCCGTTTCTCAGGCTCCCTCTCCGGAATCGAACCCTGATTCCCCGTTACCCGTGACAACCATGGTAGTCGCAGAAACTACCATCGAAAGTTGATAAGGCAGACATTTGAAAGATGCGTCGCCGGTACTGGACCGTGCGATCGGCAAAAGTTATCCAGATTCATCAAAATTAACGACTTCGGACGCGAGGCCCTCCGTCGATTGGTTTTGATCTAATAAAAGCACTCATCCCATCACTGGTCAGAGTTCTGATTGCATGTATTAGCTCTAGAATTACCACAGTTATCCAAGTAACTGAGTAAGATCTAAGGAACCAAAACTGATATATTGAGCCATTCGCGGTATCGCCTTAATACGGCTTGCACTGAGACATGCATGGCTTAATCTTTGAGACAAGCATATAACTACTGGCAGGATCAACCAGGGAGCTAACTATTCTCGTTATTGTGCCGTGTTTGCTGTAAACACTGCATTAACTAGATATAGAGAGCGATTTTTCATTTGTTGTGTGGGACAACACACTATACTCACGACATATATAAGTCGCGTTTCATTGAACTTTCCTTTCGGGTCACATCCACGTTTTATATTGATAAACGGTTCAGTGTGCGATCGGTGAATCGACGATCACGCCCGGAGCGTAGAGAGACCTGAGCTCATGGCCGCATGTTTGCGCGTGGATCTATCTCAGCCACACTGCTTTAACAGCTTAAACTCACTTGAACATAAACATGTTTTCCACATATTATAAACGTAAACGCATTACAGGAGGCGAGAATCTGGTAGAATCCAAGCGCACTATGCCACAGTACGACTGGCGCGCATGGATTATTACGTATAAAAACACAGCATTATAAATAAAATATATCACTTGGATATCTCTTATTATTATTTTTTTTGTTGACGCAAGCTCTTTTTTCATCAACACCACACCACTTCGATATTAAAACGATAATACATTACACAACGACACATGCAACGGATGGAGAACGTTGTTGATGTGAGAACAAATTTATTGTTAAGTTCTCTCTCAAAAAACACCATTCCCAATACGCGCAGAGTCGTCTCGTCCGGTATGGCGCGGCTTGTGTGAACACCACACAAACCACACACCACCAAAACACAACAACACTTAATCAGTGAAACCGACGGCACAGCGCGCGCGCTCCGGGTCGCTAGACCTATCATCGCGCGCCCCGCCCGAACCGCGGCACTTGTGAGAAAAATCCGCGTCGTAATATCGAAGCGTATCACATATTCGCGCCTTACCTTGCACGCTTGTACAGGAGGCATATAGCATCGGAACACGTTGATCATGTCATAGCACTGTCTCGTATGGGGGCGAAGCCCCGGGAGCCCTGGCGCTTCGCCCCCGACTTGGATTACTGTTGATGAATAAAAATGTAGTTTTATTCCGAATAAAATAATAAAATATTATATATTTGATATAAAAAAAAAATTAAATTAAAAAAAAAATTAAATTAAATTAAAAAAAAAATATATTTGAACCTATCGATGATAATGATGCAGAAAAAAACAATTCACTTAATTTAAAATTTGATTAAATTAAATTAAATTTATTTATTTTATTTTTTTAATTATTTCCGGATTATCAATCACACAACAAAAAGGTGATAGTGAAATGGTTTTTTTATATATATTTATTAAAAATCGAATTAATACTACTTATTATCGCCAAAAAAAGAAAACAAATCAAGGATCATACATAATACATGTTGTTCCCATTCATAATTACAGGGAATTAAATTCAATGTTATTTGTAATCAAAGCAATAACGTTACTTAGTTATTATTATAATTTGTTTAGGATGACAAAAGACAAAGATTACATGTTCACACAAGGCACCTTGTGTGAACAACAGGCTAACGAAGACGAGCTGTGTGAACAAGTTAATCATGTCGAAACGCCGCCACGTTGTGTGAACAGTGTCCGCGCGCGAACAAGCGCGACCGACCGCGGCGTGATAACGCAAGCAAGCACCTGTGTGAACAAGTTAATCACGTCGGAACGCCGCCACGTTGTGTGAACAGTGTGATAAAGATGCAGAAAAATAAACAATTATTTCAATATTTATATTGTATCACAACAAAGAAGAAGAAGAAGAAGAAGAATATTTCGTTTTAATATAATTTCTGTTGCGTATGTGTGGTTTATACTATGTACCTCTATTTTATTTTTATTTTTATTTATTCAGGACAACAAACAATTACACTCAAGTATTACTAAACACAGAAATAGTACATAAGTAGTAGATATATAAGCGCAATCAACCCCGTTGTCCACGGGTGAGTATGTAAACAAACATGGGCAAATACGGTGTGAAACTGTGAACAAGTTACTTAGGTTGGTATACAAACTAAATATGCAGGAAGACAAGAATAACAAGTGAGTACCAGGATAGCTGGACCCCTCGACGGCGCACTGCCCCTGCACTCGGTCGACTGCGGCTGCTAGCGAGAGAGAGAGAGGGCAGCATCCAGCCGGGGCGCAACTAGCCTGGCGGGAGCCGAGTTTATACAATACATACATTACCTATTATTTTTCTTAATCTCAACAAATCCTCAGGTACTACTTACAATCTATGTGAAACTAATTTATAAGTTAAATTTATACCTAGTCTGTACTCTTAAGTTGACAATACTAAGTTACCTAGATCTTAGTAATTTCGGTGAATAACATGTTGTTATGGCTATAGTAAAAAAATAAATGATTCCATTTGATATACTTAATATAAAATAATGACGAGTTCTGGGGTGGCGTAGCGAGCTAAGCTCCGCCTGTGACGCACGAGTTTGCGGGTTCAATTCCCGCCTTGGGACAAATGCCTGTACGATCTGCAGTTATCTTTCCGGTTATATCTTTATATACAAAATAATAATAATTGTAAAATTTTATATGTATAAATATATATGCATTTCAAATTATATACCATCCATATATCCATCTATGTAATATATTGTATTAAGAATATCAGCCATCCAGTACCGATAACACAACCTTCACCCAGCTTGGGGCCAGACGATGCTGTGTGAATTGTCCAGCATTATTTATTTATTTAATCAGGTTTAAAACCATCACAAGAATATACATAGTATATGATTTTAATGAAAGGTTAGGTATGTACCTAGTTATAATGTAAAAGTTAAATAGGTATATGCAAATATAATATATTAATATCGAATTAATTATTAGCACCTACTTATTATCGCATAAAACATTACAATATATAAAATATAAAAAAAGATCGTTACTTATTCAATATTATTTCTAATCAAAGCAATAACGTTACTTAGTTATTATTATAATTTGTTTACGACGACAAAAGACGAAGTTTACATGTTCACACAAGGCACACAGGCTAACGAAGACGAGCTGTGTGAACAAGTTACGCCGCCACGTTGTGTGTAAAGATGCAGAAAAATAAACAATTATTTCAATATCACATTCACAAATTAAATTTGATGTAATTAAATTTATTTATTTTATTATATCACAACAAAGAAGAAGATGTAAGTAAAATATTAATATTTCGTTTTAATATAATTTCTGTTGTGTATGTGTGGTTTATATGTATGTATATAATATATTAATATCGAATTAATTATATGACAGCACCTATTATCGCATAAAACATTACAATAGATAAAAAATAAAGGATCATAATATATACATATTGTTCCCATTCCTATATAATAAATTAGGGAATTGCAGGGCACGTGTTATGCTTTTATTTTTGCAAAGCAAAGACAGACATTATATAGAATAAATACCATTGCATTTTTTGTCAAACAAAACTCTTTACACTTGGAATTCGTTAATGTTATGTGTAAGCATGGTGATTAGCATACAAAGTGATTTAAGTTTTATATATAATAAAAATATTTCACGCCTCGCACTAGAAGGCGGGGAAGAGAAATGAATATATAAAAAAAAATGCAAAAAAAAAACAGAGAATAAATTCTAAGGCATAATTCGCGAGAAAAGACAAAACTGTGTGAACAAGTAAACTTCGTGCGCTGTGTGAACAAGTAATTTTCGAAAGTTGAAAATTTAAACCCGCTTACTTGTTCACACAAGTTGACAAAATTTCGCGCGCTTAAATGGACGACGTTCTGTACGCTTTCGCGTTCCACGTTCACCCACGCGCGCGCCCGCTTGTGTGAACGTGCGAGCGCACAGACCACCATCACTACTTCTTACTATAACCACACACTTCATTCACACTTCTTAGTGTAGTGATAGTTTTTTTATATATATTATAAATAATATATAAGAGAGAGAGAGAGAGATACCGTCCTCGGACGAATCACCTGGCGTAGGGCTGAGTCTCAACAGATCGCAGCACGACGCTGCTCTACCGAGCACAACACCCCGCCAGGAACGTAAGTCGTCTACAGACTATTCCGAGCCCCGACATCGAACTGAGTTAAATCCGGACCTTCGGAGCCGTGGTGCACGTGTTAAACCGTACGCACCGATCTCCGCGGTCCAAATGGGCTTCGACGTCACGCCTTACGAAGTAAAGCGCAACTAGTAAAGTCACATTGTTTAGAGCCTCCCGACTCTCGGGGCTCCACAGTGAGCATATCCTTGCCGGATTCGGCTAGGCTGGCTTCGGCCTTAGAGGCGTTCAGGCATAATCCCGCGGATGGTAGCTTCGCACCACCGGCCGCTCGGCCGAGTGCATGAACCAAATGTCCGAAACTGCGGTTCCTCTCGTACTGAGCAGTATTACTATCGCAACGACAAGCCATCAGTAGGGTAAAACTAACCTGTCTCACGACGGTCTAAACCCAGCTCACGTTCCCTTTTGATGGGTGAACAATCCAACGCTTGGCGAATTTTGCTTCGCAATGATAGGAAGAGCCGACATCGAAGGATCAAAAAGCAACGTCGCTATGAACGCTTGGCTGCCACAAGCCAGTTATCCCTGTGGTAACTTTTCTGGCACCTCTTGCTAAAAACTCTTTAGTACTAAAGGATCGATAGGCCGTGCTTTCGCAGTCCCTATGCGTACTGAACATCTGGATCAAGCCAGCTTTTGCCCTTTTGCTCCACGCGAGGTTTCCGTCCTCGCTGAGCTGGCCTTAGGACACCTGCGTTATTCTTTGACAGATGTACCGCCCCAGTCAAACTCCCCGCCTGGCAGTGTCCTCGAACCGGATCACGCGGGAGTTGTACGGCGACGAGCGTTGCCGCCACGTCGCCACTCTGCACGCTTGGAACGAAACACCGTGCGCCCGCCGATAAAATCGACCGCGCACCGCTTCCGCCCAACCGAGTAAGTAATGAAACAATGAAAGTAGTGGTTTTTCAGCGACGACCGCGAACGATCTCCCACTTATGCTACACCTCTCATGTCTCCTTACAATGCCAGACTAGAGTCAAGCTCAACAGGGTCTTCTTTCCCCGCTGATTCTCCCAAGCCCGTTCCCTTGGCTGTGGTTTCGCTAGATAGTAGATAGGGACACTCCCTCCACCTTCCCATGGTCCTACCAACCTTGCGGTTATACGGACCGAATCTGTGAGTTATGATCCACTCGGGTGGCTCAAGACTCTACAAAAACCTACGCACGCGTGTCCCGGCACTCTCCCCCTTCTGGGGCATGCTCATCACAGAACAGACTTCATTGCTGGGCTGCTCCCCTCCAGCTCGGTACCTCTGTGCCCCCCCCTCGTCCCCGTTCGAAAATGTGCTTTCCTCGGCCCGCCTCGATCTATGCCAGGTCCTGGCGAACCTCCTAAGCTGTCCGAAGTTCGCCTCACTACTTACTAGATCTGCGTGGTATATCGGTCCCTCAAGCCCTCCTTGCCTCGTAATCCCCCCTAACATGGTGCCTCTTGCTTCCGCGTACAACGGGCAATCCCACAGGATATGGTCCCGCGTCTCCCACTTCTCCCCACAGCTGCACCCTGTAGTGTCGCTCAACCCCAGATCGCTCAGACGTTTCCTAAAGCAGCCATGGCCCATAAGGATCTGCGAAAGTTCGTAATCAGGTTCAACCCAGTGCGCCTTCATGCGCTCGCCTACGTCTGGGAAGAACGCGAACAATTCGCGACCCTTAGTCTCGGCCTCCCATCGAGCCTGCCAGGACTCTACGGTCTCTGCGTCGATGCTCGCTCGGATACGTCTGTGCGTCTCGTTCGGTTCACCCTCCGTCTCAGCTAACCTACGACCCGCTCTTGTCAGCAGTAAGTCCGCCGGCAGGACCCCCGCCAGAACCGGTAGCGCTGCAGTACTGCTCGACCTGTAAGCCTTCGTTAGTAAAACTAACGAGGATCTTTGCGTCCTGAGCAGCACGCTGCGAACGACATGTACCGTAGCCCGGTGATACCATATTCTGGCCGCGTACGTGAGCGTCGCCTCGTATGTGCCGCCATAGAGTACCCGGAGCGCCCTGTACCGCACTCCCCATCGGTTTGCGGAAACCCTCGAGACCTTGCCGAAACAATTGGACGCTCTGTCACCGATCGTCGCCGCGTGGGGTGCAAATGATTGGGTGGGGTCCAAAATGACTCCCAACACCTTGGCCTCAGAGACTGTGCGGATCGACGTGCCAGACGCATTGGTCTTTAGCAGAGGTGGCCTTTGCAATTTCCCTTTCAGGGTCATGGTCTGGGACTTAGCCGGGGCGAATGTGAGCCTGTTACGGGCACCCCATTCCGCTACCAGTCCCAAGACAGCCGCTCCTTTCTCCTCCAACTCTCTCCGAGCATCCCCCGCTACCAACACCGTCACGTCGTCCGCGTATGCCATAAAAGACACCCCAACTGGCACCGGCAAACAGAGAAGATCGTCGAGTAGAACGTTCCACAACGTCGGGCCGAGCACAGATCCCTGCGGGCACCCCATAGTGGACGTCTTCCAGACAGCCCGGTCCCCTGCGATCATGGCCACCCTGCGATTGCAGAAGTAGCTCGTCAACATTCTATAAATGTTCGGCGGGCAGCCTCCGCGTTTCGCCTTAACCAAGATCATGGGCCACCAGGCGTTGTCGAAGGCCCCTGAGATGTCCAGAAATATGGCCTGTAAGTATTTCGCCTTACAGTCTTTTATCGTTTGTAGTACCGATCCCAACGCTGACGTGGTCGACCGGCCCGCTCTAAACCCGTGCTGGCATGAGGAGATTCCGCGAGTGAGCTGTGGAATGCTCCAGAGCAACACTCTCTCCAAGACTTTGCCAAGCACCGGCAGCAGAGTGATGGGTCGGTATGCCTTGGGGTCCGTCGGCGGCTTGCCGTTACCTTTTGGCAGAACCAACAATCGACCGTCCTTCCAGATCGAGGGAAAAGTACCTGACTTCACGCAAGCGTTCATCACGTGGGTAAATTCAGGGGCGCAAGCCCACCACACGTGCTTCAGCATCTTCCCCTCAATACCGTCCATCCCCGGCGATGTATTGGGTAACGACATTACAATTTTCCTAAGCGAGTCCAGATCGATAGGGGGGGAGTCATTGCCTGATGGTAGAAGGGCAGCCGCAATTCTAACCTGCCGGTGATAAGCAGTGTCGCTGCTGGGATCATCGTCCGGACAGAGTGCCGTCATCAGCGCGGTCATAGACTCGCTGACGTCACTAGTGTCCGAACCCACGAGATGAATTCCATTGACGACATTCACCGGTGGTCTGGCGCGGCCGCACGCCTCCCTATAGGCAAGACCCCATGGGTCCTGATTTCCAGTATCTGCCAGTTTCCGGAAGTGTTCCAACTCTGCAGAAGCCATCGCCTGCCTGTACGCTAATCTGGCTTGGTGGAACTCTTGCTTGGCTACCTCTTCAATCATGCCCGCCACCCTTCTAGTCCTTTGCCAAGCCCTTCGCGCTCTAACTTGGTTGCGTCTGAGTTTGTCTAAGCGCGGAGTCCACCACTCGTAACCACGGTCTTTGGTGACTGCTTTAACGGTGCCTAGACACTCTGTCGCAGCGCGCTCGATAAGTTCAGTAAAGGACTTGCTGAGATTTTCTGCGGTGTCCTCTAGCTGTAGTTGACCGATTCTCTCGTGCACCGTAGCGTCAAACGACCTCCAGTCCGCGTTTCTGGTACGATACCGTCTCGGGATGATAGGCACTGTGCTACGCGTAATGAGCCTTGTGGTGTGGTGGTCTACCCTGAAGGTAATCAAACGGTGGTCGCTCGACGAGATGTCGTGCACCTTCCACCCGTTGACGCGAACGCCACGCGAGCTTAAGGTGACGTCGATATTCGACTCACCGTTTGCCGTACTGAAAGTGTACATCTGCCCACTAATGTTATGTACCACAAGGTCCCGGCTGTTTATGAAATCTTCCATCTTGGTGCGGCGGTCGGTTACAGTATGGCCTCTTCCTACGTAATGTCGGGGTTCTGAGTGCCATAGCGGGGAATGGGTGTTTAAATCCCCCCCCACCAGTACCGCCTTACCTTTCAGAAAGTCCAGCGCCTTCTCCAACTGACGTAAGTGAGTATCGATACAGTCGCTATATTGGAAGTACGTCGATACCACGTACAGGTCAATGTCCTCAATATGGCAGCACACAAAGTGGTCGGTCGATAGGTTGTGCAATACGGCACACGGCTTGCAACGGTTCCGCAAATAAATGCCCGCTTTGGAGTGTACCCCACATTCGATAAAAGTGCCAGTCGTGGAATATTGTTCTTGAACTAGAACGATATCCAGGCCGAGCGAGTCCGCTATAGCGGGTAACTCCCTCGTAGCCGTTACTGCACCACCTAAGTTTATCTGACCCACTTTTAATACAGGTGCGCTATCCATATTGGACCTGATTTATTAATTGTTCCTCTGCATGGAGGCGCGCCGGACAAGTCCTGGACGCCGTTTTGTGCGCGCTATCGCGCTTGAAGCGCTTGCACGTTGCGCAGCACGCCACTGACGCCTTGCACTTGTCGGCGCTGTGGCCCACCTCGCCGCATCGGCCGCATGTAGTTTCCTTGGCCCGGCAGAACTTCTCCGGGTGCCCGTACATTTGGCACTTGTGACAGCATGTCACGCGCACAAAGTCGCTCACCTCGACATGCTGCCAGCCGATGTATACGGTGCCCCGGCTTATCAAAACCTCACGCAGCCTTGAGGAGCACTCGAATACGCACGTCGTCTCCTTGTACGTGCTTCCTCTTCTGGATCGCTTAAAGGCGCCCTTGATCTCCTCCTTCACCACCGAGAGTGGCCACAGAGGGTCTTCCTGAAGGTTGAGCTCCCACAGCTCGTTGATTAGGGCCTCAAACGAGGGATCCCCATCAACGTTGTGGAGAGCCACCAATGGCTTCCTCTTCTTAGGCTCGACCACCCTCAGCGATGGGGGGGCTGCTTTCTTTAAGCGTTCCGCTGCTGCGAGTGACGCAGTCTGCACAACAACGCCAGCATTGCCGACTTTGCGCATGCCCTCTACCTGCACTGCGATAGAGCGAGGCTCCACCGACCGCTTCAGTTCTGCCTTCGTTAGCTCTGATGTATTTGTTTCAGCCTCTTCCCGGGGGTAGAAGGCCAAAACGGGTCCCTGTGCCTTAATCGGCTTCGGCAACTGCCCCCTTCCCATCTTCAGGGCACTTGCGAAGCTCGGCTGCTCTGGGATCGTAGTTCCGGTAATGGCTTGAACTTGACCTGCGGCCAGTCTTGCCTCCGCCACTTCGGCCTTGCGCTCTGCGTCCGCAAGGTGCAGTTCAAGGGCTGCGACGGCTCCCAATATCTCCTGGCCGTTATTGTATATGATGCCAACGTCTGCCTTGTTCAATTTAGACCCGTTGCCCGAAGCAATTCCTACGATGTTTTTAAGCGCCATGCGCACGCACTCCAATAATTGCAACTTTGTTGCCTGAGCAACGTTGACTGGTGCAGTTTGCTGTTCTGCTTGCGTTTGCGCTGGCGTGGGCGGGGCAGTAGTTGCCTGCCTGGCCGACGGCACCTGTAGTTGCGCCGGCCCGCGCACGACTCGTTCAGTACGAGCGCGCGTCGGAGCCGGCTGACTGTCCGCAGGTGACGTTAGCGTTCGCTTACCGCTTGCCACTGCTGATGGTGGCGTCCGCTTGAGGCTTGCCCTCGGCGTGAAGGTGCCTTCCTCCCTATCCGACATGTTCAAGCTTTCCAGTACTTGTTCACACAAGGCAAATCCAAAAGGACCTACCGAGGGAACGATGAAATGGTTCCGGAACCCCAAGAATCACGCAGAAACGAAGAAGAGCACACGAGTCGATGTCGAATCGGTACGGAAATCCGTATCGATTCGACACCGTGAACCCCGGTTGGTATTACCCGTAATACGCGGAAGCAAGGCACAGTACGTAAAATTAAATAAAACAATGTCAATAATAAAATGACAAATGTCACAGTAATAAAAATCACACAAAATAAATCAAGTAAAATAAAATAAAAAGACAAAAAAAATAAAACAATTCAATAATTCAATCAATCAATAAATTAAATTCATTTCAATTAATTAAGACAACACAATAATCAAAACAATAAAAACAATAAAACGATATCACGCATTTATTGAATGAAGTTTTTATGCGTGATATCCGGCAAGGCAAGGAAGTATAAGGAACTCACCCAAAAACTGTTGGTGTCTCGTTCCCAGCCAATATGGCCGCCACTGTTATACACCGAACCCCTTTGCGAGAGCAAGAGGGTCCGATGTTCGGGTTTGAGGTGAAGCCCCGCACCCCTCAAGACACTCACTATCCCTATCTAATACCAAGATGGCCGCGGTGAAGATAGGGAAAACCTCCTTGCGAGAGCAGGAGGGACCGATATTAGCACACGCGATCGGACAGTAATAAAATTAAATAAATTAAAAATCGAGCGCGCGGAGAAAAACACGTCCGTCCCCGGCCCGAGCCAGCAACGAAGTAGATAGGGACACTCCCTCCACCTTCCCATGGTCCTACCAACCTTGCGGTTATACGGACCGAATCTGTGAGTTATGATCCACTCGGGTGGCTCAAGACTCTACAAAAACCTACGCACGCGTGTCCCGGCACTCTCCCCCTTCTGGGGCATGCTCATCACAGAACAGACTTCATTGCTGGGCTGCTCCCCTCCAGCTCGGTACCTCTGTGCCCCCCCCTCGTC
>OY720262.1:11027500-11048000 GCA_963082625.1 Pasiphila rectangulata | reverse complement strand
CCCGTTCGAAAATGTGTATTCCTCGGCCCGCCTCGATTTATGCCAGGTCCTGGCGAACCTCCTAAGCTGTCCGAAGTTCGCCTCACTACTCACAAGATCTGCGTGGTATATCGGTCCCTCGAGCCCTCCTTGCCTTGTTACCCCCCCTAACATTGTGCTTCTCGCCTCCGCGTACAACGGGCAATCCCACAGGATATGGTCCCGCGTCTCCCACTTCTCCCCACAGCTGCACCCTGTAGTGTCGCTCAACCCCAGATCGCTCAGACGTTTCCTAAAGCAGCCATGGCCCATAAGGATCTGCGATAGTTCGTAATCAGGTTCAACCCAGTGCGCCTTCATGCGCTCGCCTACGTCTGGGAAGAACGCGAACAATTCGCGACCCTTAGTCTCGGCCTCCCATCGAGCCTGCCAGGACTCTACGGTCTCTGCGTCGATGTTCGCTCGGATACGTCTGTGCGTCTCGTTCGGTTCACCCTCCGTCTCAGCTAACCTACGACCCGCTCTAGTCAGCAGTAAGTCCGCCGGCAGGACCCCCGCCAGAACCGGTAGCGCTGCAGTACTGCTCGACCTGTAAGCCTTCGTTAGTAGAACTAACGAGGATCTTTGCGTCCTGAGCAGCACGCTGCGAACGACATGTACCGTAGCCCGGTGATACCATATTCTGGCCGCGTACGTGAGCGTCGCCTCGTATGTGCCGCCATAGAGTACCCGGAGCGCCCTGTACCGCACTCCCCATCGGTTTGCGGAAACCCTCGAGACCTTGCCGAAACAATTGGACGCTCTGTCACCGATCGTCGCCGCGTGGGGTGCGAATGATTGGGTGGGGTCCAGAATGACTCCCAACACCTTGGCCTCAGAGACTGTGCGGATCGACGTGCCAGACGCATTGGTCTTTAGCAGAGGTGGCCTTTGCAATTTCCCTTTCAGGGTCATGGTCTGGGACTTAGCCGGGGCGAATGTGAGCCTGTTACGGGCACCCCACTCCGCTACCAGTCCCAAGACAGCCGCTCCTTTCTCCTCCAACTCTCTCCGAGCATCCCCCGCTACCAACACCGTCACGTCGTCCGCGTATGCCATAAAAGACACCCCAACTGGCACCGGCAAACAGAGAAGATCATCGAGTAGAACGTTCCACAACGTCGGGCCGAGCACAGATCCCTGCGGGCACCCCATAGTGGACGTCTTCCAGACAGCCCGGTCCCCTGCGATCATGGCCACCCTGCGATTGCAGAAGTAGCTCGCCAACATTCTATAAATGTTCGGCGGGCAGCCTCCGCGTTTCGCCTTAACCAAGATCATGGGCCACCAGGCGTTGTCGAGTTCAGTAGATAGGGACAGTGGGAATCTCGTTAATCCATTCATGCGCGTCACTAATTAGATGACGAGGCATTTGGCTACCTTAAGAGAGTCATAGTTACTCCCGCCGTTTACCCGCGCTTGCTTGAATTTCTTCACGTTGACATTCAGAGCACTGGGCAGAAATCACATTGCGTCAACACCCGCGAGGGCCATCGCAATGCTTTGTTTTAATTAGACAGTCGGATTCCCCTTGTCCGTGCCAGTTCTGAGTTGACCGTTGAACGGCGGTCGTAAAGGCACGCGCCGATCGAAACCGACACGGCCCCATGGCTAGGGAGATCCGCGGAAGGCCGGAGCACGAGTCCGGATTCAGCCCCCCCGAGAGGAGGCATCGACCAGGCCCGGCACCGGCCGCATCCGCTTCCCTCCCAAACCCGACACACCCCGGTCCTCAGAGCCAATCCTTATTCCGAAGTTACGGATCCAATTTGCCGACTTCCCTTACCTACATTATTCTATCGACTAGAGGCTCTTCACCTTGGAGACCTGCTGCGGATATGGGTACGAACCGGCGCGACATCTCCACGTACATCCCTCACCTGAATTTTCAAGGTCCGCAGAGAGTATCCGGACACCGCCGCAAATGCGGTGCTCTTCGCGTTCCGAACCATATCTCCCTTCTATAGGATTCCATGGAACTCGAACGCTCAGGCAGAAAAGAAAACTCTTCCCGAACCTCTCGGCGGCGTCTTCAGGCCACTTTGGGTTACCCCGTCGAACTCTCGCGTTGAAACGAGTGAACGATTATTGAAACGGTTCCGCTGCCGGGTTCCGGAATAGGAACCGGATTCCCTTTCGCTCAAAGGGCGTTATTTATATTGAAATAAAACACGCCGCATCGACATAAGATTTCTCCTTGAGCTTAGGATCGACTGACTCGCGAGCAACTACTGTTCACGCGAAACCCTTCTCCACGTCAGTCCTCCAGGGCCTCGCTGGAGTATTTGCTACTACCACCAAGATCTGCACCGACGGCGGCTCCAGGCAGGCTCACGCCCAGACCCTTCTGCGCTCACCGCCGCGCACGTCCTACTCGTTACGGCTTAATGTAACAAAATAAATTGTCACGCACATGCCGGTAACGGAAGTGTATAGGCAGAACGCTTCAGCGCCATCCATTTTCAGGGCTGGTTGCTTCGGCAGGTGAGTCGTTGCACACTCCTTAGCGGATTCCGACTTCCATGGCCACCGTCCTGCTGTCATGAGCGACCAACGCCTTTCATGGTGTCCCATGAGCGTTCTTTAGGCGCCTTAACACTACGTTTGGTTCATCCCACAGCGCCAGTTCTGCTTACCAAAATTGGCCCACTTGGCACCGTCATCAGATCTCCGGCTTCATCATTCGAGTAAGCCGGAGTTCTCACCCATTTAAAGTTTGAGAATAGGTTTAAGTCGTTTCGACCCAAATGCCTCTAATCATTCGCTTTACCGGATGAGACTGTTCAAATCGACGCCAGCTATCCTGAGGGAAACTTCGGACGGAACCAGCTACTAGATGGTTCGATTAGTCTTTCGCCCCTATACCCAGTTCCGACGATCGATTTGCACGTCAGAATCGCTACGGTCCTCCATCAGGGTTTCCCCTGACTTCGACCTGACCAGGCATAGTTCACCATCTTTCGGGTCCCAGCATCTGTGCTCAGAGCGCGCCTACAATCTCGAATTGGAAACGAGACGCCTCGGGAGTGCGAGCGGTCGACCGAGATCGACGCGCCATCCTCCCTGAGCGGACGGCAAGCGTCCACCTTCACTTTCGTTGCGCCTTTCAGTTTAGACATTTTACTCAATGACTCGCACACATGCTAGACTCCTTGGTCCGTGTTTCAAGACGGGTCCTGCGAGTGCCCGAAACTGAATCATCGCAGACACGGTACGCGTACAGTCCGAGACAGCACGGCTGCGACAACAGGCCCGCCGCACCTCCGCTCGCACTAAGGCAGGACGGCGGTGACGGACGAACGCCTTGCGTCGGGCCGGACGCGCATAAACGCGTACGCGATCCGTTAAAAATACCGTCCGACAGCCGGTCGGCAACCGTCACGGTCTCCCCTGCGCCCCGAAGGGACAGGTGAGGCTCCCGAACGGCGCTTAGACCGACATCGAACGGGTCGCGATGTATTACTAAGGGAGAAGTGCACGCCGTCCGCGAACGTAGTAACCACCAACCCCGTGCCGAACGGCCGAAACCGACGACATCGAGAGCGTGCAGCCACGCCGCGGAATAACGATGAATCTCCCCGTTCGTTCATTCGAGTTTCGCAGGTTTACCCCTGAGCGGTTTCACGTACTGTTGAACTCTCTCTTCAAAGTTCTTTTCAACTTTCCCTCACGGTACTTGTTCGCTATCGGTCTCGCGGTAATATTTAGCCTTAGATGGAGTTTACCACCCACTTAGGGCTGCACTCTCAAGCAACCCGACTCTGAGGAGAGTCCCTCTCGCCGCCGTCCTCCGTCGCTACGGGCCTGGCACCCTCTATGGGAAATGGGCCCCGTTCAAGACGAACTTGGACAGGAGTGGACGACGACAAGAAAGCGGAACCTCCCGAACACCACATCTCCCGACGCCGTTACAACGTCGGGATTCAGTGCTGGGCTCTTTCCTGTTCGCTCGCCGCTACTAAGGAAATCCTAGTTAGTTTCTTTTCCTCCGCTTACTAATATGCTTAAATTCGGCGGGTAATCCTCCCTGATCTGAGGCCAACGTATAAAAAGGGGAGGCAGACACGATATCCGGTTAGAGACGCGCGCGAGTTAACGCGCCCGCTCTTCGGACGTCGAGTCCGCCTACACCGGCGACACGACTGAAAGATCCACACATGGAACACCGTTTATGGTCTTGAACGAAACGTTCAGCATGCCAGGATTAGGTTATACAACACAACGCTCAGCGCGAGATGCACATCGTGTGTGTTGCAAATTTAAATCTTGAACGCGAACACTTCGTAAAAGCGACGTTTCGATAGGATCGTAAATTTTCAACGTGCAAACGAATTTTTAAACGGACCCGTCGCAAAACAAGTTTTGCAATGAGAACCGTCAATTGCGTAACAAGACGCAGTGTGGTTTTGTATTTATGCAGCCGGCCCTCAGACAGGAGTGGTCCTGGATGTGTATCCACGGACCGCAATGTGCGTTCGAAATGTCGATGTTCAAATGTGTCCTGCAGTTCACACTATGACGCGCAGTTAACTGCGTTCTTCATCGACCCGCGAGCCAAGTGATCCACCGTCCAGGGTAATAGTTTTGTGTTGTGCATTTTTATATAAAAATAAAAAGAATTTACTTAGAACGAGAGCTAGGTAAGTAAACATATACGAACGAAGCTCTACACTCTAAACCGTGTGGGACAATTTGTTTAGTTAACGAGCACGCTGCGAACGCCTTACGAACTCGGGGTGCGGATTTTTCACCCGTCCAAATTCATATGTGGCGCGAGCGTGACGTGAGATATATTATATGTGTATATAATATAACTCTGCGACACAGTTTATGAAAGTTTTGTTATAACTTTGGATTGGTATCATATGAGAGTATTGTACGCAAATATATAATATCTGGCACAAGACACACACGTTAATGATCCTTCCGCAGGTTCCCCTACGGAAACCTTGTTACGACTTTTACTTCCTCTAAATGATCAAGTTTGGTCAACTTCCCAACGACGCCAACGGCCGTGAAGCCACCGCGTGTCGGTCCGAAGACCTCACTAAATCATTCAATCGGTAGTAGCGACGGGCGGTGTGTACAAAGGGCAGGGACGTAATCAACGCGAGCTTATGACTCGCGCTTACTAGGAATTCCTCGTTTATGGGGGATAATTGCAAACCCCAATCCCCAGCACGAAGGAGTTTCAACGGGTTGCCCGGGCCTTTAGGCCAGGGAGAACATGTTGATTCCTTCAGTGTAGCGCGCGTGCGGCCCAGGACATCTAAGGGCATCACAGACCTGTTATTGCTCAATCTCGTGCGGCTCGAAACCGCCGGTCCCTCTAAGAAGAATTTTAATACGTCGCCAGTGAGTTGCTTGACCGAAGCCATGCACCATGAAATGACGACGCCTATTTAGCAGGCTAGAGTCTCGTTCGTTACCGGAATTAACCAGACAAATCGCTCCACCAACTAAGAACGGCCATGCACCACCACCCACCGAATCAAGAAAGAGCTGTTAATCTGTCAATCCTTCCGGTGTCCGGGCCTGGTGAGATTTCCCGTGTTGAGTCAAATTAAGCCGCAGGCTCCACTCCTGGTGGTGCCCTTCCGTCAATTCCTTTAAGTTTCAGCTTTGCAACCATACTCCCCCCGGAGTCCAAAATCTTTGGTTTCCCGGAAGCTGCCCGCCGAGCCATTGTAGTAACGTCGGCGGATCGCTAGATGACATATTTACGGTTAGAACTAGGGCGGTATCTAATCGCCTTCGAACCTCTAACTTTCGTTCTTGATTGATGAAAACACCTTTGGCAAATGCTTTCGCTGATGTTCGTCTTGCGACGATCCAAGAATTTCACCTCTAACGTCGCAATACGAATGCCCCCAGTTATCCCTATTAATCATTACCTCGGAGTTCTGAAAACCAACAAAATAGAACCGAGATCATATTCTATTATTCCATGCACGAAATATTCAAGCAGCATTTTGAGCCCGCTTTGAGCACTCTAATTTGTTCAAAGTAAAATTGTCGGCCCACCTCGACACTCAATAAAGAGCACCGCGATAGGATTTTGATATTGAACGGGCGTGTTACCGCCCGCTCACCGACGATATGCTCCGCAAACGTGTCAGTATCACCGCGGATGCGGTGCACCGACAGCGCGGCGCACAAATGCAACTACGAGCTTTTTAACCGCAACAATTTTAGTATACGCTATTGGAGCTGGAATTACCGCGGCTGCTGGCACCAGACTTGCCCTCCAATTGTTCCTCGTTAAAATATTTAAAGTGTACTCATTCCGATTACGAGGCCTCGTAAGAGTCCCGTATCGTTATTTTTCGTCACTACCTCCCCGTGCCGGGAGTGGGTAATTTGCGCGCCTGCTGCCTTCCTTGGATGTGGTAGCCGTTTCTCAGGCTCCCTCTCCGGAATCGAACCCTGATTCCCCGTTACCCGTGACAACCATGGTAGTCGCAGAAACTACCATCGAAAGTTGATAAGGCAGACATTTGAAAGATGCGTCGCCGGTACTGGACCGTGCGATCGGCAAAAGTTATCCAGATTCATCAAAATTAACGACTTCGGACGCGAGGCCCTCCGTCGATTGGTTTTGATCTAATAAAAGCACTCATCCCATCACTGGTCAGAGTTCTGATTGCATGTATTAGCTCTAGAATTACCACAGTTATCCAAGTAACTGAGTAAGATCTAAGGAACCAAAACTGATATATTGAGCCATTCGCGGTATCGCCTTAATACGGCTTGCACTGAGACATGCATGGCTTAATCTTTGAGACAAGCATATAACTACTGGCAGGATCAACCAGGGAGCTAACTATTCTCGTTATTGTGCCGTGTTTGCTGTAAACACTGCATTAACTAGATATAGAGAGCGATTTTTCATTTGTTGTGTGGGACAACACACTATACTCACGACATATATAAGTCGCGTTTCATTGAACTTTCCTTTCGGGTCACATCCACGTTTTATATTGATAAACGGTTCAGTGTGCGATCGGTGAATCGACGATCACGCCCGGAGCGTAGAGAGACCTGAGCTCATGGCCGCATGTTTGCGCGTGGATCTATCTCAGCCACACTGCTTTAACAGCTTAAACTCACTTGAACATAAACATGTTTTCCACATATTATAAACGTAAACGCATTACAGGAGGCGAGAATCTGGTAGAATCCAAGCGCACTATGCCACAGTACGACTGGCGCGCATGGATTATTACGTATAAAAACACAGCATTATAAATAAAATATATCACTTGGATATCTCTTATTATTATTTTTTTTGTTGACGCAAGCTCTTTTTTCATCAACACCACACCACTTCGATATTAAAACGATAATACATTACACAACGACACATGCAACGGATGGAGAACGTTGTTGATGTGAGAACAAATTTATTGTTAAGTTCTCTCTCAAAAAACACCATTCCCAATACGCGCAGAGTCGTCTCGTCCGGTATGGCGCGGCTTGTGTGAACACCACACAAACCACACACCACCAAAACACAACAACACTTAATCAGTGAAACCGACGGCACAGCGCGCGCGCTCCGGGTCGCTAGACCTATCATCGCGCGCCCCGCCCGAACCGCGGCACTTGTGAGAAAAATCCGCGTCGTAATATCGAAGCGTATCACATATTCGCGCCTTACCTTGCACGCTTGTACAGGAGGCATATAGCATCGGAACACGTTGATCATGTCATAGCACTGTCTCGTATGGGGGCGAAGCCCCGGGAGCCCTGGCGCTTCGCCCCCGACTTGGATTACTGTTGATGAATAAAAATGTAGTTTTATTCCGAATAAAATAATAAAATATTATATATTTGATATAAAAAAAAAATTAAATTAAAAAAAAAATTAAATTAAATTAAAAAAAAAATATATTTGAACCTATCGATGATAATGATGCAGAAAAAAACAATTCACTTAATTTAAAATTTGATTAAATTAAATTAAATTTATTTATTTTATTTTTTTAATTATTTCCGGATTATCAATCACACAACAAAAAGGTGATAGTGAAATGGTTTTTTTTTTTTGTTTTAATCTTATTTATGTTGTGTATGAATATAATATTTATTAAAAATCGAATTAATACTACTTATTATCGCCAAAAAAAGAAAACAAATCAAGGATCATACATAATACATGTTGTTCCCATTCATAATTACAGGGAATTAAATTCAATGTTATTTGTAATCAAAGCAATAACGTTACTTAGTTATTATTATAATTTGTTTAGGATGACAAAAGACAAAGATTACATGTTCACACAAGGCACCTTGTGTGAACAACAGGCTAACGAAGACGAGCTGTGTGAACAAGTTAATCATGTCGAAACGCCGCCACGTTGTGTGAACAGTGTCCGCGCGCGAACAAGCGCGACCGACCGCGGCGTGATAACGCAAGCAAGCACCTGTGTGAACAAGTTAATCACGTCGGAACGCCGCCACGTTGTGTGAACAGTGTGATAAAGATGCAGAAAAATAAACAATTATTTCAATATTTATATTGTATCACAACAAAGAAGAAGAAGAAGAAGAAGAATATTTCGTTTTAATATAATTTCTGTTGCGTATGTGTGGTTTATACTATGTACCTCTATTTTATTTTTATTTTTATTTATTCAGGACAACAAACAATTACACTCAAGTATTACTAAACACAGAAATAGTACATAAGTAGTAGATATATAAGCGCAATCAACCCCGTTGTCCACGGGTGAGTATGTAAACAAACATGGGCAAATACGGTGTGAAACTGTGAACAAGTTACTTAGGTTGGTATACAAACTAAATATGCAGGAAGACAAGAATAACAAGTGAGTACCAGGATAGCTGGACCCCTCGACGGCGCACTGCCCCTGCACTCGGTCGACTGCGGCTGCTAGCGAGAGAGAGAGAGGGCAGCATCCAGCCGGGGCGCAACTAGCCTGGCGGGAGCCGAGTTTATACAATACATACATTACCTATTATTTTTCTTAATCTCAACAAATCCTCAGGTACTACTTACAATCTATGTGAAACTAATTTATAAGTTAAATTTATACCTAGTCTGTACTCTTAAGTTGACAATACTAAGTTACCTAGATCTTAGTAATTTCGGTGAATAACATGTTGTTATGGCTATAGTAAAAAAATAAATGATTCCATTTGATATACTTAATATAAAATAATGACGAGTTCTGGGGTGGCGTAGCGAGCTAAGCTCCGCCTGTGACGCACGAGTTTGCGGGTTCAATTCCCGCCTTGGGACAAATGCCTGTACGATCTGCAGTTATCTTTCCGGTTATATCTTTATATACAAAATAATAATAATTGTAAAATTTTATATGTATAAATATATATGCATTTCAAATTATATACCATCCATATATCCATCTATGTAATATATTGTATTAAGAATATCAGCCATCCAGTACCGATAACACAACCTTCACCCAGCTTGGGGCCAGACGATGCTGTGTGAATTGTCCAGCATTATTTATTTATTTAATCAGGTTTAAAACCATCACAAGAATATACATAGTATATGATTTTAATGAAAGGTTAGGTATGTACCTAGTTATAATGTAAAAGTTAAATAGGTATATGCAAATATAATATATTAATATCGAATTAATTATTAGCACCTACTTATTATCGCATAAAACATTACAATATATAAAATATAAAAAAAGATCGTTACTTATTCAATATTATTTCTAATCAAAGCAATAACGTTACTTAGTTATTATTATAATTTGTTTACGACGACAAAAGACGAAGTTTACATGTTCACACAAGGCACACAGGCTAACGAAGACGAGCTGTGTGAACAAGTTACGCCGCCACGTTGTGTGTAAAGATGCAGAAAAATAAACAATTATTTCAATATCACATTCACAAATTAAATTTGATGTAATTAAATTTATTTATTTTATTATATCACAACAAAGAAGAAGATGTAAGTAAAATATTAATATTTCGTTTTAATATAATTTCTGTTGTGTATGTGTGGTTTATATGTATGTATATAATATATTAATATCGAATTAATTATATGACAGCACCTATTATCGCATAAAACATTACAATAGATAAAAAATAAAGGATCATAATATATACATATTGTTCCCATTCCTATATAATAAATTAGGGAATTGCAGGGCACGTGTTATGCTTTTATTTTTGCAAAGCAAAGACAGACATTATATAGAATAAATACCATTGCATTTTTTGTCAAACAAAACTCTTTACACTTGGAATTCGTTAATGTTATGTGTAAGCATGGTGATTAGCATACAAAGTGATTTAAGTTTTATATATAATAAAAATATTTCACGCCTCGCACTAGAAGGCGGGGAAGAGAAATGAATATATAAAAAAAAATGCAAAAAAAAAACAGAGAATAAATTCTAAGGCATAATTCGCGAGAAAAGACAAAATTGTGTGAACAAGTAAACTTCGCGCGCTGTGTGAACATTCTAAGGCATAATGCGCGAGAAAAGACAAAACTGTGTGAACAAGTAAACTTCGTGCGCTGTGTGAACAAGTAATTTTCGAAAGTTGAAAATTTAAACCCGCTTACTTGTTCACACAAGTTGACAAAATTTCGCGCGCTTAAATGGACGACGTTCTGTACGCTTTCGCGTTCCACGTTCACCCACGCGCGCGCCCGCTTGTGTGAACGTGCGAGCGCACAGACCACCATCACTACTTCTTACTATAACCACACACTTCATTCACACTTCTTAGTGTAGTGATAGTTTTTTTATATATATTATAAATAATATATAAGAGAGAGAGAGAGAGATACCGTCCTCGGACGAATCACCTGGCGTAGGGCTGAGTCTCAACAGATCGCAGCACGACGCTGCTCTACCGAGCACAACACCCCGCCAGGAACGTAAGTCGTCTACAGACTATTCCGAGCCCCGACATCGAACTGAGTTAAATCCGGACCTTCGGAGCCGTGGTGCACGTGTTAAACCGTACGCACCGATCTCCGCGGTCCAAATGGGCTTCGACGTCACGCCTTACGAAGTAAAGCGCAACTAGTAAAGTCACATTGTTTAGAGCCTCCCGACTCTCGGGGCTCCACAGTGAGCATATCCTTGCCGGATTCGGCTAGGCTGGCTTCGGCCTTAGAGGCGTTCAGGCATAATCCCGCGGATGGTAGCTTCGCACCACCGGCCGCTCGGCCGAGTGCATGAACCAAATGTCCGAAACTGCGGTTCCTCTCGTACTGAGCAGTATTACTATCGCAACGACAAGCCATCAGTAGGGTAAAACTAACCTGTCTCACGACGGTCTAAACCCAGCTCACGTTCCCTTTTGATGGGTGAACAATCCAACGCTTGGCGAATTTTGCTTCGCAATGATAGGAAGAGCCGACATCGAAGGATCAAAAAGCAACGTCGCTATGAACGCTTGGCTGCCACAAGCCAGTTATCCCTGTGGTAACTTTTCTGGCACCTCTTGCTAAAAACTCTTTAGTACTAAAGGATCGATAGGCCGTGCTTTCGCAGTCCCTATGCGTACTGAACATCTGGATCAAGCCAGCTTTTGCCCTTTTGCTCCACGCGAGGTTTCCGTCCTCGCTGAGCTGGCCTTAGGACACCTGCGTTATTCTTTGACAGATGTACCGCCCCAGTCAAACTCCCCGCCTGGCAGTGTCCTCGAACCGGATCACGCGGGAGTTGTACGGCGACGAGCGTTGCCGCCACGTCGCCACTCTGCACGCTTGGAACGAAACACCGTGCGCCCGCCGATAAAATCGACCGCGCACCGCTTCCGCCCAACCGAGTAAGTAATGAAACAATGAAAGTAGTGGTTTTTCAGCGACGACCGCGAACGATCTCCCACTTATGCTACACCTCTCATGTCTCCTTACAATGCCAGACTAGAGTCAAGCTCAACAGGGTCTTCTTTCCCCGCTGATTCTCCCAAGCCCGTTCCCTTGGCTGTGGTTTCGCTAGATAGTAGATAGGGACACTCCCTCCACCTTCCCATGGTCCTACCAACCTTGCGGTTATACGGACCGAATCTGTGAGTTATGATCCACTCGGGTGGCTCAAGACTCTACAAAAACCTACGCACGCGTGTCCCGGCACTCTCCCCCTTCTGGGGCATGCTCATCACAGAACAGACTTCATTGCTGGGCTGCTCCCCTCCAGCTCGGTACCTCTGTGCCCCCCCCTCGTCCCCGTTCGAAAATGTGCTTTCCTCGGCCCGCCTCGATCTATGCCAGGTCCTGGCGAACCTCCTAAGCTGTCCGAAGTTCGCCTCACTACTTACTAGATCTGCGTGGTATATCGGTCCCTCAAGCCCTCCTTGCCTCGTAATCCCCCCTAACATGGTGCCTCTTGCTTCCGCGTACAACGGGCAATCCCACAGGATATGGTCCCGCGTCTCCCACTTCTCCCCACAGCTGCACCCTGTAGTGTCGCTCAACCCCAGATCGCTCAGACGTTTCCTAAAGCAGCCATGGCCCATAAGGATCTGCGAAAGTTCGTAATCAGGTTCAACCCAGTGCGCCTTCATGCGCTCGCCTACGTCTGGGAAGAACGCGAACAATTCGCGACCCTTAGTCTCGGCCTCCCATCGAGCCTGCCAGGACTCTACGGTCTCTGCGTCGATGCTCGCTCGGATACGTCTGTGCGTCTCGTTCGGTTCACCCTCCGTCTCAGCTAACCTACGACCCGCTCTTGTCAGCAGTAAGTCCGCCGGCAGGACCCCCGCCAGAACCGGTAGCGCTGCAGTACTGCTCGACCTGTAAGCCTTCGTTAGTAAAACTAACGAGGATCTTTGCGTCCTGAGCAGCACGCTGCGAACGACATGTACCGTAGCCCGGTGATACCATATTCTGGCCGCGTACGTGAGCGTCGCCTCATATGTGCCGCCATAGAGTACCCGGAGCGCCCTGTACCGCACTCCCCATCGGTTTGCGGAAACCCTCGAGACCTTGCCGAAACAATTGGACGCTCTGTCACCGATCGTCGCCGCGTGGGGTGCAAATGATTGGGTGGGGTCCAAAATGACTCCCAACACCTTGGCCTCAGAGACTGTGCGGATCGACGTGCCAGACGCATTGGTCTTTAGCAGAGGTGGCCTTTGCAATTTCCCTTTCAGGGTCATGGTCTGGGACTTAGCCGGGGCGAATGTGAGCCTGTTACGGGCACCCCATTCCGCTACCAGTCCCAAGACAGCCGCTCCTTTCTCCTCCAACTCTCTCCGAGCATCCCCCGCTACCAACACCGTCACGTCGTCCGCGTATGCCATAAAAGACACCCCAACTGGCACCGGCAAACAGAGAAGATCGTCGAGTAGAACGTTCCACAACGTCGGGCCGAGCACAGATCCCTGCGGGCACCCCATAGTGGACGTCTTCCAGACAGCCCGGTCCCCTGCGATCATGGCCACCCTGCGATTGCAGAAGTAGCTCGTCAACATTCTATAAATGTTCGGCGGGCAGCCTCCGCGTTTCGCCTTAACCAAGATCATGGGCCACCAGGCGTTGTCGAAGGCCCCTGAGATGTCCAGAAATATGGCCTGTAAGTATTTCGCCTTACAGTCTTTTATCGTTTGTAGTACCGATCCCAACGCTGACGTGGTCGACCGGCCCGCTCTAAACCCGTGCTGGCATGAGGAGATTCCGCGAGTGAGCTGTGGAATGCTCCAGAGCAACACTCTCTCCAAGACTTTGCCAAGCACCGGCAGCAGAGTGATGGGTCGGTATGCCTTGGGGTCCGTCGGCGGCTTGCCGTTACCTTTTGGCAGAACCAACAATCGACCGTCCTTCCAGATCGAGGGAAAAGTACCTGACTTCACGCAAGCGTTCATCACGTGGGTAAATTCAGGGGCGCAAGCCCACCACACGTGCTTCAGCATCTTCCCCTCAATACCGTCCATCCCCGGCGATGTATTGGGTAACGACATTACAATTTTCCTAAGCGAGTCCAGATCGATAGGGGGGGAGTCATTGCCTGATGGTAGAAGGGCAGCCGCAATTCTAACCTGCCGGTGATAAGCAGTGTCGCTGCTGGGATCATCGTCCGGACAGAGTGCCGTCATCAGCGCGGTCATAGACTCGCTGACGTCACTAGTGTCCGAACCCACGAGATGAATTCCATTGACGACATTCACCGGTGGTCTGGCGCGGCCGCACGCCTCCCTATAGGCAAGACCCCATGGGTCCTGATTTCCAGTATCTGCCAGTTTCCGGAAGTGTTCCAACTCTGCAGAAGCCATCGCCTGCCTGTACGCTAATCTGGCTTGGTGGAACTCTTGCTTGGCTACCTCTTCAATCATGCCCGCCACCCTTCTAGTCCTTTGCCAAGCCCTTCGCGCTCTAACTTGGTTGCGTCTGAGTTTGTCTAAGCGCGGAGTCCACCACTCGTAACCACGGTCTTTGGTGACTGCTTTAACGGTGCCTAGACACTCTGTCGCAGCGCGCTCGATAAGTTCAGTAAAGGACTTGCTGAGATTTTCTGCGGTGTCCTCTAGCTGTAGTTGACCGATTCTCTCGTGCACCGTAGCGTCAAACGACCTCCAGTCCGCGTTTCTGGTACGATACCGTCTCGGGATGATAGGCACTGTGCTACGCGTAATGAGCCTTGTGGTGTGGTGGTCTACCCTGAAGGTAATCAAACGGTGGTCGCTCGACGAGATGTCGTGCACCTTCCACCCGTTGACGCGAACGCCACGCGAGCTTAAGGTGACGTCGATATTCGACTCACCGTTTGCCGTACTGAAAGTGTACATCTGCCCACTAATGTTATGTACCACAAGGTCCCGGCTGTTTATGAAATCTTCCATCTTGGTGCGGCGGTCGGTTACAGTATGGCCTCTTCCTACGTAATGTCGGGGTTCTGAGTGCCATAGCGGGGAATGGGTGTTTAAATCCCCCCCCACCAGTACCGCCTTACCTTTCAGAAAGTCCAGCGCCTTCTCCAACTGACGTAAGTGAGTATCGATACAGTCGCTATATTGGAAGTACGTCGATACCACGTACAGGTCAATGTCCTCAATATGGCAGCACACAAAGTGGTCGGTCGATAGGTTGTGCAATACGGCACACGGCTTGCAACGGTTCCGCAAATAAATGCCCGCTTTGGAGTGTACCCCACATTCGATAAAAGTGCCAGTCGTGGAATATTGTTCTTGAACTAGAACGATATCCAGGCCGAGCGAGTCCGCTATAGCGGGTAACTCCCTCGTAGCCGTTACTGCACCACCTAAGTTTATCTGACCCACTTTTAATACAGGTATAGTAGATAGGGACACTCCCTCCACCTTCCCATGGTCCTACCAACCTTACGGTTATACGGACCGAATCTGTGAGTTATGATCCACTCGGGTGGCTCAAGACTCTACAAAAACCTACGCACGCGTGTCCCGGCACTCTCCCCCTTCTGGGGCATGCTCATCACAGAACAGACTTCATTGCTGGGCTGCTCCCCTCCAGCTCGGTACCTCTGTGCCCCCCCCTCGTCCCCGTTCGAAAATGTGCTTTCCTCGGCCCGCCTCGATCTATGCCAGGTCCTGGCGAACCTCCTAAGCTGTCCGAAGTTCGCCTCACTACTTACTAGATCTGCGTGGTATATCGGTCCCTCAAGCCCTCCTTGCCTCGTAATCCCCCCTAACATGGTGCCTCTTGCTTCCGCGTACAACGGGCAATCCCACAGGATATGGTCCCGCGTCTCCCACTTCTCCCCACAGCTGCACCCTGTAGTGTCGCTCAACCCCAGATCGCTCAGACGTTTCCTAAAGCAGCCATGGCCCATAAGGATCTGCGAAAGTTCGTAATCAGGTTCAACCCAGTGCGCCTTCATGCGCTCGCCTACGTCTGGGAAGAACGCGAACAATTCGCGACCCTTAGTCTCGGCCTCCCATCGAGCCTGCCAGGACTCTACGGTCTCTGCGTCGATGCTCGCTCGGATACGTCTGTGCGTCTCGTTCGGTTCACCCTCCGTCTCAGCTAACCTACGACCCGCTCTTGTCAGCAGTAAGTCCGCCGGCAGGACCCCCGCCAGAACCGGTAGCGCTGCAGTACTGCTCGACCTGTAAGCCTTCGTTAGTAAAACTAACGAGGATCTTTGCGTCCTGAGCAGCACGCTGCGAACGACATGTACCGTAGCCCGGTGATACCATATTCTGGCCGCGTACGTGAGCGTCGCCTCGTATGTGCCGCCATAGAGTACCCGGAGCGCCCTGTACCGCACTCCCCATCGGTTTGCGGAAACCCTCGAGACCTTGCCGAAACAATTGGACGCTCTGTCACCGATCGTCGCCGCGTGGGGTGCAAATGATTGGGTGGGGTCCAAAATGACTCCCAACACCTTGGCCTCAGAGACTGTGCGGATCGACGTGCCAGACGCATTGGTCTTTAGCAGAGGTGGCCTTTGCAATTTCCCTTTCAGGGTCATGGTCTGGGACTTAGCCGGGGCGAATGTGAGCCTGTTACGGGCACCCCACTCCGCTACCAGTCCCAAGACAGCCGCTCCTTTCTCCTCCAACTCTCTCCGAGCATCCCCCGCTACCAACACCGTCACGTCGTCCGCGTATGCCATAAAAGACACCCCAACTGGCACCGGCAAACAGAGAAGATCGTCGAGTAGAACGTTCCACAACGTCGGGCCGAGCACAGATCCCTGCGGGCACCCCATAGTGGACGTCTTCCAGACAGCCCGGTCCCCTGCGATCATGGCCACCCTGCGATTGCAGAAGTAGCTCGCCAACATTCTATAAATGTTCGGCGGGCAGCCTCCGCGTTTCGCCTTAACCAAGATCATGGGCCACCAGGCGTTGTCGAAGGCCCCTGAGATGTCCAGAAATATGGCCTGTAAGTATTTCGCCTTACAGTCTTTTATCGTTTGTAGTACCGATCCCAACGCTGACGTGGTCGACCGGCCCGCTCTAAACCCGTGCTGGCATGAGGAGATTCCGCGAGTGAGCTGTGGAATGCTCCAGAGCAACACTCTCTCCAAGACTTTGCCAAGCACCGGCAGCAGAGTGATGGGTCGGTATGCCTTGGGGTCCGTCGGCGGCTTGCCGTTACCTTTTGGCAGAACCAACAATCGACCGTCCTTCCAGATCGAGGGAAAAGTACCTGACTTCACGCAAGCGTTCATCACGTGGGTAAATTCAGGGGCGCAAGCCCACCACACGTGCTTCAGCATCTTCCCCTCAATACCGTCCATCCCCGGCGATGTATTGGGTAACGACATTACAATTTTCCTAAGCGAGTCCAGATCGATAGGGGGGGAGTCATTGCCTGATGGTAGAAGGGCAGCCGCAATTCTAACCTGCCGGTGATAAGCAGTGTCGCTGCTGGGATCATCGTCCGGACAGAGTGCCGTCATCAGCGCGGTCATAGACTCGCTGACGTCACTAGTGTCCGAACCCACGAGATGAATTCCATTGACGACATTCACCGGTGGTCTGGCGCGGCCGCACGCCTCCCTATAGGCAAGACCCCATGGGTCCTGATTTCCAGTATCTGCCAGTTTCCGGAAGTGTTCCAACTCTGCAGAAGCCATCGCCTGCCTGTACGCTAATCTGGCTTGGTGGAACTCTTGCTTGGCTACCTCTTCAATCATGCCCGCCACCCTTCTAGTCCTTTGCCAAGCCCTTCGCGCTCTAACTTGGTTGCGTCTGAGTTTGTCTAAGCGCGGAGTCCACCACTCGTAACCACGGTCTTTGGTGACTGCTTTAACGGTGCCTAGACACTCTGTCGCAGCGCGCTCGATAAGTTCAGTAAAGGACTTGCTGAGATTTTCTGCGGTGTCCTCTAGCTGTAGTTGACCGATTCTCTCGTGCACCGTAGCGTCAAACGACCTCCAGTCCGCGTTTCTGGTACGATACCGTCTCGGGATGATAGGCACTGTGCTACGTGTAATGAGCCTTGTGGTGTGGTGGTCTACCCTGAAGGTAATCAAACGGTGGTCGCTCGACGAGATGTCGTGCACCTTCCACCCGTTGACGCGAACGCCACGCGAGCTTAAGGTGACGTCGATATTCGACTCACCGTTTGCCGTACTGAAAGTGTACATCTGCCCACTAATGTTATGTACCACAAGGTCTCGGCTGTTTATGAAATCTTCCATCTTGGTGCGGCGGTCGGTTACAGTATGGCCTCTTCCTACATAATGTCGGGGTTCTGAGTGCCATAGCGGGGAATGGGTGTTTAAATCCCCCCCCACCAGTACCGCCTTACCTTTCAGAAAGTCCAGCGCCTTCTCCAACTGACGTAAATGAGTATCGATACAGTCGCTATATTGGAAGTACGTCGATACCACGTACAGGTCAATGTCCTCAATATGGCAGCACACAAAGTGGTCGGTCGATAGGTTGTGCAGTACGGCACACGGCTTGCAACGGTTCCGCAAATAAATGCCCGCTTTGGAGTTTACCCCACATTGGATAAAAGTGCCAGTCGTGGAATATTGTTCTTGAACTAGAACGATATCCAGGCCGAGCGAGTCCGCTATAGCGGGTAGCTCCCTCGTAGCCGTTACTGCACCACCTAAGTTTATCTGACCCACTTTTAATACAGGTGCGCTATCCATATTGGACCTGATTAATTAACTGTTCCTCTGCATGGAGGCGCGCCGGACAAGTCCTAGACGCAGTTTTGTGCGCGCTGTCGCGCTTGAAGCGCTTGCACGTGGCGCAGCACGCCACTGTCGCTTTGCACTTGTCGGCGCTGTGGCCCACCTCGCCGCATCGGCCGCATGTTGTCTCCTTGGCCCGGCAGAACTTCTCCGGGTGCCCGTACATTTGGCACTTGTGACAGCATGTCACGCGCACAAAGTCGCTCACCTCGACATGCTGCCAGCCAATGTATACGGTGCCCCGGTTTATTAAAACCTCACGCAGCCTTGAGGAGCACTCAAATACGCACGTCGTCTCCTTGTACGTGCTTCCTCTTCTGGACCGTTTAAAGGCGCCCTTCATCTGTTCCTTCACCGACGAGAGCGGCCACAGAGGGTCTTCCTTAAGGTTGAGCTCCCACAGCTCGTTGATGAGGGCCTCAAACGAGGGATCCCCGTCAACGTTGTGGAGAGCCACCAACGGCTGTCTCCTCTTCGGCTCGACCACCCTCAACGATGGAGGGGCTGCCTTTTTAAGACGCTCCGCTGCCGCGACGGACGCTGTCTGCACAACAACGCCAGCATTGCCGACTTTGCGCATGCCCTCTACCTGCACTGCGATAGAGCGAGGCTCCACCGACCGCTTCAGTTCTGCCTTAGTTAGCTCGGACGTGTTGGTCTCAGCCTCCTCCTTTGGATAAAAGGCTAGGACTGGTCCTTGTGCTTTTATCGGCTTCGGCAACTGCCCCCTTCCCATCTTCAGGGCACTTGCGAAGCTCGGCTGCTCTGGTAACGTAGTTCCGGTGATGGCTTGAACTTGACCTGCGGCCAGTCTTGCCTCTGCCACTTCGGCTTTGCGCTCTGCGTCCGCAAGGTGCAGTTCAAGGGCTGCGACGGCTCCCAAAATTTCCTGGCCGTTATTGTATATAATGCCAACGTCTGCTTTGTTTAATTTAGAACCGTTGCCCGAAGCAATTCCCACGATGTTTTTAAGCGCCATGCGCACGCACTCCAATAATTGCAACTTTGTTGCCTGAGCAACGTTGACTGGTGCAGTTTGCTGTTCTGCTTGCGTTTGCGCTGGCGTGGGCGGGGCAGTAGTTGCCTGCCTGGCCGACGGCACCTGTAGTTGCGCCGGCCCGCGCACGACTCGTTCAGTACGAGCGCGCGTCGGAGCCGGCTGACTGTCCGCAGGTGACGTTAGCGTTCGCTTACCGCTTGCCACTGCTGATGGTGGCGTCCGCTTGAGGCTTGCCCTCGGCGTGAAGGTGCCTTCCTCCCTGTCCGACATGTTCAAGCTTTCCAGTACTTGTTCACACAAGGCAAATCCAAAAGGACCTACCGAGGGAACGATAAAATGGTTCCGGAACCCCAAGAATCACGCAGAAACGAAGAAGAGCACGCGAGTCGATGTCGAATCGGTACGGAAATCCGTATCGATTCGACACCGTGAACCCCGGTTGGTATTACCCGTAATACGCGGAAGCAAGGCACAGTACGTAAAATTAAATAAAACAATGTCAATAATAAAATGACAAATGTCACAGTAATAAAAATCACACAAAATAAATCAAGTAAAATAAAATAAAAAGACAAAAAAATAAAACAATTCAATAATTCAATCAATCAATAAATTAAATTCATTTCAATTAATTAAGACAACACAATAATCAAAACAATAAAAACAATAAAACGATATCACGCATTTATTGAATGAAGTTTTTATGCGTGATATCCGGCAAGGCAAGGAAGTATAAGGAACTCACCCAAAAACTGTTGGTGTCTCGTTCCCAGCCAATATGGCCGCCACTGTTATACACCGAACCCCTTTGCGAGAGCAAGAGGGTCCGATGTTCGGGTTTGAGGTGAAGCCCCGCACCCCTCAAGACACTCACTAT
>OY720262.1:11015000-11022500 GCA_963082625.1 Pasiphila rectangulata | reverse complement strand
TCCGTCGATTGGTTTTGATCTAATAAAAGCACTCATCCCATCACTGGTCAGAGTTCTGATTGCATGTATTAGCTCTAGAATTACCACAGTTATCCAAGTAACTGAGTAAGATCTAAGGAACCAAAACTGATATATTGAGCCATTCGCGGTATCGCCTTAATACGGCTTGCACTGAGACATGCATGGCTTAATCTTTGAGACAAGCATATAACTACTGGCAGGATCAACCAGGGAGCTAACTATTCTCGTTATTGTGCCGTGTTTGCTGTAAACACTGCATTAACTAGATATAGAGAGCGATTTTTCATTTGTTGTGTGGGACAACACACTATACTCACGACATATATAAGTCGCGTTTCATTGAACTTTCCTTTCGGGTCACATCCACGTTTTATATTGATAAACGGTTCAGTGTGCGATCGGTGAATCGACGATCACGCCCGGAGCGTAGAGAGACCTGAGCTCATGGCCGCATGTTTGCGCGTGGATCTATCTCAGCCACACTGCTTTAACAGCTTAAACTCACTTGAACATAAACATGTTTTCCACATATTATAAACGTAAACGCATTACAGGAGGCGAGAATCTGGTAGAATCCAAGCGCACTATGCCACAGTACGACTGGCGCGCATGGATTATTACGTATAAAAACACAGCATTATAAATAAAATATATCACTTGGATATCTCTTATTATTATTTTTTTTGTTGACGCAAGCTCTTTTTTCATCAACACCACACCACTTCGATATTAAAACGATAATACATTACACAACGACACATGCAACGGATGGAGAACGTTGTTGATGTGAGAACAAATTTATTGTTAAGTTCTCTCTCAAAAAACACCATTCCCAATACGCGCAGAGTCGTCTCGTCCGGTATGGCGCGGCTTGTGTGAACACCACACAAACCACACACCACCAAAACACAACAACACTTAATCAGTGAAACCGACGGCACAGCGCGCGCGCTCCGGGTCGCTAGACCTATCATCGCGCGCCCCGCCCGAACCGCGGCACTTGTGAGAAAAATCCGCGTCGTAATATCGAAGCGTATCACATATTCGCGCCTTACCTTGCACGCTTGTACAGGAGGCATATAGCATCGGAACACGTTGATCATGTCATAGCACTGTCTCGTATGGGGGCGAAGCCCCGGGAGCCCTGGCGCTTCGCCCCCGACTTGGATTACTGTTGATGAATAAAAATGTAGTTTTATTCCGAATAAAATAATAAAATATTATATATTTGATATAAAAAAAAAATTAAATTAAAAAAAAAATTAAATTAAATTAAAAAAAAAATATATTTGAACCTATCGATGATAATGATGCAGAAAAAAACAATTCACTTAATTTAAAATTTGATTAAATTAAATTAAATTTATTTATTTTATTTTTTTAATTATTTCCGGATTATCAATCACACAACAAAAAGGTGATAGTGAAATGGTTTTTTTTTTTTGTTTTAATCTTATTTATGTTGTGTATGAATATAATATTTATTAAAAATCGAATTAATACTACTTATTATCGCCAAAAAAAGAAAACAAATCAAGGATCATACATAATACATGTTGTTCCCATTCATAATTACAGGGAATTAAATTCAATGTTATTTGTAATCAAAGCAATAACGTTACTTAGTTATTATTATAATTTGTTTAGGATGACAAAAGACAAAGATTACATGTTCACACAAGGCACCTTGTGTGAACAACAGGCTAACGAAGACGAGCTGTGTGAACAAGTTAATCATGTCGAAACGCCGCCACGTTGTGTGAACAGTGTCCGCGCGCGAACAAGCGCGACCGACCGCGGCGTGATAACGCAAGCAAGCACCTGTGTGAACAAGTTAATCACGTCGGAACGCCGCCACGTTGTGTGAACAGTGTGATAAAGATGCAGAAAAATAAACAATTATTTCAATATTTATATTGTATCACAACAAAGAAGAAGAAGAAGAAGAAGAATATTTCGTTTTAATATAATTTCTGTTGCGTATGTGTGGTTTATACTATGTACCTCTATTTTATTTTTATTTTTATTTATTCAGGACAACAAACAATTACACTCAAGTATTACTAAACACGCCGTGGGGCGCCGGCAGTAGAATGTTGCCTCTCCTCTCTTACCCATGGATGCAGTAAGAATCTGCTAAGGGATACCTCCGGAAGATGGGCAGCAGCATCTTTCCGTGTTTTTTCACTACCCTATACTGCGCTCGCCAACCCGCCTGCCAAGCGTGGCGAGTATGGCATCAACCCCCTCATGACAACACAACAAAAAACCAGGCCCCGAGTCCCCGGCGGCCCCGCTAATCCTGGCTACGGTAGCAGTCACGGTAACGGCGGGGCTAGGGGTGCTAAGAATCCCCGGGAGACGATCGGCTACCAACCCCTACGACGACCACTGGCCCTGGTAACACACAACATCCGCACTTTGAGGACAGACGATAAGATTGTTGAGCTGGAAGAAGAAATTAGTAGATTACACTGGGACATTTTGGGGCTATCAGAAGTCCGTAGAGAGGGCGAGGACACGATATCCCTTAAGTCCGGTAACCTACTATACTACCGGGAGGGCGACCAACAGTCCCAAGGTGGTGTCGGGTTTCTCGTTCACAAGTCACTCATTAACAACATTGTCACCATCGACAGTGTGTCGAGCAGGGTCGCGTACCTAACACTCAGAATATCTAAGCGATATTTGCTGAAGGTCGTTCAGGTATATGCGCCGACCTCGTCACACCCAGATGAAGAAGTAGAGTCTATGTATGAGGACATCAGTAGAGCCATACATACGAACAACACTCACTTCACTGTTGTAATGGGGGACTTCAATGCAAAGCTAGGCATGAGAAGCGATGATGAGTTGAGAGTGGGGCAATTTGGGTATGGGCAACGGAACCCCAGGGGACAGAGGCTGGCCGATTTTCTGGAGAAAGAAGGACTCTTTATGATGAATTCTTTCTTCCAGAAGCCGCCTCACAGGAAATGGACCTGGATGAGTCCCAATGGTTCTACGAGAAATGAGATTGATTTCATCCTGACCAACAAGAAACGAATATTCAATGATGTCTCTGTGATTCACAGGGTGAAAACCGGCAGTGATCACCGAATTGTAAGGGGCACATTGAATATGAACGTTAAACTTGAAAGGTCCCGTTTGATGAAATCTACGCTCCGACCCACTCGCGCACATATCCAAAACCTCGAGAGCTTTCAACTCGAACTCGCAAATCGCTTTGACTGTCTAGGAGTAGATGCATCGGTGGACGAGATCAATAACAGGTTCGTAGAAACCGTCCATACGGTGGGGTCCCAGTTCTTTAAGACCCCCCGTACTAATAGACCTCAGAAACTTTCTGATGACACCCTAAACCTCATGGCTGAACGACGTTCTTTGCGACTGCAGTCTCCCGATGATGCTCAGTCACATAGGCAGCTCAATAGACAAATTTGGAAATCCTTGCGGCACGATATTCGTACCTTTAATACAGCCAGTATTAAAGATACGATAGAGCGGAATAAAGGCTCCAAAGTGTTCGCGAGAGATAGTTCTATTGGGCAGAGCCAGATGACGAAGCTGAAGAGGGAAGATGGCAGCATAACGTCAAGTAAAGCAGAAGTGTTAAGGGAAGTCGAAAGGTTCTATGGACGGCTCTACGATTCGGTCACTAAACCTGTTTGCAGTGCGGCCAACGACCCAAGAGCTAAACTGACCCGACATTATACCGAGGATATCCCGGACATCAGCCTGTACGAGATCAGGATGGCCTTGAAACAGCTTAAGAACGACAAGGCGCCGGGTGAGGACGGAATCACTTCAGAGCTTCTGAAAGCGGGTGGATCACCGGTACTTAAAGTCCTTCAGAAGCTATTTAATTCCGCCTTGCTTGAAGGTACGACGCCGAAAGCATGGAACAAGGGCGTGGTGGTTCTGTTTTTCAAGAAAGGTGACAAAACCTTACTTAAGAATTACAGACCCATCTCGCTGTTGAGCCATGTTTATAAGCTGTTTTCAAGGGTCATCGCGAACCGTCTCGAACGCAGGTTTGATGACTTCCAGCCTCCCGAACAAGCCGGGTTCCGAAAAGGCTACAGTACCATAGACCACATACATACGCTGCGGCAAGTCATACAGAAGACCGAAGAGTATAACTTGCCGCTATGTCTTGCGTTTGTGGACTATGAGAAAGCCTTCGATTCGATCGAAACATGGGCGGTGCTTGAGTCTCTCCAA
Source organism: Pasiphila rectangulata (assembly GCA_963082625.1). Lineage (NCBI taxonomy): Eukaryota > Metazoa > Arthropoda > Insecta > Lepidoptera > Geometridae > Pasiphila > Pasiphila rectangulata. The sequence continues at coordinate 11,018,255 of OY720262.1, read as the reverse complement.
CGATGCCGAATTGACTATCGGTACATCGAAGTGTTGAAGTGTTTGTATACAAACGCCACTATGTCAGTCCGAGTACAAGAACAGAGCTCGAAGGCGATTCCCTTAAAAAGAGGCGTAAGACAGGGAGACGTAATCTCTCCGAAACTGTTTACGACCGCTTTGGAAGATGCCTTCAAGCTCCTGGAATGGAAAGGGCTGGGCATCAATATTAACGGCGAATACATCACTCACCTTCGATTTGCCGACGATATTGTGGTCATGGCAAAGTCGATGGAAGAGCTCAGCACGATGCTCGAAGGCCTCAATCGAGTCTCCCAGCGGGTAGGCCTTAAAATGAACATGGACAAGACGAAAATCATGTCAAATGTCCATGTCGTGCCTGCCCCAGTTATGGTTGAGAACTCGGCTCTTGAAGTTGTCGACGCGTACGTATACCTAGGACAAACAGTCCAATTAGGTAGGTCCAACTTCGAGAAAGAGGTCAATCGTCGAATCCAACTCGGATGGGCAGCGTTTGGGAAACTTCGCAACGTCTTTTCGTCCAACATACCTCAGTGCCTTAAGACGAAAGTCTACAACCAGTGTGTGTTACCAGTGATGACATATGGAACCGAGACGTGGTCCTTCACTATTGGCCTTATGAACAAGCTCAGAGTCGCTCAACGAGCTATGGAGAGGGCTATGCTCGGGGTTTCTCTACGGGATCGAATCAGAAATGAGGAGATACGTAGAAGAACTCGGGTCACCGACATAGCCAAACGGATGAGCACGTTGAAGTGGCAATGGGCAGGCCATATAGCGCGCAGAACAGATGGCCGATGGGGCAGCAAAGTTCTCGAATGGAGGCCACGGATCGGCAAGCGCAGCGTAGGACGTCCACCTACAAGATGGGCAGACGACTTGGTGAGAACTGCTGGTCGGCGGTGGATGCAGACGGCTTCCAACCGCAGTACTTGGAGATCAATGAGGGAGGCCTTTGTCCAGCAGTGGACGTCCTACGGCTGAAATGATGATGATGGTGATGATTACTAAACACAGAAATAGTACATAAGTAGTAGATATACATATAAGCGCAATCAACCCCGTTGTCCACGGGTGAGTATGTAAACAAACATGGGCAAATACGGTGTGAAACTGTGAACAAGTTACTTAGGTTGGTATACAAACTAAATATGCAGGAAGACAAGAATAACAAGTGAGTACCAGGATAGCTGGACCCCTCGACGGCGCACTGCCCCTGCACTCGGTCGACTGCGGCTGCTAGCGAGAGAGAGAGAGGGCAGCATCCAGCCGGGGCGCAACTAGCCTGGCGGGAGCCGAGTTTATACAATACATACATTACCTATTATTTTTCTTAATCTCAACAAATCCTCAGGTACTACTTACAATCTATGTGAAACTAATTTATAAGTTAAATTTATACCTAGTCTGTACTCTTAAGTTGACAATACTAAGTTACCTAGATCTTAGTAATTTCGGTGAATAACATGTTGTTATGGCTATAGTAAAAAAATAAATGATTCCATTTGATATACTTAATATAAAATAATGACGAGTTCTGGGGTGGCGTAGCGAGCTAAGCTCCGCCTGTGACGCACGAGTTTGCGGGTTCAATTCCCGCCTTGGGACAAATGCCTGTACGATCTGCAGTTATCTTTCCGGTTATATCTTTATATACAAAATAATAATAATTGTAAAATTTTATATGTATAAATATATATGCATTTCAAATTATATACCATCCATATATCCATCTATGTAATATATTGTATTAAGAATATCAGCCATCCAGTACCGATAACACAACCTTCACCCAGCTTGGGGCCAGACGATGCTGTGTGAATTGTCCAGCATTATTTATTTATTTAATCAGGTTTAAAACCATCACAAGAATATACATAGTATATGATTTTAATGAAAGGTTAGGTATGTACCTAGTTATAATGTAAAAGTTAAATAGGTATATGCAAATATAATATATTAATATCGAATTAATTATTAGCACCTACTTATTATCGCATTCGTTTCAGCTGTATAACGTCCACTACTGAACACAGGCCTCGCTCATGGATCTCCATGAGGGGTAGTTACCATACTCACCACGCTTGGCAGGCGGGTTGGCGAGCGCAGTACGGGATGTTGGTAAACGGAAAGACGCTGCTGCCCATCTTCCGGAGGTATCCCTTAGCAGGCTCTTACTGCATCCATGGGTATGCGAGGAGGGGTAACATTCTACTGCCGGCACCCCACGGCAACTTATTATCGCATAAAACATTACAATATATAAAATATAAAAAAAGATCGTTACTTATTCAATATTATTTCTAATCAAAGCAATAACGTTACTTAGTTATTATTATAATTTGTTTACGACGACAAAAGACGAAGTTTACATGTTCACACAAGGCACACAGGCTAACGAAGACGAGCTGTGTGAACAAGTTACGCCGCCACGTTGTGTGTAAAGATGCAGAAAAATAAACAATTATTTCAATATCACATTCACAAATTAAATTTGATGTAATTAAATTTATTTATTTTATTATATCACAACAAAGAAGAAGATGTAAGTAAAATATTAATATTTCGTTTTAATATAATTTCTGTTGTGTATGTGTGGTTTATATGTATGTATATAATATATTAATATCGAATTAATTATATGACAGCACCTATTATCGCATAAAACATTACAATAGATAAAAAATAAAGGATCATAATATATACATATTGTTCCCATTCCTATATAATAAATTAGGGAATTGCAGGGCACGTGTTATGCTTTTATTTTTGCAAAGCAAAGACAGACATTATATAGAATAAATACCATTGCATTTTTTGTCAAACAAAACTCTTTACACTTGGAATTCGTTAATGTTATGTGTAAGCATGGTGATTAGCATACAAAGTGATTTAAGTTTTATATATAATAAAAATATTTCACGCCTCGCACTAGAAGGCGGGGAAGAGAAATGAATATATAAAAAAAAATGCAAAAAAAAAACAGAGAATAAATTCTAAGGCATAATTCGCGAGAAAAGACAAAATTGTGTGAACAAGTAAACTTCGCGCGCTGTGTGAACATTCTAAGGCATAATGCGCGAGAAAAGACAAAACTGTGTGAACAAGTAAACTTCGTGCGCTGTGTGAACAAGTAATTTTCGAAAGTTGAAAATTTAAACCCGCTTACTTGTTCACACAAGTTGACAAAATTTCGCGCGCTTAAATGGACGACGTTCTGTACGCTTTCGCGTT